>OX422215.1:17450301-17873301 GCA_949130495.1 Sambucus nigra | reverse complement strand
CCTGCAAAAATAACGCACAAATGTCAACGGCATGCATGTATTCAAAATATACCTATCTGTCTATCCATCTATATCTACACACACAAATAAAAAATAAAAATCAGATATCAATAAGCGAACACTTGATATATTCCATATCAATTTATATTACATTACATGCGTAACAATAGCCACATACAACTCTAATTAATATACTAATATTCTAGTTGTACTACATATGACACAACATTGTGTGTGCGTGTGTGTGTGTGTCCTTATCCTTATTATACCTCTAATACGATAGTATTAGAGGTTAAAAGGCCTTTAATGCTATGCCTACACGCCTTTAATCCTATGAATTTATATGCTATGCCACTGTACCAGCCGTTTCGTTTTTCCATATGAATTTATATGCTCGAGAATACCAAGAGACTCTCATTGAGCAATCTAAATTTCTCCACAGTTCGTATATCTTCATCTCCCATAACCTACACATTGTAACCACAGATATTCCCTCCTTCTTTCTCAGTCATCCACCTTCCACCAGCGTCGCATCATTTCTCCCTCAATAATATCGCCCCACGTTTCGTTTTTTTAACTATTTGGTTTTTAAAACTCTATGGAAGGTGAGGTAAAATAATGTGGGAGAACCATTTCAAGGTTTGATGGATATGGCCCATAAGAGGATGTACAGAAAGTGCGTTTAGAATGATAAAGCATGGTATATTTATGTTTGAAATGAGAGGAAGTTGTGCCCACAAGGGTGTTGTCTAGAGACTTTTGCATGTCATAGTGGACTGATGGAAGAGAATATATATGGAGTTGTGGACTGGTGGTGGCAGAGAATACGGCTTAACCCACCTGTTCGCATAAACCACATTTCATCAGGTAAACAATATCTTCAGTTAATTATACGTTGATTTGTTTGATTTCATCAATAAATCAAATTACACTGTTAGTGTAATTTGAATCATCTGGTCATGCAATTATCTGTTGATTTGTTCAGTGTTTTATTTGTTCAGTATTTTTTTCCTGTTGTAAATTATCTGTTGTAAAATAGATTTATGGGATAATCGTATTTTATATGGGATAAATTATTATTTCAGGTTGGAAATTTTAATGGGTACAGCAGGTAAGTTAGGAGATACAAACAAATTGTATGGTTGCACGAGAGGACTGGTGGGGTGTTACATAGGTGTTGGGAGGCAGAGGGTAGGCCGAAAGCTTCTTGTGTGGGTGGAAAAATTAAGGGAGTGGGTTAATGGGGGATGGGATACGTCCGGGTTTTGGGGCAGGTTCGGGGAACGAGGTTTACAAGGTGGTATGTCTTCCCACTTTTTTATATCTTTTTTCTATGAGTGTAGTTTTTATGTCTTGTTAACAAATTTTTATTTTCATACCAATTTTTTAACACTAAAAATTCTGTGTTTTTTTTATTTCTAAAGAGTTGTTTGTCAACAATTATACAATTTTACTTTGTTCTCAAATTTATTTTTTGAATCTTAAAAATTGTTTGGTTCTCAATTCTAATGAGCCATTCCCATTTACCCCGTTTTGTGATGTTATTTGTCATTCCAAAAGAATGCAGATTATAAATTTAAAGAAAAATATAATAATGATGAAAATATTTTGAAATATTTAAATTGTGACTGGAGTAAAAAATGTCCCTCATTAAAATCCACCATCTTATTATTTACTGTTTTTTTTTTAAATAATTATTTACTGTAATTGGATACGTACATATTTTGGCTTTCCACCTTCTAATGAGCAGAAAATTTGTGCGATAAATTTTATTTGAAGTTTCATCTTTTTGGGTTAAATGATTTCTAAAAAGAATTTGATGTTATTTGGGCAAAGCTTTTTATCCTCCTCGATTCTCAAAAAGAATGTCAAAAAAAAATCTTGAGCGCGGGGAAAGGACGACTAGACAAGAAAGGGATGACTAAAAGCTATCATCAATTTATTCTGAAATATACAACACACATGAGGGCATAGTCCAATGGCCTCATATTGTCTATTATTCTTGGATCACATTAGTTTTGCTTGAAAGACGAAGACAATGCATAGTTCTTACAATATTATATGAAGTATGAACAAATATTTGGGTAAACATGTGAGTATGGATAGTTAAATACTTATATACATATTATGAGGAACGAAATAACTCAATTTGGATCAATGAGATTTGTTGACAACTAAAAATAATTTCATTAAAATAAACATTAATGATGATCATCACGTAGACGAAAAAAATAAAATAGTCCAGTTAACCACATAATATGTATCAAAGTATTTCGGAAAGATATTAAAAAAACGCAACCATATACTTGAGAGAGAGATAATTAGTCTAATATATATGTTTCAAAAAATTGTGAATAAAAATTTTCAAAAGTACTTCATTCCTTTGTTTCTTCTTGCTATCTCTAACATTTAGATTCTAACTTTATTTTCTTTTTTTTCCTTGATTCTTTTAAAGAATGATTAAAACATGGATCACTGAGTTTATTATACCCAACTTATTATCGTCATTTGAATATCAGCTTATTGTCTAAAACATATTTATATTTTAAAACAAAATGTCATTAATTTGCAGGAGCAAAGAAATATAGATCAAGGATTGAGTGACCGCAATGACGCTTGAAATGTTGAAGACATTTTCAATTTTATAAATTAAGTTTCATTATGTTATGGGTGTTCCTTAATAAAACAATTTTGGGAATATATTGAAATAATATATTTCGTTCAACAATATTCGTAACATACATTTTCGCCAGCACATCACGCGGGGTACATGTTAGTATATATATATATATATTATATATTATATTACAGCTTTAACAATAGCCCTATACAACTCTGTTTTAATATAATATATATTAAATATAATATATATACAACTCTGTTTTAATATATAATATATATACTGCGCATCTCTAGTTTTAAAAGAGGACGAGAAAAGCCTAGAGGGAAAATAGGAAAAATAGACAGAAGAAATGAGACAGAAATTGCAAAATGTAGATCATGATATTGCACGTTAAGGAACTATGGAATACCAGAAATTGAAGAAATCAAAGCCCCAGCTTTGCGACCACTCTTCTCAAACAAAGCTTGAAACGATTACATTCTGACAACCAGTCTCCCTCCTTACAAAATACATCACGACCACAATCAACCAAACCTTCCAAACGAGGGTCAGGAAAATTCTAGAGAATATCCAACAAAAAGGGTGAGACTTCGCTAGCGAATTCTCAGGTAAAAGTCCTAGTTAACATTCGATTTCCCCGGAGCGCTTAAATCATTCTGCTTTCTGAAAAAAAAAAGTGAACTTACGGAAACATCTAGCAAGAACTTCAATACGGGCATAAAAGAAAAGACTACTCTTTCTATACGCTATACCCAATCTTGTAATAGGATAGCCACAGGGAATCAATTATTAAAAGGATTGCATAACTTCTCCACCTCAAGTCTTGAAATTTCCTTCTGTTTGACTTCCATTCTATGCAATGGTATTTAGGGATGCATTGAACTTCATGAAATTTAATTTTCTATGGTTTGTATATATAATTTATTATAGTTTTTTTTAATATAACCCCTTGTGATAATAGCATATTTAGACATAACCCCCTGAAAAATGCTACAGTTTCAGACTACCCCCCCCCCCCCCCAACACACACACAAACACGCACACACCAACAATGAAAAACATGTCACTTCAGAACTGTATAAAAAAACAAAATTAGACCTAGTGTTTTTCACTTTGGGAGGGGGGGAGTCTAATTTCTTTCATTTGGGTTTTTTGTCTAAATACGCTATTATTTTATTGCAGGAGGTTATGTCAATATAACCCTTTATTATATTTGAATATGCCCCCAACCCTTCCTCCCAGAAAAGTGTTTGATATTTTTAATTGCAGTGTTCTATATAATGGCCTGGAAGATCGATCGTTTGATATATTGGTTGATATATCGGCGGTATGTACGATACGGGCAAGAGCTCGGACGTACTTGCCGAGACAATCTTGATTGTGGTGTAGTGTTCGTCAATGTCCCCAGGACTAAATCTTGGTGGAAAGGGAAAGAAAAAAAAGAAGAGGAGATATGAGTTTTCTACTGTTTGTTTTTGCTTTCTGTTGGGGCGAATATAATAGTGATAAAAGTGCAGGTGGCAAGCAGATAGCTTTTAAGCAGCGAGTTGGTGCTGGTGCGGTGCTACATCTAAATTCCATAGGGAAATTGATTGTGGTCAGTAAAAGCATAGTTGTTAGTATCGCCCGATTCACGATTCGTATCGTACGATACGAATCAGATATATGAATCGATTTGGAATAATTATCGTTTGGATCTGGCTTGAATCGCAATATGATACATGTGTAGCTTGAATCATGATATGATACATGTATAGGTTGAATCGCGATACAGAAACGATTCACATCGACCAACTTGGGTCGGGTTTTGGCACACCCAAGAGTCAAAAAAAAACTCAAAAACTGTTTTTTTTATTTTCTCTCGGACGAAAGTCGTTTATTAACTTCATAAAGACTTTCTGACCTAGAAATACACAACCCTAGGTTCGTTTGGTCTCTTTCCTCTATTTCTTTTGCACCCCACCAATATTGTTTTGTTCCCTTATTTGATACGGATAGACGTTTTCCTCTTTTCTTTGCAAAGAGAAGCTTCCAAAGGTTAAAGAAAAAATATAAGACTTACGGTTAAAATAAAAAAGAAAAACAAAGGGGATTTTCGGTTTTGGTGCTTTGATAAGTAACTTTAGCTTATTTATTTACTCTTTCTCATTTTCTCAACCTATTTAATATCTTATTTCCTCTTATTTATTTAAGAAATGGCTAAAGAAAAGAGAAATGTTGTGGTTGACCCCCCACATGGGATTATTGTGAAAAAGTGGATGATAATAGATTATTGCATTTAAGATGTAATTTTTGTCTCTTTCATGTTGCGTTGTTACTACAAAGGTAAATTTCTTACCACCAAACAATGTAATCATATCATAAAATCGGCCTAAAACCATATTATGTTGTATAATTGATTGTAAAGTGTTCTCTATAATTTTATTTAATTTTTATAATTTTTTTATTTCTTGTACCGTATTTACGATACGTATCGCAATACGATTCACGATTCATGATACATAAGGTTTTCGATACACGATACGTATCACGATTCAACTACTATGGGTAGAAGTGTGGTAAAGATAGGTGGCGAATATTGTGTTTTTGGAGCAGTTTGCAAGGTTTTCAATTTTTTTAAAGAACCTCTTTAAAATAAATCGTTATTTACTTACAAACTTCATTAATGTATCACCATTTATTAAAATGTATATTTATTCACATAATTAATTAAAAAGGAAATACATTTTACGAAGCTAAAAATATCAATACATTTCAATTAAAAAAGGTGTAAGTTTTAATATTCAATTAAAAATGTATTTGCATATCCTTTTTAATTAAAAAATACAAAGAAACTGGTTATAATTACAAGATTCACAATAGTCTATCTAAAAAAATGGTATATTTTTAAAACAAATTAGTAACAATTTACCATACTGAGTTGCAAGTCTACACATCAGTATATTCAATTAGACAATCTTGTGTATATTAAAGGATAATTTTGAACTTATCTAATTTGATCCACATTGTTAATCTTTTTTTTTTAATTCAAAAAAAAAATCGCATTTTTTTAAGCTCTCTAAATAGTTATCGATGCGTATCGCTCGATACTGCGACCGATACCGAGACTTTGAACCATGACACAAAATTGCTCACTTGTAATGGACGGGATCTTTAATTGTGTTGAGAAGTTCTTTCCTAACAACTTTAATATACAAGATCGTGTGATAAATGTGGAGTTGAAAAACATGAGAAAGGAGCGTGGGTTTGGAAGAAGCTTGGCCAAAGTGGGGTATGTTAATAATAATGAAAGTTCCAATCCGGTTAATAATTTAATTGTTCATTTCAAATTTACATTAATTATGATTTATCATAAATTACATTACTAAATATAAAAATTTAATGACCAGGATGGTGGTCCAACTATCAGAATCATACAACAAATTCGCAAAAAAAGGCTTCGAGTGATGTGTTTGGTGATCTGTAGCGACACGTGGTGCGTTATTGCGAGAGGATTGTTTTTTATTTTTTATTTTTTATTTTTTATTTTAGTTTAGGGAGTCTGAGCATGTTTTTAGTTATTAGTTGTCCTTTTTAGTCTTTTTGGGTCTTAGCTTAGCTAGCAAGCTAACATTTCCTATAAATAGGCCATTGGCCCTCATTTGTAAACACACTTGAATATTGAGAAAGAGAACAGAGAGAGAAAGAAACGCATTTATTTAGTTTAGTTTTATTTGTTGTTGTTGTTGTTGTGTAATAAATAGTTGTGTAGTGTAATAATAACGCTTACGCGTTCTTAGATTTACATCAAATTGGTATTAAAGTTGCGTTTGTTTTTGGTGTTCGTCGTGTTGCATGAAGTGAGTATCGAGTTGTGGTTCCAACTCGGGCAACCCTTCAATCGGTAGATTGATAAATGTCCAAATAGGAATCGGGTGGATGGAAACCCTAAATTCAATCACCGCTAATAGGGGGGATACCAACCCTTTTAGCCTCCATCTTCCACCCTCCACCACCACATTCCTCCACCTCCATCTCCTACCGCCACACAACCACCACTTCTTCAAAAGGCCTCACCATCTATCTAACCCCCACTCAAACCCCTAGCAGCCCCTTTCCCCCTACTACCTCGAATCCAAAGAAACCCTAACCTACCCATTGCCCAAACCTTAGCTCCCACACCTGTCGTCCAACTCCACCGTCCTAAAACCACTACCGACCAACCCCAACCCCGGTTCCAACCTCTCCCCTACCCACCGGCCCAAAAACAACCCTACCCGACCACCCCTGACCTATTCCGACCCTACCCCACCCTATTCCTGACCTATTCCGACCCTACCCCACCCTATTCCGACCATACTCCAACTAAAAAAATGCTACTCTGACCACCCCTCTGGCCTATAAGCCCCGCCGACCCAACCGGCCTTTATCTCCCTCCGAACCCGCCTTTGACCCACCGGAATCTTCCAAATACCACCCGACTTGCCGACTATTTGCCATTTTGGGTCCGACTTTCCGAAATGTCATCGCCTTCAGTCCGCTTGTCTCCCCATCGTACTCGCAAAGGTGCGATCGTCGAAGTTCCCGCCCGGTCAGATTCAAGGGTCCACCAACACAAGTTGCAACCATGTGCTCCTAGGTGTGGAGAAGACGGATATGGTCGTCAGTTTTTGGTTGCTTGAATTTCATAGGGGCATTTTGTAGGGATTTGGATATATTAGATCCACTATTTATGAGGTTCATATACATGGAACTAATTTAAGTTTGGGCAGGCCAGTTTTAGTTGATTTTGATAGGGGTTCTAGTATTTTTTCAGAGAGTATATCATGTGACATTGATGAGTCACCCTACACGCTTGAGGATGAGCTTTTTTCGAAGATGGGGGAGTGGCGAGTGCTTGTGCTCCCGAGAGAAGCTTATCTTTTATTTTATATTTTAGTTTAGGGTATTATTGTCATTTTTTTTATTTTTAGTCTTTAATTTATCTCCAAGCATGTTGGGGCTAATTAGTCATAAAAATTATTAGTTGTCCTTTTTAGTCTCTTTGAATCTTAGCTTAGCTAGCAAACTAACCTCTCTTATAAATAGGTCATTGGCCCTCATTTGTAAAGGTTAGTTTGCTAGCTAAGCTAAGATTCAAAGAGACTAAAAAGGACAACTAATAAATAGGTCATTGGCCCTCATTTGTAAATACAAATGAATATTGAGAAAGAGAATAGAGAGAGAAAGAAGCCCATTTCTTTAGTTTAGTTTTATTTGTTGTTGTGTAGTTAATAGTTGTTATGTAATGTAATAATAACGCTTCCGCATTTTTAGATTTACATCATTGAGGATCCTCTCTTTGAACTAATTCGTCCGGGTGTGAGAATAATTGGAGCATTTTTTAAAAGGTATGTGGTTTATGCTCAGTTATTGCTTATTTAATTAAATATTTATTTATTTAGAAGTCACTTGAATAGTATTAATATTTTTCTTGATAATTGTTCAATTTTGTGTAGATATATACAAGGTTGTCAAAATGCGTATCCGAGTCGTATCATTTTCTCAAAAAAAATGTGTATTGTATCTTGTATCGTATACACTTCGATTTTCCATCATTATATAAATAATTTTATATACATTAAAATATGTGCGTGCGCATGTATCTAAAAATAATATAGAAAACAAACCAACACAAACTATATTCAATATTAAGTATTAAATAATGTCTAAACCATCAACCAATCCAAAATATAATCAAATGTTCATGATAACATATTTCATAACATAATTCCAAAAGCTAGTATTTTCTAATTGTTCCTCCCCAATGACAACCCCCTCAATAATTATTTAGCAATCTCATCCTTTTATTTTTCCCTTCATCAACTTGAGTGCAATGATCATACACTGATCTTTTTGTCTTAGCATTCTATATTAAAATTAAAAAAACGAGTAAATCATTTATTCCATTAATTGAAATATAATAATATACTCTGTTGTCACTATGGTCAATTTATTGTAAAGAGTAAACAACCCCTATGGCCCCTAAACTAATAATTTGGCCAATTTCGTCCATGAACTAATAATTTGGCCAATTTAGTCCTTAAAATTTGACCAATTTAGTCCCTAAACTAATAATTTGGCCAATTTAGGCCATAAACTAATAATTTAGCCAATTTAATCCCTAAAATAGCTTTAAACTGTTTTTTTCTTGTCAAAGTTAAAAAATTACTCTTTTTTAAATTGTATAAAAACAGTTTTCTAAACAGTTTTTTTAAATAGGTTAAAAACAGTTTTTTAAATAGTTTTTTTTTAATGAAATAAAAAACTGTTTTATAAGGTTTAAAACTGTTTTTATTTTTTCAAAGTTGAAGAATTACTCTATTTTTTAACAAGAGTTAAAACCTCTTAAATGTATCCCAAATAATAAAAAAAAAATGTGAGTTTTTTTTCAAATAGGATAAAAAACATTTTTTTTCAAATTTAAAAACTTTTTTTTAAATAGGAAAAAAATTGTTTTTTTTATTATTTAGGGTTTAACTCTTCTTAAAAAATAGAGTAATTCTTCAACTTTGAAGAAATAAAAACAATTTTAAACTTTAAAAAACAGTTTTTTATTCCATTTTAAAAAAACATTTTAAAAAACAGTTTTTATCCTATTTAAAAAAGAGTAATTTTTTAACTTTTGTAATACCCCGTATTTTCAGAATAAAATATTATGGCATAAATGAATGTAATAATTTCGGATTAATTATGCGAATAAATTAAATCGGGCGAATTTAAATTTAAATGGGTAAGATTTTAATTGAGAATAAATGTTTATTCATGATTATAAAATTTAAGTGACTCAATTTGACGTAATGGGTTCACAAGTGAAAATAAAGCATACGTTAATAAACGTATGGTTGTGTGTCGCGTAAACACAATAAAAATGCCTATGTGGACAAAAAATAATTGAGACATATTCCGGGGTGTCATACCGGCTCGTTTAGGTGTTTTAAATCTTTAGAAATGGTCCCGGGCCATCGGTATTGTGGGTACCCGGAATTAGAATGACGGGCCTGGACGAGTAGCCCAATTAAAGCGGACCAAAGTCCAAACCCTTCATATCTTAATATTAATTTGGTTATGACTACATCTTCTCCCACATTCTCGTTGAGAGGTGTTCCATGAGAAGATGGAAAACGTGGGGGAGTCCAACACCCCCACTCCCTGAAAATAAACATGTATATAATAAACCCTAGGTCTGGGGCATAAGACACACTGTGTTCTCTGTAATCGCTCCCCGGAGTATATAAAAACAATATTGACTGCACCACCGTGGACGTAAGCATTCTTGCTGAACCACATACATCTCCTGTTGTGTGATTGGTATTTTGTCTTCTTTATTTCACTTGGTGATTGCGCTTCTCTCATCTATTTGTGTTGAATAATAATTGTCACTACAATTGGCGCCGTCTGTGGGAAGCGTTTATCTTCCCTGAGAAAGCCCACGCCAAGAAAAGAGTTCAAAATGTCTGGTCACAGTAATAATGCTCCCCAAGCAGGAGATATCCAAGAACCACATGATCCTCGCAGGATTAGATCTGAAGTTCGGCGTTCAGATCAGAGGGCTCGCTTAGAAAGGCCTGCCTCAGAAGAAAGCCAAAGACCAGCGAGGTCCACACAGATATCCAGGGTAATTGATGCATATGAGGCGAGGCTCCACGAGTCGCAAGCACGAAGCTGAGAATGCTCGCCTCAAAAGAAGATTAGAAAGAATGGAGAGAGAGCTCCATCGTGGTACCAAGA
The DNA here is from genome assembly GCA_949130495.1 of Sambucus nigra. Classification (NCBI taxonomy): domain Eukaryota; kingdom Viridiplantae; phylum Streptophyta; class Magnoliopsida; order Dipsacales; family Adoxaceae; genus Sambucus; species Sambucus nigra. The sequence continues at coordinate 17,862,929 of OX422215.1, read as the reverse complement.
GACGTCCATACCGCACTCCTAGTCCTCAGGCGAGCAAGTCTCGCAGCCGAGGAAGGAGCCCCAGGCGCGGATCCCAGAAAGATGAGGGAAACGAGTCAGAGGACGACCTGCTCGAGCAACTGCGACTAGCTCGCAATCACAGGAGCCCAGATCGCAGCAACGAGAACATACTAAGTCTGGTCCGAAGGGAGATGGACCAACACCCTGCACATCACGATACCAGATCGACCCGAGAACTCGCTAGTCGAGCTCTCAAAACACAGATGAAATCACCTTTCTCAAGGGAAATAGAAGAGGAGGAAACCCCCAAGAAGTTTGCTATTCCAAGGTTCAAGATTTATGATGGTAAGACTGATCCCATTGATCACGTCAAGCAATACAAGCAGGCCATGACCCTCTGGAACCATCGAGACGCACTGATGTGCCGAATTTTTCCCTCGAGCCTGCATGACATGGCGCAGAAATGGTTTGAAAGGCTCCCCCACAGGTCCATCAGAAGCTTCAAGTCCCTGGACGAGCTCTTTACGGCACGCTTCATTACTAGCAGCTCACATCCCAAAAGGATGGATGCTTTGCTAACAATGAAAAAGACGCCTCAAGAAACCCTCCGAGACTACGCTAAGAGGTACTGGGAGTTATTCAACGAGGTCGAGGACTGCTCGGAGCAAGTGGCAGTAGCCTCTTTCAAAATTGGGCTACCCAATTCTTCCCTCATGTACCAGTCCCTGACCAAGAAAGAGGCCATAACCATCGACGACCTGATGGCCCGCATCGAGAAGTATGCCAAGGTGTAGGATGTGACCCGCCTCAGCGCAGGGGAAAACGGTCGAGCTAAGCCCACTGTCAAAGGCAATGACAAAATTGAGAACCAGAAGGAGGGAAGAATGGGGGCAAAAATGGCTCCAAGAACGGAGGCAGCAATGATGTGGCAAAAGCATTTCAGACGGTCAACACTGTCTTTAGAGAACCAATTTACAAAATTCTCGCAAAAATCAAAGACGAACCATTTGTTAAGTGGCCCAGAAAGATGGGAGGAGATTCTTCGAAGAGAAGCAACGCGCTGAGATGCGCTTTTCACAAAGGTCATAAAACCGAGCACGGCAAGGCTCTTAAGTCCCACCTCAAGGAGCTAGCTCAATCCGGGCATCTGAACGAATTCGTGGAAAAGAAGGCAGAGAATGTTGCTGCCCATAGAGAAGCAAGGCCCGACAACGTACTTGAATACGATGCCGGCCATGAATTCGCAGTAATTCATGGGGCATCTGACGTGAAGCAGATTCAAGGAAATTCAGCTCGAATGGAGGTAAAAAAGCTTACAGCAGTGATACAAGCTTTTCAGATCGATCCAGCGAAAACACAGTCAGGAAAGTGTCGGCGAGCAGATGACGTCGACTATAGTAAGCATATCGTATTTACAGATGAAGATCTGGTGGGAGTGAGAACCCCACATCATGATGCTTTAATCATTACTCTCAGGATAGCAAACTATGACGTCGACAAGTTGCTCGTCGACCAAGGAAGCTCGTCCGAAGTAATGTATCTCGACCTGTTCAGAAAATTGAAAATAAGCATCGCCGACCTGAAGGAAGCTACTGTCCCTTTGGTTGGCTTCGCTGGAAAGGTGACTATGCCCTTGGGAAAGATCGTGCTGCCAGTAAGGGCAGGAAATGTTTCTAAAATGATCGAGTTCCTGGTGGTCGACATTGACTCGCCATACCAGGCCATCCTCGGCAGAGGATGGCTACACGCAATGAAGGCAGTCTCCTCGTCCTACCATCAGAAGCTCAAGTATGTGACCGAGCGAGGAGTAATGGAGATCCACGGCGATCAAGCGATGGCAAGAAGATGCTTCATAGCAGCCATCCGCCCAAGACCAGAGAAGAACGCCGACAGCCCAGCGAGAAAGTTGGAGAACAAGAAGGTCAGATACCTTCGAAATAGCAATTAAAATACGCAAGGCCCGGAGTAGAGGAGACCAGGCTCCTCCCCTCCGAACGGGTCGTCGAGGACTTGGAGGAAGTCACAGCTAGAGATAGCGACGATAGCAGAATCTTCTTGATCGGAGCTTCTCTCACAGATCATGAAAAGAAGGAATTGACGATTCTGCTAAGAACCAATGTAGACATCTTCGCATGGGAACCATACGAGTTGCCAGGAATTGATCCTAGTATGGTTTGTCATCAGCTGCACCTCGATCCCACCTTCAAACCAATCGCGCAGAAGGCACGGCGAACTGCACCCGAGAAGGCAAAAGCCGTGGAAAAAGAAGTTGAAAAACTGCTGGATGCAGGATCCATACGGGAGGTCCAATTCCCCAAATGGTTATCCCACCCATTAGTAGTTCCAAAAAGCAACGGGAAGTGGAGAGCCTGCATCGACTTCACTGACCTTAACAGGGCGTGCCCTAAAGACAGCTTCCCTCTTTCGAAAATCGATCAACTGGTGGACGCCACAGCAGCTCACGAGAGAATGAGTTTTCTGGACGCATACTCAGGGTATCATCAGATCCCCTTGTACGCTCCAGACGAGAACAAGACAGCATTCATCACCACCGTTGGATTGTACTGTTACAAGGTCATGCCCTTCGGGCTCAAAAACGCAGGGGCAACCTACCAGCGGCTGGTCACCAAGATGTTCAAGGACCAAATGGGAGACACCATGGAAGTCTACATCGACGATATGCTCGTCAAAAGCAAGAAGAAAGAAAACCACCTCTCGGACTTATCAAGAACTTTCGAAATCCTCAAGGAGTATCGAATGAAACTTAACGCAAGCAAGTATTCTTTCGGTGTCCAGTCAGGAAAATTTCTTGGGTACTTGGTCAGTATGAGAGGCATCGAGGCTAACTCGGACCAGATCGATGCAATAAACAGGGTACAACCTCCTCGAACAATCTGGGACATACAGAAGCTCACTGGTGTGCTCGCTGCCTTGAACCGCTTTATCTCTAAGTCCTCCGAGAAGTGCAAGCCTTTCTTCCAGCTCCTAAAGGGAAACAAAACGGTAGAATGGAACCAAGATTGCTCGCGGGCATTGGATGAGCTCAAGGCTTACCTTAGCTCCCCACCACTGCTCGTCATACCACAGGAAACAGATTCCTTGTACTTATACCTCTCCGTTTCCAACCACACTGTCAGTTCTGCATTGATGTGCGAAAAAGCAGGAATCCAGCACCCCGTTTACTACACTAGCAAGACCTTATTAGAAGCCGAGCGGCGGTACCTACCACTAGAAAAGCTCGCCTTTGCACTTGTAGTTGCCTCGAGGAAGTTAAAGCACTACTTTGAAGCTCACACTATTATCGTCCTTACATCGCACCCCCTCAAAGCAATCCTGAGGAAGGCGGATTTGTTGGGAAGACTGTCTAAATGGTCAGTCAAGCTCGGACGATTTGACATCAAATTTCAACCAAGGAACGCAATCAAGGGGCAGGTCCTTGCTGATTTCATAGCCGAATTCACAGGTGAGCAGCCCCTCGACCAATCTCAACCAGTAATGCAAGGAGAAAACCACGCAACAGAGGGAGTCTGGAAATTATTTGTTGATGGAGCCTCCAACTCAAAGGGGGCAGGAATAGGCATTGTCCTTCTTACTCCAGAGGATACAATCCTCGAACAAGGAATCAGGCTTGGATTTGCAGCCTCCAACAACGAAGCAGAATACGAAGCTTTAATAGCCGGCCTCCAGAAGGCACACACCTTGGGGGCAAAGCATTTACAGGTGTTCGGCGACTCTCAATTAGTCTCCAATCAGATAAGTGGAGACTACAATGCAAAAGATGAAAGAATGGCATCCTACCTCGCCTTAGCAAAAAGGCTAATGGCTAGCTTCGAGGAAGTCAGTGTCCAGCAGTTTCCCAGAGGGCAGAATAGCCATGCCGACGCCCTAGCAGCACTGAGTACGGCAATCGATTCCGATTTAAAAAGAACAATCCCCATCGACTTCCTCGCTTGTTCGAGCATTAACCATGACGATGAACTACCAACCTTCGAACATGTGCTCCAAATTGAATCAGCACCCAGTTGGATGGATCCTTTAAGGGACTATTTGAAGGATGGCTCACTTCCAACCGACAAGAAGACCGCCTACCAGATAAGAGTCAAAGCTGTCCGCTTTCACTTATCTCCTGAGGGGAAGTTATATAAGAGATCGTTTAACGGTCCCTACCTTCAATGTGTTCACCCAAGGGATGTCGAGCAAGTTCTACATGAGCTTCACCGGGGAGTCGGTGGAAGCCATATTGGAGGAAGGTCTCTGGCTTTCCGAGCAATGAAGGAAGGCCATTGGTGGCCATATATGCAAAGGGACTCTGCGATGTATGTTCGCAAGTGCCTAAAATGCCAACTTCACGCTCCTATGGTCCACCAACCTGCTAGCGACCTAAAATCACTTTCCAGCCCATGGCCATTCGCCCAATGGGGAATGGACATCGTAGGACCACTTCCTACCGCCGCCGGTAATCGCAAGTATCTGTTGGTCGCAACTGACTACTTCACAAAATGGATCGAGGCGGAACCCCTAGCGAACATCCGAGATGCAGATATGATAAGATTCATATGGAGAAATATAATCACCCGCTTTGGCATCCCCAGAACCATCATCACTAACAACGGAACGCAGTTCGAGAGCGGCTCCTTTCAGAGTTTCTGTGACGAGCATGGAATCAGACACCATTTCAGCTCGGTGGCCTATTGATAGGGGGAGAAATGGTATCTTATCCTATTATAATCTTATCTAAGTTTAGGAGAATTAACTTAGGGGGAGTAGCTAACTTCGTGGGTTATTTATTTTAATTGCTTTAAATACTTTGATATTCCCTATGCATTTGATGAGTTTGCTTAAGTGTGTAGGAATTCTTCTAAAGCGGCATCTTTCAATGGCAAAGCGTTTGATCCTTGGGTTGAGTCAAGTTTGAGTGGATTATGTTTTGAGTCTAGTGAGCTTGACGGCCCTTTAGGATTTTTGTTTGGTCTTTGTCCCGGAATAGCCAAAGGGGGAGATTTGTAAGGACACAAATTTCCAATTGAGTCCATATATAGTTTTGGCTCAATTCCGGACAAAAATATTTATTCATAGGATTGTATTTAATTGTAATATTCTCAAGCCTATGAAGTGTTTGTTGCAGACATAGCGGCAAAGAGTATGAAGCTTCATCAATATGCCGATTTGCGTGCCTCGTTTCTACGTCATCAAACTAAGGTTCCATGCTCCCAAGGTATGAATGCAATATTATATATATAGGAGCTTGGAACAAGTTTATTGGGTGTTAAGTTTATATAAAACTGTTGTTTTAATTTCAGAAAGATTTTATCAAACTTTAAAATAAAGTATATAAAGTTTCTGGGCTAAAATCGAAATTTATGAACTTTCTGAAAGTTCGTTCGATATATCGTTCGAACGAGTTTTTCGTTCGAACCAGATGTCGTTCGAACGAGTTTGCCAACGAGTTCCCAGTATAGGCCTTTGAAATGTCGTTCGATATGTCGTTCGAACGAACCTTATGTTCGAACGAGATTTCTAACGAGTTCAATCTGGAACTTCGTTAGAAGTCTCGTTCGAACGAGATTTCGTTCGAACGAAATGTCGTTCGAACGAGATGTCAGGCGGGAACAGTTATTGGCAGTTTTAAGCAGTTTTTTCACCCACTTCCCCACTTAGTTCTTAACCAACTTTTTCAGACTTTATTATGTGCGGGAATAACATTTTCCAACTTAACTTTTCCATTCTATTTCATCTCTTAGAGAGAGTTTGAGAGAAAAATTGTTTAAGGAAAATGTTCTTGGTTTTTGAGTGTTAATTTTCAAAGAGAAAATCATTTACCACTCTAGTTTCCACCCATAGTTTTATGTATCCAAGTTCATATATATATATACATCTTGCTTGGAGTTTGGCACCGGGTTTATCTCTACACCGAATTGAAAAGAGTGTTTGGGTTTGCTTCTAAATCCCACAAAGAAGAAGTTGTTTTATGTTGATTTACCCACTTGGAGAAAGGCTCCATGCTCGGGTGACGGTGACCATATAAAGTCCGATCGGTGGATTCCGAGACCGCGGTGGATCTACAAGGTTATCCGCTAGGAAGAGGTATCTACAAGAAGAAGCGTCGAGGCTTGAGAGGGATCAAGTCGTGTGTTGTAAGCCTTTCTGTCTTGTATTTGTAAATCCGTATCTAGTGGATTTGTGGCTAGGGCCGTCCGAGGTTGTTTCCCGTCTTGGGTTTTTCCTCGTACATCGCGGCGTAGTGATTTATTGTTTTATTTTATCTTTCGCACTCACCTAAAATGCATGCTTAGGTTAAAAAGATAAAATTGGTTTAATCACTATTTATTTATTTTGGTGCTAAAATAAATATTGCGAAATTGTGTAGTTAATTCAAGTCACTTGCTAAAATTGGTTTGGCCTAACTTTGGAATATTGATAATTATGACTTAAGCAAATTCGAGGACTTGAATTAATTGGTTTAAGTGAAATTTAATATTTGTGTGTGTTTATTTAATTTTCACTTGAGTTTAATTTTAATTTGAAATAAATTAAAATTTAGTGTTCGTTTGTTTTGTTGAACCATCCTAACGCTTCCGCATATCGATTTACACATAAGAGGAAATAATAAATATTTTAATTTTATTAAAGAAAATTAAAATCGGGGGTGGCCTTGAATCCCAACAAGTGTCAGAGCCATGGCCAAGCCGAGGCTTCCAACAAAACGGTGATCGACGGATTAAAGAAACGATTAGAACGAGCCAAAGGCGCATGGGTAAATGAGCTACCACTTATTCTATGGGCCTACCGTACTACTCCCCGACGAGCGATGGGGGAAACCCCATTCTCATTAACGTATGGAATGGAAGCAGTCATCCCATTAGAAGCAGGCTTGCCAACAATGAGGTCCAGCCTTGTCGACCAGGGCCGTAATGATGCAGCATTGCCCGCTGAGCTCGACCTAGCCGATGAACGCCGCGAGCTGGCTCTAGTAAAACTAGCAAGCTATCAGCAACAGCTCGCAAAGCACTATAACAAGAAGGTCAATTTGTGGAGGCAGTATGTGGGCCGTTATTAACGTGTCGAGTCCCTGATTTCCTTGTGTACTCAAATTATCATACGGGAACCTAACAGCTTGTTTGGGAGGAAAGTTTTATGAGGGGAGAAAAGAAAAAGAAAGGAAAATTTATAAGAGAGAAAAGAAAGGAAGAGAAGAGAAAGGATTTAGGAAGGAAGATAAAATAATTTTCTTTTCTAGTGTTTTGGAGTCGGAAGGAAAATAATTTTTTTAAGGGAAACAAGTTACATTCTTTAGAAAACTTTCCTTTCTCTCAATTTCTTTCCGATTTGGAAGGAAAGTTTTGGAAAGAAAGGAATGGAATTTTTTTTTAAATTTCCTTTATTTTCTCTCCTTTTAAACTCCCGAAGGACGAAAAATGGAGAAACGACACTTTCTCTCCTATGTAAACTCCCAAACGATGGAAAGAAGCATAATTTCCCTTCCTTTCCTTTCTTTTCTCTCCAAAATAAAACTCCCAAACAAGTTGTAAAAGCAGAACATCATCAGAATGACCCCTAACAAAATACATCAGTCAAAGGATTTATTAATGAGAAAGTCAAAGGAGGTTAGAAGGTCCCTTACGGCATCCCACATAGTACCAGGCAACATCTACCTACACAAGCTTGAGATAGGGAGGATCCTTCCCTTTTGTCAAAGCAAGTATGGATTAAATCATGTTCTCCAACCATGCGCGGTGTACTTGGAATGCTACTTTTGTCGACTCCAAAAATAAAAAAAAATAATCATTTGAAAATAACAAACTTAAATGGATACAAACATTACCTTGTAGGCATTTTCAAATTTAATCCAATCTTCACAAGGGTCCGAATTTTATTCACATTTTACTAGTAGATCTAATAGTTTTGTGTAGGCACAACAGAATCTCCAATTAGTGACAAAAAAATTATGACAAAACTATTTTGTCACCAAAAGTTACTATTTTGTGAGAAAAATAAATTTCGTCACATAATATAAAGACGCACATTAAACTGATGACGAATTAATGAAAATTGTCACCGAATGGACATAAAAAATTGACGCCCTTTGTTTCTCGCCCCTGGGAATTTACCCTTCATTATTTGTGACAAACTAAGTATCATTTAACAACAAAATTTTTTGTCACCAAATAAATATATTATTAGTGACAATATTTCCCCACCAATAATAAAATAAAATATTTAAAAAAAATACCTTAAAACACTAACAAAAGAAACCACTCTCCCCAAACTCTTCCACTCCCCCCTAAAGCTTATCAGTCGTTTCCCCCAAATAAGAACAACCCCCAAATAAGGCATTCCGAGTTGGGGACTATGTCCTAAGGAAAGTCCTGGGCGCAGACGGCAAGCTAGGGCCAAACTGGGAAGGACCATTCAAGATAACAAGAGACGATCTGCAGGAAGCCTATCACTTGGAAACGCTGGAAGGTAGAGAAATACCCCGAGCGTGGAATGCAGCCAATCTTAAGAAATTCTATTTCTAGATTCTTCTTTTGATCCTTAATTATGAAACTGGAAGTTCATTTCCTTATCATTAATAAAAGTTGTTTGGCAGTTGCATTCTACGAAGTATCAGTTAACTAAATTGCATTTTTAGAGGTGTCAATTAACTAATATATGAACTTTTTAACCCACACACCTTTTCCAAGTGACAGGCACACTGATCATTACACTATAGCAGGGAAATAACCCTCCTCGGGTTTTCGTTATGAAACATGAAAGACCTCTTAGCATTGCCCCTGGCAATATACGAAGCCCTACAGGAGATCCTTAGGCAATATGGCCAAGTCAAAATTGGTCACCAAACAATGTTTGGTTGAATAAAATCTTGATCGGATAAAGCATCCAACACCAGGTGTGTCCTCGCCAATTGACACACTTAGGCCGAAGGGAGTGTGACGACACAACCTAAAAGGTAAAGTGGGGCAGAATGGTATCTCGTTGGCATACTGGACTGGAGGGACACTTATTTGAAAATACAAACTTACAAATCTAGTCAGCCAAGAGAGGCTCAAGATTATTGAGCAAAGATGTGGAAAATATAAGACACTTGTTTAGTCGGCCAATTCGCCCAAAACATAAAATCTATATTAATTCATCACATTTACAACAAATACAATACATGTTTAGTCGGCAAGCTCGCCCAAAACATCAAAATTACATCGCTTCATTGCATACATATACAGGGTTACTACCGGCTCGAGGCCTCTGAACGAGATAATCAGCCACTTGAGCTCTTCGACCGTCGTTAGGATGAGGGACTAGCTCCTCCCCGACTTCATTCGCATCCGACTCTAGTAGCTGCCGAGGGATGACATCGATGGGGATTCATTGATCATCTCTCCGAAAGGGATTAGGCATCTGGGTGGAAGAAGAAATCTCATGACGATACCAGAGCATTGAGTTCCTCGGGACTTGTAGCTCCCTCAAGGCACTCAGCCACCCCCTGATGAAGGCGAGCTCTTCAAACTCTGTCGGCCTCGTTGGAGCATCTAGCCAACCCTGGTCGTAACCATCGGCCCATGCTCGTCGAGGTCCTTTCTTAAACAGATGCCTCAACCGAGTGACGTCCCTTTGAAGCCCAACAGCAATCACGTATGCTCGTTGGACATCACCTCGAAGCTCTTCCATTTCCCTAACTGAACTCCTTGCGCTCCCACTGGCTCGCGGAACAGCTGGAGGGGCCGAGCCTCGCAGCACCAGAGGAACATCGCTCGGGCCAGTTCTATCTCGCGACGAGGAGGAACCTTGTAATACTGCAGGAGCGATGCTCGGCGCATGCTCCCTAAGTCGCGAGACCTCTCTCCTCAAAGCCTCATTCTCTTGCTGAAAAATTTCCCCAACCTGGTTGATATCAGAAGCATCTACAAGCTTTGCTCTCAATGTATTCACCTCTTCTTGAACTGAGGCACCAACTTCCTCCATCTCTTGGAGCCTGTCTTTCAGTTTAACGACGAGCTCAGTCTGCTCTATGAAACGCTTGTTCCTCAATCGCAATGATTTGCAAATCCTCACAAAGGTATGACGAACTTCAGAGCTCACATCAAGTCCAAGCATTCTTCCCAATTGAGAAGTGGCTGGTATATAATCATCAACATCAATCGACTACAAGCAATAAAAGAGCAATGAAAGATAGAATCATTCAGTACACTAGGGGAATGAAAAACCTTCTCATTTCATTAACACGAAGAGGATCATAATACATTAAAGGGTCAAAGGGAAAATTACAAACAAAGAAAATACAAGAGCAACCCTGAGGGTAAATTAGCTAGCAACCTCAGGGTGCCCAGAACAGGCTGGCTGCTTCCCCTTGTCAGCGGCACCTCCCTCAGCAGGGATAACCTCTGTCGCCTGAGCAGGAGGGGCATCGGCAGGAACTGTATGGGGGGCAGGATCAACACTTCCAACGGCTGGGGCAGGTGCTTCATCCACAATTGGTTTTGGGCCCGGGCGTGCTCGTCGAACAGAGGAGATGCAACATCCACTCCGGCAGCTAAGAGGGCCTTGTTCCAGCCCTTCTTGAAATTCAGACGGCTAATGTAGCCTATCTGAACGTCGGCATCTTCGTATGCAGCAACCCACCCGGAATTATATGAGTCTTCTTTGGCGATGACTGCCTCGGACTCCTTCTTCAGCTCCTCGGTTAGCACTTTATTCTCCTCCACGACAGCCAGCTTGCTCGAGCAAACCAGATCATAAGCTTGTCGCAGCTCATTCAGTTCTTTGGTCGCCGCATCCCTCTCTCGATTGGCATTAACAAGAGCCAGATCGGAAGCATCCCGAGCAGCATCAGCAACCTTCAAACCAGCCTCGAGCTCTGTACCCCTCAACTTCAAGGCAGCATTCTGCTGCTCCAGCTCGCCATTTTTCTTCACCAGCTCATCGCGAGACCGATAGAGTACGGCGAAGTCAGTCACAAACTGCAAGTAGAAGAAGATATCAGAAGAAGGAAACAACTGAAATTTATCAAAGCATTAGAGAAAGGAAAAGGTCTTACCAAGGCTAGCCTCTGACTAGCTTGCAGGGCCAGTTGATCAGACCCCGTCGCCCTTTGGCGATCTGCAGGAAGGACTGCCCTCTCGAGCAGCGCAGGGGCCAGTTGAGGAGAAATAGCAACTGAGGCCCCCTCGGGCAATGCGGACACAGGGACTAAGGCCTGCCCAGCCTTCGTCCTCGATTCCATTCTTCTCCTCTCTTCCTCCTTCTCCTTCTCCATTCTCTTCTTCTCCTCCATCCTTTTCTTCTCCTCTATCTTCTTTATTTCCTCTTCCTTTTCTCTCTCTCTCTCTCATTTGTTCTTCTTTCCTCTTTCTCTCCTGCTCCTGAGCAGCAGACCGAGAACCAGTAGCAACAGCCCCAGTGCTGGGCTTCTGCTTCTTTGACCTCTGAGCAAGGAGCACATGATCATCATCATCGTCATCCCGGATCAAATTTTTCCTTGGAGGAACCATTTCCTCGCTTGAGCTGCTGGACGTGCTCGAAGGTTCTCGAGCTTCAGAAACCTCTTCTGAATCAGAAGAACTATCACCACTGGAGCTCCTCTCGCCAAAATTGCCTTCAGCACCGCCTACGATATCACTCTCAGAACTGCTCTCCTCCTCGTCCAACTGAATAGGATCGGCAGCAGTCTCGTCAGAGGTATCAAACTCGAGAATGCTATCTACCGGCTTCGCTATAAAGCTAGAACCAACGTTTTTATACTCGAGCAAGAAAGCAGCAGACCGAGGATGCTCGCCGTCAGCTAAGGGTGGCCATAGGCCCGAGGCCCGCCAAGCCCGCCCAGCCCGCCCAATAAAAAAATAGGGCTTGGGTAAGGTGAATAGGCCCGCAAAGCGGGCTTGGCAAAATTTTATAGGCCCGATTTTTTTTCGGGCGGGCTTGGGCATGAGTTCTTAAGCCCGATGAGGCCCGGCCCGGCCCGAGGCCCAAAATATATATATATATTTGTTTATTTATATTTATATATATATGTGAGGGGGGAACTTTTATAAATATAAAAACGTATACCAAGTCTTTTCACGTAGAGTGGGAAACTTTATATATGGACTTTGTAATATATGGAGTTTAAAACAGATTTTTAATTAAAAAAAATTGTCATTAAATAAAAAAATAGGTATTTTAATTTAAAAAAAATCTTTTAATTAACATAATAAGGCCCGATCGGGCGGGCCTGGGTAAAGCGCTATCAAATCTGGGCGGGCTTGGGATAACATAACAAGGCCCGATCTAGGCCCGAGCGGGCTTGGGATAGCACTTAATTTTTCAAGCCCGGCCCGAGCCCGACCGGGCTTGCCCAGGCCCGGCCCACGGCCACCCCTACCGTCAGCTAGAGGCTCCCTGATATTCCAAGCTTTGACCAACTCAGAAAGACAAACCTCGCTGAGAGCAGGTTCCAAGTTCTTTGACCTCGCTGAAGAAAAAACAGGGAAAAGTCAAAGAGATCACTCATTAATAAAGAAATTGAAAGAACAAAGCAAAGGCTACCTATATACTCCTCCCCATAAAAGGGAACAGTGGACCTATCGAACCTCGACCCCTCAGTCTGGGGGGAGAACTGCCAATTTCTAGCAAGAAAGCCATCTTGCCAATAGTCCTTGTGGGAATCAGGTAGGTTTACTACCAACACCCTGTCAGGACTCCTGGCTTTGAAATAGAGAACACCGGAATTAGTTCGAGAAAAAGAATAGCAAAAGCAGACTTCGGCGAGCCCTAATTTGGTGCCATAGAGCTGGTTTATTCTATGGACGCCATTGATTATCTTCCACACATTTGGCGAACACTTTGCAGGAACAACGTTGAAATAACCAAAGAAGTGCAAGAATAGATTGTTTGGGGGAAAAGTAAACCCCCCTTGGGAAAGCAGCAAGACATGAATCCAATGGGCACCCTCTATCTCTCTTAACATTTCTAGGGGGAGAGGCGCACTTAATCTCTACCCACTCTGGGATATTGTAAAACTTCCTAAACTCAGACACTGATCTATTATCAATCTTTACCATTTGAAAACCCTAAAAAACTACAAATTCAAAGAAAAAACACAGAGAAGGCACAGGGGACTTACAAGATGGAAGTTTGACTTGAACGATGAAGAATCACAAGCCCAAATGACGAGGAAGATCGAAAGCGATAAGAATGAAGACCGGGAGAAGAGAACGTGAATCGCTAGAACTCGCAGAAAATGGAAGAGTAGTGAAAAGCTAGAAACGACGATTGAGAAATGACTGCTCTGAATAACTTTTGAGTCTTACTAAGCATAGTGCACAGAACACGAAGCAAGTGCCGCCTAAATTAGTCCTCAAACTTTGGGAAGATTTGCACGATGTACAAAGGAGCCATTATGACAAATCATTTAAATTTATTGAGCCCAAATTGTGGCTAGGGGCAATTGTGGGTATCCAGAATTAGAATGACGGGCCTGGACGAGTAGCCCAATTAAAGCGGCTCAAAGTCCAAACCCTTCATATCTTAATATTAATTCGGTTATGACTAGGTCTTCTCCCACGTTCTCGTTGAGAGGTGTTCCAGGAGAAGATGGAAAACGTGGGGGAGTCCAACACCCCCACTCCCTGAAAATAAACATGTATATAATAAACCCTAGGTCTGGGGCATGAGACACACTGTGTTCTCTGTAATCGCTCCCCAGAGTATATAGAAACAATACTGACTGCACCACCGTGGACGTAGGCATTCTTGGTGAACCACGTACATCTCCTGTTGTGTGATTGGTATTTTGTCTTCTTTATTTTACTTGGTGATTGCGCTTCTCTTATCTATTTGTGTTGAATAATAATTGTCACCACAGGTATATAGGTTGGAAAACTTTTGGGCTAGTATGGGTATGGATTAGGGCCCATTTTGGGGTCCAAAGTTTGAATTTTTAACCCAACTCGGGAATTGGGAACTATTTACTTTAATTAGGAAGTTAATAAACTCCCAGAGGCTATCTCTAAGAACACAAACCTAACCCTAAATGTTGCATCTCAAGAGAGGAAGGAGGAGAGGAAATCAGCAAAGGAATTCAAGGGGATTTCTTCAACTACGTATTAAGGCAAGAATTTTCTTGCTCGATTTAATTTTCAACGTATTTCTTGATGCATTATAATGACTATATAATTTATGGGTTTTAGGTTGGATTTCGATGAATAAATGTTAGGAATTAGCTCATGTATGAAGAGGACTAATTATAACATAGATTATAACCCAGAAATCTAGGAATCGTTCTTGAAACTTGATGATAGAAACCTTAGGGTTCTTGAGATGAAACTGGGAAATCTTAGAAACCTTATGTAGAGGATTTAATATATGTTACTAATCTGTAGAATAGTGATTTTAATTCCATGTTTATGCCCCAAAATCTGATCTACACTGTGGTTCTTGTAGAATAAATCTGAGATTAAAGATCTTAAATCCTCTTATGGAATCTGGAAAAATTGGGGTAGAAATTGATGTAGTGTTGTGGATTAAAGGATTATAAGATGTATATCTAAGTGTTAAGTATCCATTCATGTGTTAACATAAATGAAATCACGATTGGAGTGAACCTTGGTGAAGAGACAAAAGAATTCGTACATAAGAAAACAAGCAGATCTTGGCTTCTGCCAAGCGAATCGATTCGGCGTTGGCAGCGAATCGATTCGGTCAAAAACCGAATCGATTAGGCCCTAGGGGCTGAGTGAGCTGGGACCATAGTTAGTTCAGGAATATTTTTAGATGTCCGTACAAGTTGGTTGGACCGTGTTTGGGCCAACGGGGAATTTATTAAAAATATAAATGGGGCCTACATATCAATGGAAATATTATATTTAATTGGATGGTTAAATAATCGATTATGGAAGGTGAAATTAATAATTCACTAAATGGTAAATTATTAATGAATACTAGTGGACATCACGTGGGACTATTTTAAGGTAAATATTGAGTAGTTACCTATACATATTATATGGAATAAATAATATGTACTTATGTGTACTTGTGTAGACATACCGATGTTCGTGGACAATCCTATCGGCTTGGGGTTTCGTGCGCTCGAACAGTGTAGCACACGTCGGTACAAGTGCGCTAGACGATGTGTAGGTCATTTAGGTACTACGTATGTTGGCACCATCTACGAGAGTTAGGTGTTGATGTCGTGAGCCTTTGTCACCGCTAGGTATGGGTCGTGAACTGGTATACTGCGTAGGGACCCCCCACTTATGTGTGCTTTGTGATGTCTGACTTGGATAAGAGATTCCTTGAGACTTGCCGATAGAGCACGAACGATATATATATATATATAAGTAATTGAATTGCTTAAGATTGTAGACAAATTGCAAAACCTTATTATATTGTGCATAATAGATGTTTATACCACTTTCACGATATATATAAGACTAGAATAACTTGGGATATGGTAATTGAATGTAATCAGCTTCGTTTTAATAACTGATGATAATTAATTTATAGGAATATTATATTGGCACGCTGTCCTGTATATCACTTTTGGGCCTTGTTGGGATGCGAGAAATATCACACTTAGTTGAGGGGTGAGATGTTAATCGCATGTGAGTGACGATGGAGAATATTTATTTTGCATCAACTGTATTTATTGCATCTTAAATTGATTAAGTTTATTCTTACACATCTAGGACTCTGACCCAAATTTAAATGTTTTTCCCCCCTTGGGTGTTCCTAGATAGGAATAGCGGGACGGTTGCTTTGGCAGCCTTGCATTCTCATTTTTGTTCCTCAGACATTCGAATCATTCGAATCAGTTGATGATTCTAGTTTAGGTGCTTTTCAGCTTCAGTACTTATTTTTAATTGGGATTATTGTATGGGCATAAGCCCGAGATTTATGTATTTTATGTTGGGTAGTGATACTTATTTTCATGTCACACTTGTTATACACTCTGTGATGGTTTGGATTTATTCACTAATATGGAAATGTTGATTTCAAACTCAAGTATGGGCCTTTTCATGTAATTTATATTATGTCTGACAAACAAGCCCTATCTTCGGCGTATCGTGCCTGCCAGCCTTTACGTGAGAAAATAGGGGTTTGTTACAACTTTGAAAAGAAAAAAAAAGTTTTAAGCTATTTTAGGGACTAAATTGGCTAAATTATTAGTTTATGGACTAAATTGGCCAAATTTTAAGGACTAAATTGAACAAATTATTAGTTCAGGGACTAAATTGACCAAATTATTAGTTTAGGGACTAAATTGGCCAAACTTGTATAGTTTAGGGGCCACGGGAGGTTGTTTACTTCATTATAAAATACAATATTTAATAATCATAGCCACTAAGACCAATTATACTTATTATATACTAATATTATAAGAATATAGTGACTTTGCACAAGACACTAAGCTACACATAAATAAATAAATTTGTTGGGAATAAAAAATAAAGAAAGAAAATAGTAAATGAAAAAAAAAGGCGATTGCGGTCAATGGAAAATCAACCCTCACCTAAATCGAAGAAGAAATAGAGAGAATGTGATTTGATTTGTAATGAGAAACCCTAGCAAAGCTGTAATGGTTTGTAAGTTCTTCTCTTTGTATTCTTGAAACCCCCGTGACTCTGCTAAACCAAATCTCAAATCCTTTTACGAGCTCCCTCTGCTTATTCTATTCTTTTTTTGCTTAAAAATGCAAAGTGGCGTTTTTTAGTTGAAAAACAAAACAGTATGTATTGGCGATACGATACGTCCGATACGTATGTATCGGGTGATACTTATTTATTGTCGATACTTGCAAAAAACGATACATTCACAGATCAACACGTTTTACCCCCGATATGATACGATACGTCCGATATGTATTGTGTATTGGCCGATAATGACAACATTGGATACATAATTTTAGATGCAAAAAGGCTGAACAATAAAGTATATGCGCAATTCTATGCCAGACTCGTCAACAAAAAGAGAAGGGAGAAGGAACAAAAAGTAGATGTACTACTTGCAAGTGAAGCTAGTAACGCACGCGGATGGATTGTACATAGTGGTGAAGATGAAGAAGTTGAGCCACGTTCCAGAGTTACTTGAGGATTTGTAGGAAAAGCAACGGAATCGGATAATGTCCTAGAACCTAAGAGAATTGCTAGAAACGTTGAAGTAAGCGAACTTAATTTAGAGGATTTTGAATCGGGTGAGGACACTGAAGACGAGGGAGATATGGAGGAATGTGAGTTTTGAGAGTGAAGGAGAGATGGTCTTGACATATGGAGAGGAAGAATTAGAAATTTAGTTCATATTTCTAATCTTTATCCTTGACTCATTGATGCACTCTAGTCCTTTACTCCTTTGACTTGATTATATTTAGTTATAATGATTTGGTTTCGTTCATGAATTTTATTTTATTTTATCTTCTAATGTATTGCCAATCGACTTCGTGAAGGGCTTTCATGTGTGGTAAGATCTTTTATGTGGTTAACAAGCCATTTTTTTAAGCTGTTTTTTATTAAACAAGCTATTTTTTAAAATTGTTATGTTTACAAGATGTTTTTTTTAGCAGTTGTCATTTTAGTGTATCTCTATAATCCCTATAATGGCTACATATTATAGTTATTAATGGTCGCCTAACAGTTGTGTTTTTAGTGTATCTCCGTAATCCCTATAATGGCTACATATTATAGTTAATAATGATTGCCTAGAAGGTCGACTAGCCGTCTACAAAGTAAGGCCCTCAGCCGAACGGGTGCCGTTTTTCGAAGGCGGTCCAGTTGCATTAGCTTTGTGTCATTTGAATGGACAAACACTATTTTTGTCATTACATTTCAAATCCTTTAATTTTAGGCATGAGTAGTTCCTATAGCATGAGAGTTTTGTATGGTGCACAATCCATAAGGCCATTGTCAAATAAGATGATGAGATTGATAAAAGCGCGGGAGAATGATCGGCTAACCCTCAAAAACCAATCTTTTGACATAGAGAAGTGTTAACCTAAGAAAGCCATCATTTCAACTAAATAGATGTTAACCACACTCCTCCAAGACGGAATCGCGAGGCAATATTTTATACCCCGCACTGTCGCTATTGTGTTTGCTTACTCAATGATACGCAAAAAGATTCTCTTTTGAGGCTAATATTGCAGACGACACGGATACCACTACTTGGAATTGAACTTTGCATGGCACTCACTTACTTTTGATTATTTGGTCCACGATACGAATATTCACGCTGAACAAGTGGCGCACGAGCATGAACTTGGATGTTATTTTTGTATTTTTCTCAAATTCTTTAGCCATTTTCCCTTTTGATTTTAGGCCTAATAATATCATAAGGATATCCCTCCCCAACATGGTTCAAGTTAGCAGCCAAGTCAACTCAGTATCGGTTGAGTTGAAAATCGGGTGTCCGATACTAAGACTTTGAACTATGCTCCCCGATGACATCACCCAGCCTAGAACCTTCCCTTGTGCCTATAAAAGAGACTTCCCTGCACCCCAACCCCCAAACCCGAACCAAATGGACTCTAAAGCACTAAACATTAACCTTGGCTTGTAGATCGAAACGCAAAACACGAAAGCACCTCCAACGCATACCGACTTCTCCTCTCTCTAATAATAATAATAACAAAAAAAAATGAGATGGAAATTACATACATGCGACTAGGATTGGAGGGTTGTAGGTTTGATCCTGCATTCCTCGACAATGTCATCCTGATTCGCAAATCCATATTGAATTTTGGCTTGAAACGTATCGGTAAGACCGGTAACAGCATCAGTGGCCTCAAAAGTGATGTAATGTGTATAGCCGCGAATACACTGGCCGTTAGCCTTGATGATTTTGTGAAAAGTGTAGTTTGTCCCGCTATTCCTTTGACAGTAGTCCTTGATGGCTAGCTGGGCACCCAACTTAACAGAAGAGACATTTTTGGGATTCTCCAAATTGGTTGGCATAATTTGACCGATCGTACATACACCGGGGAAGCTTTCCACGTCGTAGCCCTGCACATAACATAGTATAGTATGTACTTTTTTTTGTAACAAAATAAGAAAGTGAACAGATACATACGTACCTTGCTATTATAGACAGAGTCTTCGTAACGACGATACTCCTCAGCAGTCATTGAGGTCCGATAACCGCAATCGTGTGAATCATAATCCTCGGGATAGGTCGTCTCTGATTTGGTCTTTTCGTCTTCACTTCCTTCATCAAACCTCTTTCTCTTCTCTGAATTTTTATCTTCCGACAATTCGCTTTCGGTAACGGAATCGAAACGACTGACAACAACATCGCTCATGATTTTAGAACAAGCCATTTGATTGATTTTCTTCAAACCCTAACACCAACACCCCCCGCGGCTCTCCCTCTATTCTCTTACTTCACTAATATACTTTTGATTTTATACCCTCTCTCTGCCTCTTGTACGGAACTCCGCCTCCTTTTATTATTCTCCTTTCTTTTCCGAATCACATGCTGCCACGGTGATTCATTTCCGTTTGGTTGTTAGTGGGCAAAAGCGTGAGCATGGTAAAATTTGTCTAGGCAAATTCAGATGACGCTATCAAATAACATTAGGCGAAATTAGAGTCAATTCAATTAATTTATTTAAAAATAATTTTTATATTATATTCAAAAATATTAAAAATAGTTTTTGCAATATTTTTATATTATATTCAAAAATGTTAAAAAATTTGTAAAACATTCTCTTAACAATTTTTTATAATATCAAAAACAGTTTTTAAAATATTACAAAACAAATTTTAAACATTCACAACGGTTTTTTTAAACTCTTTAAAACAGTTTTAAAAAATGTTTTTTAAAACTTTAAAACAGTTTTTATAATATATCCAAAACAATTTTTAAAAATGTTAAAAACTGTTTTACAATATTTTTATATTACGGTTTTTCAAATAATTTGTAAAACATTCTCTTAACAATTTTTTATAATATTAAAAGCAGTTTTCAAAACATTACAAAACAGTTTTTAAACATTCACAACAGTTTTTTTAAACTCTTTAAAACAGTTTTAAAAAATGTTTTTTAAAACTTTAAAACAGTTTTTATAATATATCCAAAACAGTTTTTAAAAATGTTAAAAACTGTTTTACAATATTTTTATATTACGGTTTTTCAAAAAATTTGTAAAACATTCTCTTAACAATTTTTTATAATATTAAAAGCAGTCTTCAAAACATTACAAAACAGTTTTTAAACATTTATAACAGTTTTTTTAAATATTTAAAACAGCCTTTAAAATTATTTTTTAAAACTTTAAAACTGTTTTTATAATATATTCACAACAGTTTTTAAAAATGTTAAAAACAGTTTTTACAATATTTTGTTAATACGGTTTTTTTTTAAAATTGTAAACATTTTCTTAACATTTTTTTATAATATTAAAAACAGTTTTTGAAACATTACAAAACAATTTTTAAATATTCATAACAGTTTTTTAATTATTTAAAACAGTTTTTAAATTATTTTTTAAAACATTAAAATCGTTTAAGAAGTTGGCAAATTTGTGGGCAAATATTTCCCACTCAAATAGGTAAGCAAAATTTGCCCAGAGATTGTGCATAGGAGGTGTTGTACATTGACAAATAATGCCTAGACAAATTATGCAACCAAACAGCCAAAATGTGGGCAAATTTTCATATTTGCCAACTTTTTGACATTTGCCTAGGCAAATTATGCCAACCAAACGGACCCTTAAGTGATTTTTGGGAAAAGGTCCTCATAGTGCTCTCTGTACTAAAAATATCATAAAAAATTGTGAAAATAGTACCGCTGACGCGGACCAAAAAAATAAATGTATTGTACTACAGGGACTAGATTTATAAATGCTATTGTACCACAGGGACTAGATTTATAAACTTGAAAAACATTGTCCTAAAAATCCAAATATAGGAAGGAACATGACATTTACATTAATTCTCTATTCATTTAATTGACAAAAAAAGTTTAATGTCGAAATTTGTTACTCGTTCCAAATTTATTGTTATTGTGAGAGCAGTGGTGGGAGTTTTTATAATTTTTTATGGATTTATGTTAAGAATGCTTGCAAAGTTGATTCAAACTTAAAATTAGTGATGGTGAACTTTAGTAAGCTCATTAGTAAAAATTTAATACATGGCGATCCATTCATCCCTACATCTCAAGTAATTCAAATATTTTATTATAAAGACATCAAGTTCAAGGGGTGGTCGATTGTTTTGCACTCTCCCAAGAGATTGACAAAAGAAATAACTGCGATTGAGATTGATCGTACGATGTATGACTCCATTCTCGAGGAAAATAATAAGTTGTTGGAACTTTTATACACCGAATTCGTTACTAATTCATATTAATTTATTATAATTGAAAAAAATTTAATGTCAAAATTCGTTACTCGTAGCAAATTTACTCTAACAGTAGTGTTGTACCCACGAAGGCATTTATGAATAAATGAGTCCTTATAACTTTTTATGGATTTATTAGACAAATACTCGACTTGAATTATATTAGAGTAAATTCCGCTTTTAGTCCCTAAACTATCACAAAAAAATTTAAATGGTCCATAATCTTTTATTTGCCTCAAATTAGTCCTCAAACTATTTAACTTTTTTCAAACCGAGGACTCCGTCCAAAAGTCCGTTAAAATTTGATAAAAAGATATCAAGTACCCATTTTGCCCTCACATTTCCTCATATAAACCTATTAACTCGCATTTCATCTCTTTCTCTCTCTTATTCACACACACACACACACACACACACTCATTGTTTGTTTGATTTTTATGTCGAATCAGCTTTTAGGGTTCCATAAACACTATTCACATAGGTATATGTAAGTGTATGGGTGTATGTATCACAATGAGGGATGATAACTTTCCTTTTATAATTTCAGTTTCAAGAATATTGTATGTCTAATTGCTTTGATCTACAACTATGAATTTTATATGTTGAAAGGAGGGTTTATTACTTATTGTAGTTATTCAATATCATATAAGTGCTTTCACAAATACGAATTTTTGGTCCCAACTTGGATTGTCGAAACTATGACATATATCTGTTACGTTCATTCTTTAATGAGTTCTCATTGTTTTTAATTTCATTAATGTTGTAATGTTGATTTTGGGTTTCACAATTTGTTATTTCCAAATTGATTGTTTATTAAAAGGTTTTTGTCACTGTTATTCTCGCAGTCTAAGGGTTGTCATAAGATTGGTATACTAGTAGCGAACTGATCGGTATACATCTTCTTTTATAATTTTCTTTCTTTTTTAGTGTTCAAACATGGAATATTTTGATAGACAACTTTTCTCTGGGTTGTTGTAGTCTTTGTGGGAAATTTATGTGACAGATTCTGCTTGGTTGTTTAGAAAATGTATGCAAAGAAAGGGAAATTATAATTTATAGTTTAATTTTTCACTATTTTTATCTAAAAAATAATGAAATTATGCTCAATATAAAATCGTACATTTGAGCTCTAGATGTATAAGTTGTGTATACACAGTTTGAATCAATAGATTGTTATAAGTATCACACAGTTTGAATCAATAGATTCAATAGATTGATAGTTTTGTACTGCTTACGAACAATCACTGTACTGCTTACAAACCAGTAAGCATTGCATTGCATTGCTTACAACTTACTCACCAATATAATCAGTTGGAAACATAAAACGAAAGGTACTGCTTACTGACCGGGATTGTAGACTTATTAGTGAACATGTCTAGGTTGGAATAATTATTGATGTGATAATAGAATTGGGACCGCTTATTACTTAGTGGGACTACTTAGTGAACATGTGTAGTCGAACCAACATTATAGACGTCTCTTAGTGGGATTATTTTTACATATAAAACATATAATTTTAATTATTAGGAATACAACGGGTAATAGTATGGTGATGAAATAGTTTGGTGATGTTATATGGCGTTGTACTTTTATGTTTATTTTTGTTTTAGTGATGCATTGTTGTTTTGTGTTATAATATTTTGTTTATTCTGGTTATTTTTTTGCCAAACATTCTCTTTTATGAGATAAATAATATGTCAGTTGGCTGATACTTCAAATTCGTCACCAAGTGGTGTGACACCAGGATCAAACTCTCGTTTAAAGGTTGCTTCGAGTTCTTCGATAGTGGGTGATGCATCTTCCACGAAGAGATTAAGATTTAACGAGCATAGCCTTCCGGTAGGGGATAATTCAGCCACACCCTTTACTAGATGGGGAGACCTCGCACGGACGCATATACCGATTTCTTATACGAGAGGGAGACATGTTGACGCGGAATATAATAATCAAATTTGGATAATGTTTAAGGTATACAATTTTTTCTCTTTGGCTACAGTTGTAATAGGTACTAAATTCAATTACACGATGATAAATTTTGTTTATTTCATATATTGTAGAAAGACTTTCCCTATGTGAAAGAAAATAAAAAAAACATGTTTATGGAAAAAGATAACGAGTCCTCGAATAAGTTCAGGGCCGAGATAAGGGAAAACTTGAGGGGTGACGATGTTACAAAGTGGAGGGAGAATGTTCCTGAAAATGTTAAACCTGAGGATTGGTAGGTATTTTGCGACAATGAAGTTGTACAGGCCCAAACGGATTTGTGAAAAAAGAATAAAGAGATAAAAAGAAATTGTGTGAAAATGATCGCTCATAACACGGGTCGTTATGGTTATGCCCGATCTGCAAAGAACTGGAAAAAGTCAAGCATGGGCGTGAACCAACCCGTGTTGAATTGTGGTTGTCGACTCATAAAGTAAAAGGGGAGATTATGCGCCTCGTGATAAACCATTTGCGATAATTTAGTTTTAATGTTTTCCTCTTTGCTTCTTTTACCCAATATGTAATGCAAATGATAACTTTAATGTCTTTATGTAATAAATAAGGTTAAAAAGTTTCTAGATGTATACCAAGCGCGGGGATAAGAGGAGACCTTAGATTTCGGGCCAATTTTTAATGTATTTGGGAAACACACAAGAAGACGCGTTCATTGTGTTGAGTCTACATTTTCTATAACAACTATATTGGCGCCCGTATTTGCTCGAGAAAAATGCTTCAAGGAGTAAATACGGATAACGAAAGTTGGAAGGATCATATGGATAAGTCTACACTCTCAGAATTTGTAAAGAATTTTTAGAGTGGAAAATTTGCATGTATTGGACATAATACTCAAGCTTTACCATCTCCACACAATGAAACTCCTTCAAATCATTTTACTCCACCTACATCCCAGGTTTCAAGTTTTAGCTCGATAGTGGAATGCAAAATACTATCTCACATTGGTCAAGTTGTCGGTTATAGTAGGAAATTTT
This sequence comes from Sambucus nigra, assembly GCA_949130495.1. NCBI lineage: Eukaryota > Viridiplantae > Streptophyta > Magnoliopsida > Dipsacales > Adoxaceae > Sambucus > Sambucus nigra. Next base: position 17,838,655 of record OX422215.1, on the reverse strand, counting down.
CGCCTGGATCAGTATCTTCAGTTCACTTCCATCAGTTTAGAGAGAAGTGGAGGTTGTACTTGACATCATAAAAGTTCCTGAATATCCAATTTGGGGTGGAAAACAAGCATCTTGTGAGACGCCGGGAGATGTGGGTAATTATATTAGCATGATGATTTTCTTCCTCCCATTGATGACACGAAGGAATGACAAGGACATCTTGTTGGAACTTTTATACAGCGAATTCAAATAATGTAATGATTTAGTGGAATGGTTTCCTGTTCAAACTTATTATCATTTTTTTACTATATGAACTTTAGTATTTAGTTATTGTTAATATGTTGAATTTATCAAGATTTTTTTCTATAATTGACATGTATTATTGTGTTTATTGGTGTTTTAGGATTTAATATTTTGTGTTAGTCCATTCTAACATAATTACTAAAATGAATTAGAGTTTAAAAGTTGTGGGTGTTCAGAAAAAAAAATAATCGAAAGTCAGGCCAAACTGGCCTGAGCCGAACCTAACCCGATGACTTTTTTTAGCTCGATTTGGCCAACCATCGATCGAACTAGAATACAGATAATGATACTTTCTTCGCTAGTGAGTTGTTATGTAATATTGATTTGTATGCATAATATAGCATGACAAAGTTAGGAGTTCACTTTGAAACACTAAACAAGAATGATTGCCCGCGGTTGAATTTAGATCAGTTCTTTAAGAATACACTACAAAAATACACAGGGCGACTTGTCTTTAATCAACGAGAGCTCAAATCTCAACAACACATCACAGGTTGCTCTAAATTCATAAACTAACTCTATATTCCTCTTCAAACAACATCATTGAATTATATGCATTCGTGGTTACAATGAAAAGTGTATATATCTATAACTATAATTTTAAATCCCAAAATATCTTCATGTTACAAGTAAATGTTAATTACGCACTGTTTGTTTGATTTTTATGTCGAATCCGCTTCTAGGGTTTCCATAAACACTATTTACATATGTATAGGTATATGTAAGTGTATGGGTGTATGTATCATAATGAGGGATGATAACTTTCCTTTTATAATTTATGTTTCAAGATTATTGTATGTATAATTACTTTGACCCACAACAATACATTTTGCTATGTTGAAAATAGGCTTTATTACTTATTATAGTTTGAACATCATATAATTGCTTTCATAAATATGAATTTTTGGTCCCAACTTGGATTGTCGAAACTATGACATCGGTCAGTTACGTTCATTCTTTAATGAGTTCTCATTGTTTTTAATTTCATTAATGTTGTAATGTTGATTTTGGGTTTCACAATTTGTTAGTTCCAAAACTGATTGTTTGTTAAAATATTTTTGTCACTGCTATTCTCCCAGTCTAAGGGTTGTCCTAAGATTGGTATACTAGTAGTGAACTGATCGGTATACATCTTCTTTTATAATTTTCTTTCTTTTTTAGTGTTCAAACTTGGAATATTTTGATTAGGTTGTTGTAGTCTTTGTGGGAAATTTTTGTGACAAATTATGTTTGGTTATTTAGAAAATGTACGCAAAGAAAGGGAAATTAAAATTTAAAGTTTGATGTTTCACTATTTTTATCTTAAAAATAATGAAATTATGCTGAATATAAAATCGTACATTTGAGCTCTAGATGGATAAGTTGTGTATACACAGTTTGAATCAATAGATTGTTATAAGTAATAACAAACAATTTGAATCAATAGATTCAATTGATTGACAGTTTGGTACTACTTACTGACCATCACTGTGCTGCTTATTGACCAGTAAGCATTGTATTGCTTACTACTTACTCACCAATATAATCAGTTGGAAACATAAAACAAAAGGCACTGCTTACTGACCGGGATTGTAGACTTACTAGTGAACATGTCTGGGCTGGAACAATTATTGATGTGATAATAGAATTGGGACTGCTTACTGCTTAGTGGGATTGCTTAGTGAACATGTGTAGTCTAACCAACATTGTAGACTTCTCTTAGTGGGATTATTTTTACATATAAAACATATAGTTCTAATTATCAGGAATACAACGGGTAATAGTATGGTGATGTAATAGTTTGGTGATGTTATACGGCGCTATACTTTTGTGTTTATTTTTGTTTTGGTGATGCATCGTTGTTTGGTGATATAATATTTCGTTTATTCTGGTTATTTTTGTGCCAAACATTCTATTTTATGAGATAAATGATGTCTCAGTTGGTTGATACTTCAAATTCGTCACCAAGTGGTGCGACACCAGGATCAAACTTTCGTTTAAAGGTTGTTTCGAGTTCTTCGATAGTGGGTGATGCATCTTCAACTTAGAGATTAAGATTTAACGAGCATGATCTTCCAGTGGGGGATAATTCAGCTACACCCTCTACTAAAGGGGGAGACCATGCTCATGATTTTAGAACAAGCCATTTGATTTGATTTGATTGATTTTCTTCAAACCCTAACACTAACACCCCCCACGGCTCGCTCTCTATTCTCTTACTTTACTAATATACTTTTGATTTTATACCCTATCTCTACTTCTTGTACGGAACTCCCCCTCCTTTTATTCTTCTTCTTTCTTTTTCGAATCACATGCTGCCTTGGTGATTCATTTAATTGATTGGAATTGAAAAAAAAATAATGTCAAAATTCGCTACTCGTTCCAAATTTATTGTTATTGTGGGAGTAGTGGTGTATTCACAAAGCCATTTAATAAGAAAGGAGTCTTTATAAATTTTTATGGATTTAGTAGATAAATACTCGACTTGAATTATATTAAGTTCACACATATGGTCTTTTATTGTCATTGGGTGGATGTGGATGATAAGAATGCTTGCAAAGTTGATCCAACCTCAAAATTAGTGGCGGTGAACTTTAGTAAGCTCATTAGTAAAAATTCAATACATGACGATCCATTCATCCCTACATCTCAAGTAATTCAAGAATTTTATTGTAAAGACGTCAAGTTCAAGGGGTGTTCGGTTATTTTGCACTCTCCCAAGCTGCGATTGAGATTGATCGTACGATGTATGACTCCATTCTCGAGGAAAATAATAAGTTGTTGGAACTTTTATACACCGAATTCATATAATGTAATGATTTAATGGAACTTTTATACACCGAATTCGTTACTAATTCATATTAATTTATTGTAATTGAAAAAAAATTAATGTCGAAATTCGTTACTCGTAGCAAATTTACTGTAACAGTAGTGTTGTACCCACGAAGGCATTTTTGAAGAAAGGAGTCCTTATAACTTTTTATGGATTTATTAGACAAATACTCGACTTGAATTATATTAGAGTAAATTACGCTTTTAGTCCCTAAACTATCACAAAAAAAATTAAATGGTCCATACACTACACCAAAACTAGCGATTGGTCACGGCCAAAATCCCTGACCAAAGCTGTGGGTCGCGGACTTGGGTCGTGACCATTTCGGGCGTGACCATTTTCGTGGGTCGCGGCCCAAGTCCGTGACCAAAAAATGGTCACGGCCGAGAGGGGTCACGGCAGATGGTCGCGGACTTAGGTCGTGACCCATGTCGTGACGGGTCGCGCCCCTCATCCGTGACCCACAACCGTGACAAATTGGTCGCGGCCAAAGTCCGCGACCCACTACCGTGACAAAAGAAAAAAAGAAAAAAAATGGTCGCGGCTCAAGTCCGTGACCCACAACCGTGACAAATTGGTCGCGGACTTTGACCGCGACCCACAACCATGACAAAAAAAAGAAAAAAAATGGTCGCGGTCCAAGTCCGTGACCCACAACCGTGACAACAAAAGGAAAAAATGGTCGCGGCCCAAATCTGTGACCCACAACCGTGATCAAAAATGGTCGCGGCCAAAGTCCGTGACCGACACCGTGACGAAAAAAAAGGGAAAAAATGGTCGCGGACTTTGACCGCGACCGTTTTTTGTCACAGTTGGGGGTCATGGACTTTGGCCGCGACCATTTTTATGCGCGACGGAAAAATAAAAATGGTCATGGACAAAGTCCATGACCATATTTAACTATAATTAAAAAAAATGTCTTTTTTTTGTCCAATACTAAAATTGGGGGTCATGTGAGTGTACTGTCGGTTGCTACGTGTAACATTGGACGCGTACGATGTGTTACAAATATTTATTATTGGCAAAACAATAAAAAAAAATATGAAATTGTGAATCGAGAACGTTGTTAATAAACTAATATATAGACAAACTTAAAAATATTACACGTCTTAATAATTCACAGACCCAAAAAAAATTGGGAAGAGTTTCCTCTATATTCGGGACATTCCAAACCCTGTAAATGTAAAACCTCGTTATAATAAAGCCCGCACGGCCATAAAATTCAACAATCTAATTAAAAAAGCCCGCACGGCCATAAAACTAACTAATAAAAGCCAGCACGGCTGTAACACATAAAAAACATAACCCTGAATCTCCACAACATTATATAAACAATCTTCATCTCGTAAACCATTGCCTCCTTCATTTGTTCCACGTGAAAAAATCCTACAAATGATAGGATACAAAAAAAATGATATTAGTAATCAAGTAGTTCTACAAAAAATTTATTCAAGCTGAAAAATTGCATATATGAGTTATAATTATCAACATATCAATGTTTTTATGCCTAAGTCTATATATATGCAAATTATAAGCGTATTCTCAAACCGGGAGTCCCATGATCGCACGGTAAGTTCCTACGAGTTACATTGGTCCCGTGGGAGGTGTTGGTGCCACCCACGGGGCCGAAACATGTTTTGCTTAAGTCTAAAAATATACAAATTACCGTCGTACTCTCAAACCGGGAGACCCGCGGCTGTGGGGTCAGTTCCTACGAGTTACATTGGTCCCGTGGGAGGTGTTGGTGCCACCCACGGGGCCGTTCGGGGGCTGTTTGAGTTCTCACCCTCAAACGCCATGTTTTTAAGCCTAAGTCTAGAAATATGCAAATTATCGTCGTATTCTCAAACCGGGAGCACCGCGACTGCGGGGTCAGTTCCTACGAGTTACATTGGTCCCGTAGGGGGTGTTGGTGCCACCCACGGGGCCGTTCGGGGGCTGTTTCGAGTTTTCACCCCCTAACGCCAAGTTTTTAAGCCTAAGTCTAGAAATATGCAAATTACCATCGTATTCTCAAATCGGGAGTCCCGCGGCTGCGGGGTCGGTTCCTACAAGTTACATTGGACCAGTGGGAGGTATTGGTGCCACGCATAGGGCCGTTAGAGGGCAGTTTCGAGTTTTCACCCTCTAATGCCATGTTTTTAAGCCTAAGTCAAGAAATATGCAAATTATCATCGTATTCTCAAATCGGGAGTCCCACGGCTGTTGAGTCAGTTCCTACGAGTTACATTGGTCCCGTGGGAGGTGTTGGTGCCACCCACGGGGCCGTTCGGGGGCTGTTTCGAGTTCTCACCCTCTAACGCCATGTTTTGATTAAGTCTAGAAATATGCAAATTAACGTCGTACTCTCAAACCGGGAGACAAGCGGCTTTGGGGTCAGTTACTACGAGTTACATTGATCCCGTGGGAGGTGTTGGTGCCACCCACGGGGCCGTTCGGAGGCTGTTTCGAGTTCTCACCCTCTAACGCCATGTTTTTAAGCCTAAGTCTACAAATATGCAAATTATCATCGTATTCTCAAACCGGGAGTCCCGCGGCTGCGGGGTCAGTTCCTACGAGTTACATTGGTCCCGTGGGAGGTGTTGGTGCCACCCACGGGGCCGTTCGGGGGCAGTTTCGAGTTTTCAACCTCTAATGCCATATTTTTAAGCCTAAATCTAGAAATATGCAAATTACCGTCGTATTCTAAAACCGGGAGTCCCGCGGCTGCGGGGTCGGTTCCTACGAGTTACATTGGTCCCGTGGGAGGTGTTGGTGCCACCGACGGGGCCGTTCGGGGGCTGTTTCGAGTTCTCACCCTCTAACGCCATGTTTTTAAGCATAAGTCTAAAAATATGCAAATTACCGTCGTACTCTCAAACCGGGAGACCCGCGGCTGTGGGGTCAGTTCCTACGAGTTACATTGGTCCCGTGGGAGGTGTTGGTGCCACCCACGGGGCCGTTCGGTGGGCTGTTTCGAGTTCTCACCCTCTAACGCCATGTTTTGCTTAAGTCTAGAAATATGCAAATTACCGTCGTACTCTCACACCGGGAGACCCGCGGTGGTGGTGTCAGTTCCTACGAGTTACATTGGTCCCGTGGGAGGTGTTGGTGCCACCCACGGGGCCGTTCGGGGGCTGTTTCGAGTTCTCACCCTCTAACGCCATGTTTTTAAGCCTAAGTCTAGAAATATGCATATTAGCGTCGTATTCTCAAACCGGGAGCCCCGCGACTGCGGGGTCAGTTCCTACGAGTTACATTGGTCCCATGGGAGGTGTTGGTGCCACCCACGGGGCCGTTCGGTGGCAGTTTCGAGTTTTCAACCTCTAACGCCATGTTCTGAAACCTAAGTCTAGAAATATGCAAATTACCAACGTATTCTAAAACCGGGAGTCCCGCGGCTGCGGGGTTGGTTCGTACGAGTTACATTGGTCCCATGGGAGGTGTTGGTGCCACCCACGGGGCCGTTCGGGGGCTGTTTCGAGTTCTCACTCTCTAACGCCATGTTTTTAAGCCTAAGTCTAGAAATATGCAAATTATCGTCGTATTCTCAAACCGGGAGTCCCGCGGCTACGGTGTCAGTTCCTACGAGTTACATTGGTCCCGTGGGAGGTGTTGGTACCACCCACGGGGACGTTCGGGGGCTGTTTCGAGTTCTCACCCTCTAACGCCATGTTTTGATTAAGTCTAGAAATATGCAAATTAACGTCGTACTCTCAAACCGGGAGACAAGCGGCTGTTGGGTCAGTTCCCACGAGTTACATTGGTCCCGTGGGAGGTGTTGGTGCCACCCACGAGGCCGTTCGGAGGCTGTTTCGAGTTCTCACCCTCTAACGCCATGTTTTTCAGCCTAAGTCTAGAAATATACAAATTTTCATCGTATTCTCAAACCAAGAGCCCCGCAACTGCGGGGTCAGTTCCTACGAGTTACATTGATCCCGTGGGAGGTGTTGATGCCACCCACGGGGCTGTTCGTGGGCAGTTTCGAGTTTTCAACCTCTAACACCATGTTTTTAAGCCTAAGTCTAGAAATATGCAAATTACCGTCGTATTCTAAAACCGGGAGTCTCGCGGTTGCGGGGTCGGTTCCTACGAGTTACATTGGTCCCGTGGGAGGTATTGGTGCCACCCACGGGGCCGTTCGGGGGCTGTTTCGAGTTCTCACCCTCTAACGCCATGTTTTTATGCCTAAGTCTAGAAATATACAAATTATCATCGTATTCTCAAACCGGGAGTCCCGCGGCTACGGTGTCAGTTCCTACGAGTTATATTGGTCCCGTTGGAGGTGTTGGTGCCACCCACGGGGACGTTTGGGGGTTGTTTCGAGTTCTCACCCTCTAACGCCATGTTTTGCTTAATTCTAGAAATATGCAAATTACCGTCGTATTCTCAAACCGGGAGCCCCGCGACTGCGGGGTCAGTTCCTACGAGTTACATTGGTCCTGTAGGGGGTGTTGGTGCCACCCACGAGGCCGTTCGGGGGCTGTTTCGAGTTTTCACCCTCTAACGCCATGTTTTTAAGCCTAAGTCTAGAAATATGCAAATTATCGTCGTATTCTCAAATCGGGAGCCCCGCGACAGCGGGGTCAGTTCCTACGAGTTACATTGGTCCCGTAGGGAGGGTTAGTGCCACCCACGGGGCCGTTCGGGGGCTGTATCGAGTTTTCGCCCTCTAACGCCACGTTTTTAAGCCTAAGTCTAGAAATATGCAAATTACCGTCATATTCTTAAATCGGGAGTCCCGCAGCTGCGGGGTCGGTCCCTACGAGTTACATTGATCCCGTGGAAGGTGTTGGTGCCACCCACGGGGCCGTTCAGGAGCTGTTTCGAGTTCTCACCTTCTAACGCCATGTTTTTAAGCCTAAGTCTAGAAATATGCAAATTATCGTCGTATTCTCAAACCGGGAGTCCCGCGGCTACGGTGTCAGTTCCTACGAGTTTCATTGGTCCCGTGGGAGGTGTTGGTTCCACCCACGGGGACGTTCGGGGGCTGTTTCGAGTTCTCACCCTTTAACGCCATGTTTTGCTTAAGTCTAAAAATATGCAAATTACCGTCGTACTCTCAAACCGGGAGACCTACGGCGGTGGGGTCAGTTCCTACGAGTTACATTGGTCCCGTGGGAGGTGTTGGTGCCACCCACGGGGCCGTTCGGGGGCTGTTTCGAGTTCTCACCCTCTAACGCCATGTTTTTAAGCTTAAGTATAGAAATATGCAAATTATCGTCATTTTCTCAAACCGGGAGCCTCGCGACTGCGGGGTCAGTTCCTACGAGTTACATTGGTTCCGTAGGGGGTGTTGGTGCCACCCACGGGGCCGTTCGGGGGCTGTTTCGAGTTTTCACCCTCTAACGCCATGTTTTTAAGCCTAAGTCTAGAAATATGCAAATTACCGTCGTATTCTTTAACGGGGAGTCCCGCGGCTGCGGGGTTAGTTCCTACGAGTTACATTGATCCCGTGGGAGGTGTTGGTGCCACCCACTGGGCCGTTCGGGGGCTGTTTCGAGTTCTCACCCTCTAACGCCATGTTTTTAAGCCTAAGTATAGAAATATGCAAATTATCGTCGTATTCTCAAACCGGGAGACCCGCGGCTGTGGGGTGAGTTTCGACGAGTTACATTGGTCCCGTGGGAGGTGTTGGTGCCACCCACGGGGCCGTTCGGGGGCTGTATCGAGTTCTCACCCTCTAACGCCATGTTTTTAGGCCTAAGTCTAGAAATATGCGAATTATCGTCGTATTCTCAAACCGGGAGCCCCGCGACTGCGGGGTCAGTTCCTACGAGTTACATTGGTCCCGTAGGGGGTGTTGGTGCCACCCACGGGGACGTTCGGGGGCTGTTTCGAGTTTTCACTCTCTAACGCCACGTTTTTAAGCCTAAGTCTAGAAATATGCAAATTACCGTCGTATTCTTAAATCGGGAGTCCCGCGGTTGCGGGGTCGGTTCCTACGAGTTACATTGATCCCGTGGAAGGTGTTGGTGCCACCCACGGGGCCATTCGGGGGCTGTTTCGAGTTCTCACCCTCTAACGCCATGTTTTTAAGCCTAAGTCTAGAAATATGCAAATTATCGTCGTATTCTCAAACCGGGAGTCCCGCGGCTACGGTGTCAATTCCTAAGAGTTTCATTGGTCCCGAGGGAGGTGTTGGTGCCACCCACGGGGACGCTCGGGGGCTGTTTTGAGTTCTCACCCTCTAACGCCATGTTTTGCTTAAGTCTAAAAATATGCAAATTACCGTCGTACTCTCATACCGGGAGACCTGCGGCGGTGGGGTCAGTTCCTACGAGTTACATTGGTCCCGTGGGAGGTGTTGGTACCACCCACGGGGCCGTTCGGGGGCTGTTTCGAGTTCTCACCCTCTAACGCCATGTTTTTAAGCCTAAGTCTATAAATATGCAAATTATCGTCATTTTCTCAAACCGGGAGCCCCGCGACTGCGGGGTCAGTTCCTACGAGTTACATTGCTTCCGTAGGGGGTGTTGGTGCCACCCACGGGGCCGTTCGGGGGCTGTTTCGAATTTTCACCCTCTAACGCCATGTTTTTAAGCCTAAGTTTAGAAATATGCAAATTACCGTCGTATTCTTAAACGGGGAGTCCCGCGACTGCGGGGTCAGTTCCTACGAGTTACATTGATCCCGTGGGAGGTGTTGGTGCCACCCACTGGGCCGTTCGGGGGCCGGTTTGACTTCTCACCCGTAACGCCATGTTTTTAAGCCTAAGTATAGAAATATGCAAATTATCGTCGTATTCTCAAATCCGGAGACCCGCGGCTGTGGGGTCACTTCCGACGAGTTACATTGGTCCCGTGGGAGGTGTTGGTGCCACCCACGGGGCCGTTCGGGGGCTGTATCGAGTTCTCACCCTCTAACGCCATGTTTTTAGGCCTAAGTCTAGAAATATGCAAATTATCGTCGTATTCTCAAACCGGGAGCCCCGCGAATGCGGGGTCAGTTCCTACGAGTTACATTGGTCCCGTAGGGGGGGTTGGTGCCACCCACGGGGCCGTTCGGGGGCTGTTTCGAGTTTTCACCCTCTAACGCCACGTTTTTAAGCCTAAGTCTAGAGATATGCAAATTACCGTCGTATTCTTAAATCGGGAGTCCCGCGGCTGCGGGGTCGGTTCCTACGAGTTACATTGATCCCGTGGAAGGTGTTGGTGCCACCAACGGGGCCGTTCGGGGGCTGTTTCGAGTTCTCACCCTCTAACGCCATGTTTTGCGTAAGTCTAAAAATATACAAATTACCGTCGTACTCTCAAACCGGGATACCTGCAGCGGTGGGGTCAGTTCCTACGAGTTACATTGGTCCCGTGGGAGGTGTTGGTGCCACCCACGGGGACGCTCGGGGGCTGTTTCGAGTTCTCACCCTCTAACGCCATGTTTTGCTTAAGTCTAAAAATATACAAATTACCGTCGTACTCTCAAACCGGGAGACCTGCGGCGGTGGGGTCAGTTCCTACGAGTTACATTGATCCCGTGGGAGGTGTTGGTGCCACCCACGGGGCCGTTCGGGGGCTGTTTCGAGTTCTCACCCTCTAACGCCATTTTTTGCTTAAGCCAAGAAATATGCAAATTACCGTCGTACTCTCAAACCGGGAGACCCGCGGCTGTGGGGTCAGTTCCTACGAGTTACATTGGTCCCGTGCGAGGTGTTGGTGCCACCCACGGGGCCGTTCGGGGGCTGTATCGAGTTCTCACCCTATAATGCCAGGTTTTTAAGCCTAAATCTAGAAATATGCAAATTATGGTCGTATTCTCAAACCGGGAGCCCCGCGAATGCGGGGTCAGTTCCTACGAGTTACATTGGTCCCGTAGGGGGTGTTGGTGCCACCCACGGGGTCGTTCGGGGGCTGTTTCGAGTTTTCACCCTCTAACGCCATATTTTTAAGCCTAAGTCAAGAAATATGCAAATTACCGTCGTATTCTCAAACCGGGAGTCCCGCGGCTGCGGGGTCAGTTCCTACGAGTTACATTGGTCCCGTAGGGGGTGCTGGTGCCACCCACGGGGCCGTTCGGGGTCTGTTTCGAGTTTTCACCCTCTAGCGCCATGTTTTTAAACCTAAGTCAAGAAATATGCAAATTACCGTCGTATTCTCAAACCGGGAGTCCCACGGCTGCGGGGTCAGTTCCTACGAATTACATTGGTCCCGTAGGGGGTGTTGGTGCCCATGTTTTGCTTAAGTCTAAAAATATGCAAATTACCGTCGTACTCTCAAACTGGGAGACCTGCGGCGGTGGGGTCAGTTCCTACGAGTTACATTGGTCCCGTGGGAGGTGTTGGTGCGACCCACGGGGGCGTTCGGGGGCTGTTTCGGGTTCTCACCCTCTAACGCCATGTTTTGCTTAAGCCTAGAAATATGCAAATTACCGTCGTACTCTCAAACCGGGAGACCCGCGGCTGTGGGGTCAGTTCCTACGAGTTACATTGGTCCCGTGGGAGGTGTTGGTGCCACCCACGGGGCCGTTCGGCGGCTGTATCGAGTTCTCACCCTCTAACGCCATGTTTTTAAGCCTAAATCTAGAAATATGCAAATTATCGTCGTATTCTCAAACCGGGAGCCCCGCGAATGTGGGGTCAGTTCCTACGAGTTACATTGGTCCCGTAGGGGGTGTTGGTGCCACCCACGGGGCCGTTCGGGGGCTGTTTCGAGTTTTCACCCTCTAACGCCATGTTTTTAAGCCTAAGTCAAGAAATATGCAAATTACCGTCGTATTCTCAAATCGAGAGTCCCGCGGCTGCGGGGTCAGTTCCTACGAGTTACATTGGTCCCGTAGGGGGTGTTGGTGCCACCCACGGGGGAGTTCGGGGGCTGTTTCGAGTTTTCACCCTCTAACGCCATGTTTTAAAGCCTAAGTCTAAAAATATGCAAATTACCATCGTATTCTCAAACCGGGAGTCCCGCGGCTGCGGGGTCAGTTCCTACGAGTGACATTGATCCCGTGGGAGGTGTTGGTGCCACCCACGGGGCCGTTCGGGGGCTGTTTCGAGTTCTCACTCTCTAACGCCATGTTTTTAAGCCAAAGTCTAGAAATATGCAAATTATCGTCGTACTCTCAAACCGGGAGACCCGCGACTGTGGGGTCAGTTCCTACGAGTTACATTGGTCCCGTGGGAGGTGTTGGTGCCACACACGGGGCCGTTCGGGGGTTGTTTCGAGTTCTCACCCTCTAACGTCATGTTTTTAAGCCTAAGTCTAGAAATATACAAATTATCGTCGCATTCTCAAACCGGGAGTACCGCGGCTACGGTGTCAGTTCCTACGAGTTTCATTGGTCCCGTGGGAGGTGTTGGTGCCACCCACGGGGACGTTCGGGGGCTGTTTCGAGTTCTCACCCTCTAACGCCATTTTTGCTTAAGTCTAAAAATATGCAAATTACCGTCGTACTCTCAAACCGGGAGACCTGCGGCGGTGGCGTCAGTTCCTACGAGTTACATTGGTCCCGTGGGAGGTGTTGGTGCCACCCACAGGGCCGTTCGGGGGCTGTTTCGAGTTCTCACCCTCTAACGCCATGTTTTACTTAAGTCTAGAAATATTCAAATTACCGTCGTACTCTCAAACCGGGAGACCCGCGGCTGTGGGGTCAGTTCCTACGAGTTACATTGGTCCCGTGGGAGGTGTTGGTGCCACCCACGGGTCGTTCGGGGGCTGTATCGAGTTCTCACCCTCTATCGCCATGTTTTTAAGCCTAAATCTAGAAATATGCAAATTATCGTCGTATTCTCAAACCGGGAGCCCCGCGAATGCGGGGTCAGTTCCTACGAGTTACATTGGTCCCGTAGGGGGTGTTGGTGCCACCCACGGGGCCGTTCGGGGGCTGTTTCGACTTGTCACCCTCTAGCGCCATGTTTTTAAGCCTAAGTCCAAAAATACGCAAATTACCGTCGTATTCTCAAACCGGGATTCCCACGGCTGCGGGGTCAGTTCCTACGAGTTACATTGGTCCCGTAGGGGGTGTTGGTGCCACCCACGGGGGAGTTCGGGTGCTGTTTCGAGTTTTAACCCTCTAACGCCACGTTTTTAAGCCTAAGTCTAGAAATATGCAAATTACCGTCGTATTCTTAAATCGGGAGTCCCGCGGCTGTGGGGTCGGTTCCTACGAGGTACATTGATCCCGTGGGAGGTGTTGGTGCCACACACGGGGCCGTTCGGGGGCTGTTTCGAGTTCTCACCCTCTAACGCCATGTTTTTAAGCCAAAGTCTAGAAATATGCAAATTTTCATCGTATTCTCAAACCGGGAGTCCCGCGGCTACGGTGTCAGTTCCTACGAGTTACATTGGTCCCGTTGGAGGTGTTGGTGCCTCCCACGGGGACGTTTGGGGGCTGTTTCGAGTTCTCACCCTCTAACGCCATGTTTTGCTTAAGTCAAGAAATAAGCAAATTATCATCGTATTCTCAAATCGGGAGTCCCACGGCTGTAGGGTCAGTTCCTACGAGTTACATTGGTCCCGTGGGAGGTGTTGGTGCCACCCACGGGGCCGTTTCGAGTTTTCACCCTCTAACGCCATGTTTTGATTATATCTAGAAATATGCAAATTAACGTCGTACTCTCAAACCGGGAGACCCGCGGCTGTGGGGTCAGTTCCTACGAGTTACATTGGTCCCGTGGGAGGTGTTGGTGCCACCCACGGGGCCGTTCGGGGGCTGATTCGAGTTTTCACCCTCTAACGCCATGTTTTTAAGCATAACTCTAGAAATATGCATATTATCGTCGTATTCTTAAACTGGGAGCCCCGCGACTGCGGGGTCAGTTCCTACGAGTTACATTGGTCCCGTAGGGGGTGCTGGTGCCACCCACGGGGCCGTTCGGGGGCTGTTTCGAGTACTCACCCTCTAACGCCATGTTTTTAAGCCTAAGTCTAGAAATATGCAAATTATCGTCGTACTCTCAAACCGGGAGACCCGCGACTGTGGGGTTAGTTCCTACGAGTGACATTGGTCCCGTGGGAGGTGTTGGCGCCACCCACGGGGCCGTTCGGGGGCTGTTTCAAGTTCTCACCCTCTAACGTCATGTTTTTAAGCCTAAGTCAAGAAATAACCAAATTATCATCGTATTCTCAAATCGGGAGTCCCACGGCTGTGGGGTCAGTTCCTATGAGTTACATTGGTCCCGTGGGAGGTGTTGGTGCCACCCACGGGGCCGTTCGGGGGCCGTTTCGAGTTTTCACCCTCTAACGCCATGTTTTGATTAAATCTAAAAATATGCAAATTATCGTCGAACTCTCAAGCCGGGAGACCCGCGGTTGTGGGGTCAGTTCCTACGAGTTACATTGGTCCCGTGGGAGGTGTTGGTGCCACCCATGGGGCCGTTCGGGGGCCGTTTCGAGTTCTCACCATCTAACGCCATGTTTTTAAGCCTAAGTCTAGAAATATGCAAATTATCGTCGTATTCTCAACCCGGGAGCCCCGCGACTGCGGGGTCAGTTCCTACGAGTTACATTAGTCCTGTAGGGCGTGTTGGTGCCACCCACTGGGCCGTTCAGGGGCTGTTTCGAGTTTTCACCCTCTAACGCCATGTTTTTAAACCAAAGTCTACAAATATGCAAATTACCGTCGTATTCTCAAACCGGGAGACCCGCGGCTGCGGGGTCAGTTTCTACGAGTTACATTGGTCCCGTGGGAGGTGTTGGTGCCACCCACAGGGCCGTTAGAGGGCTGTTTCGAGTTTTCACCGTCTAATGCCATGTTTTTAAGCCTAAGTCAAGAAATATGAAAATTATCATCGTATTCTCAAATCGGGAGTCCCACGGCTGTGGGGTCAGTTCCTACGAGTTATATTGGTCCTGTGGGAGGTGTTGGTGCCACCCACGGGCCCGTTCGGGGGCTGTTTCGAGTTCTCACCCTCTAACGCCATGTTTTGATTAAGTCTAGAAATATGCAAATTAACGTCGTACTCTCAAATCGGGAGACCCGCGGCTGTGGGGTCAGTTCCTACGAGTTACATTGGTCCCGTGGGAGGTGTTAGTGCCACCCACGGGGCCGTTCGGGGGCTGTTTCGAGTTCTCACCCTCTAACGCCATGTCTTTAAGCCTAAGTCTACAAATATGCAAATTATCATCGTATTCTAAAACCGGAAGTCTCGCGGCTGCGAGGTCAATTCCTACGAGTGACATTGGTCCCGTGGGAGGTGTTGGTGCCACCCACGGGGCCGTTCGGGGGCTGTTCCGAGTTTTCAACCTCTAACACCATGTTTTTAAGCCTAAGTCTAGAAATATGCAAATTACCGTCGTATTCTAAAACCGGGAGTCTCGCGGCTGCGGGGTCGGTTCCTACGAGTTACATTGATCCCGTGGGAGGTGTTGGTGCCACCCACGGGGCCGTTCGGGGGATATTTCGAATTCTCACCCTCTAATGCCATGCTTTTACGCCTAAGTCTAGAAATATGCAAATTACCGTCGTATTCTCAAACCAGGAGTCCCGCGGCTACGGGGTCGGTTCCTACGAGTTACATTGGTCCCGTGGGAGGTGTTGGTGCCACCCAGAGGGCCGTTAGAGGGCTGTTTCGAGTTTTCACCCTCTAATGCCATGTTTTTAAGGCTAAGTCAAGAAATATGCAAATTATCATCGTATTCTCAAATCGGGAGTCCCATGGCTGTGGGGTCAGTTCCTACGAGTTACATTGGTCCTGTGGGAGGTGTTGGTGCCATCCACGGGGCCGTTCGGGGGCTGTTTCGAGTTCTCATCCTCTAACGCCATGTTTTGATTAAGTCTAGAAATATGCAAATTAACGTCGTACTCTCGGACCGGTAGACCCATGGCTGTGGGGTCAGTTCCTACGAGTTACATTGGTCCCGTGGGAGGTGTTGGTGCCACCCACGGGGCCGTTCAGGGGCTGTTTCCAGTTCTCACCCTCTAACGCCATGTTTTTAAGCCTAAGTCTAGAAATACGTAAATTATTGTCGTATTCTCAAACCGGGAGCCCCGCGACTGCGGGGTCAGTTCCTACGAGTTACATTGGTCCCGTAGGGGGTGTTGGTGCCACCCACGGGGCCGTTCGGGGGCTGTTTCGAGTTTTCACCCTCTAATGCCATGTTTTTAAGCCTAAGTCAAGAAATATGCAAATTATCATCGTATTCTCAAATCGGGAGTCCCACGGCTGTGGGGTCAGTTCCTACTAGTTACATTGGTCCCGTGGGAGGTGTTGGTGCCACCCACGGGGCCGTTCGGGGGCTGTATCGAGTTCTCACCCTCTAACGCCATGTTTTTAGGCCTAAGTCTAGAAATATGCAAATTATCGTCGTATTCTCAAACCGGGAGCCCCGCGACTGCGGGGTCAGTTCCTACGAGTTACATTGGTCCCGAAGGGGGGGTTGGTGCCACCCACGGGGCCGTTCGGGGGCTGTTTCGAGTTTTCACCCTCTAACGCCACGTTTTTAAGCCTAAGTCTAGAGATATGCAAATTATCGTCGTATTCTTAAATCGGGAGTCCCGCGGCTGCGGGGTCGGTTCCTACGAGTTACATTGATCCCGTGGAAGGTGTTGGTGCCACCAACGGGGTCGTTCGGGGGCTGTTTCGAGTTCTCACCCTCTAACGCCATGTTTTG
Organism: Sambucus nigra; assembly: GCA_949130495.1. Classification (NCBI taxonomy): domain Eukaryota; kingdom Viridiplantae; phylum Streptophyta; class Magnoliopsida; order Dipsacales; family Adoxaceae; genus Sambucus; species Sambucus nigra. Next base: position 17,822,041 of record OX422215.1, on the reverse strand, counting down.
CGTAAGTCTAAAAATATACAAATTACCGTCGTACTCTCAAACCGGGAGACCTGCAGCGGTGGGGTCAGTTCCTACGAGTTACATTGGTCCCGTGGGAGGTGTTGGTGCCACCCAAGGGGACGCTCGGGGGCTGTTTCGAGTTCTCACCCTCTAACGCCATGTTTTGCTTAAGTCTAAAAATATACAAATTACCGTCGTACTCTCAAACCGGGAGACCTGCGGCGGTGGGGTCAGTTCCTACGAGTTACATTGGTCCCGTGGGAGGTGTTGGTGCCACCCACAGGGCCGTTCGGGGGCTGTTTCGAGTTCTCACCCTCTAACGCCATTTTTTGCTTAAGCCTAGAAATATGCAAATTACCGTCGTACTCTCAAACCGGGAGACCCGCGGCTGTGGGGTCAGTTCCTACGAGTTACATTGGTCCCGTGGGAGGTGTTGGTGCCACCCACGGGGCCGTTCGGCGGCTGTATCGAGTTCTCACCCTCTAACGCCATGTTTTTAAGCCTAAATCTAGAAATATGCAAATTATCGTCGTATTCTCAAACCGGGAGCCCCGCGAATGCGGGGTCAGTTCCTACGAGTTACATTGGTCCCGTAGGGGGTGTTGGTGCCACCCACGGGGCCGTTCGGGGGCTGTTTCGAGTTTTCACCCTCTAACGCCATGTTTTTAAGCCTAAGTCAAGAAATATGCAAATTACCGTCGTATTCTCAAACCGAGAGTCCCGCGGCTGCGGGGTCAGTTCCTACGAGTTACATTGGTCCCGTAGGGGGTGTTGGTGCCACCCACGGGGGAGTTCGGGGGCTGTTTCGAGTTTTCACCCTCTAACGCCATGTTTTTAAGCCTAAGTCTAGAAATATGCAAATTACCATCGTATTCTCAAACCGGGAGTCCCGCGGCTGCGGGGTCAGTTCGTACGAGTGACATTGATCCCGTGGGAGGTGTTGGTGCCACCCACGGGGCCGTTCGGGGGCTGTTTCGAGTTCTCACTCTCTAACGCCATGTTTTTAAGCCTAAGTCTAGAAATATGCAAATTATCGTCGTACTCTCAAACCGGGAGACCCGCGACTGTGGGGTCAGTTCCTACGAGTTACATTGGTCCCGTGGGAGGTGTTGGTGCCAGACACGGGGCCGTTCGGGGGCTGTTTCGAGTTCTCACCCTCTAACGTCATGTTTTTAAGCCTAAGTCTAGAAATATACAAATTATCGTCGCATTCTCAAACCGGGAGTACCGCGGCTACGGTGTCAGTTCCTACGAGTTTCATTGGTCCCGTGGAAGGTGTTGGTGCCACCCACGGGGACGTTCGGGGGCTGTTTCGAGTTCTCACCCTCTAACGCCATTTTTGCTTAAGTCTAAAAATATGCAAATTACCGTCGTACTCTCAAACCGGGAGACCTGCGGCGGTGGCGTCAGTTCCTACGAGTTACATTGGTCGCGTGGGAGGTGTTGGTGCCACCCACGGGGCCGTTCGGGGGCTGTTTCGAGTTCTCACCCTCTAACGCCATGTTTTGCTTAAGTCTAGAAATATGCAAATTACCGTCGTACTCTCAAACCGGGAGACCCACGGCTGTGGGGTCAGTTCCTACGAGTTACATTGGTCCCGTGGGAGGTGTTGGTGCCACCCACGGGTCGTTCAGGGGCTGTATCGAGTTCTCACCCTCTATCGCCATGTTTTTAAGCCTAAATCTAGAAATATATAAATTATCGTCGTATTCTCAAACCGGGAGCCCCGCGAATGCGGGGTCAGTTCCTACGAGTTACATTGGTCCCGTAGGGGGTGTTGGTGCCACCCACGGGGCCGTTCGGGGGCTGTTTCGACTTGTCACCCTCTAGCGCCATGTTTTTAAGCCTAAGTCCAAAAATACGCAAATTACCGTCGTATTCTCAAATCGGGATTCCCACGGCTGCGGGGTCAGTTCCTACGAGTTACATTGGTCCCGTAGGGGGTGTTGGTGCCACCCACGGGAGAGTTCGGGGGCTGTTTCGAGTTCTCACCCTCTAACGCCATATTTTGCTTAAGTCTAAAAATATGCAAATTACCGTCGTACTCTCAAACCGGGAGACCTGCGACGGTGGGGTTCGTTCCTACGAGTTACATTGGTCCCGTGGAAGGTGTTGGTGCCACCCACGGGGCCGTTCGGGGGCTGTTTCGAGTTCTCACCCTCTAACGCCATGTTTTTAGGCCTAAGTCTAGAAATATGCAAATTATCGTCGTATTCTCAACCCGGGAGCCCCACGACTGCGGTGTCAGTTCCAACGAGTTACGTTGGTCCCGTAGGGGGGGTTGGTGCCACCCACGGGGCCGTTCGGGGGCTGTTTCGAGTTCTCACCCTCTAACGCCATGTTTTGCTTAAGTCAAGAAATAAGCAAATTATCATCGTATTCTCAAATCGGGAGTCCCACGGCTGTAGGGTCAGTTCCTACGAGTTACATTGGTCCCGTGGGAGGTGTTGGTGCCACCCACGGGGCCGTTTCGAGTTTTCACCCTCTAACGCCATGTTTTGATTATATCTAGAAATATGCAAATTAACGTCGTACTCTCAAACCGGGAGACCCGCGGCTGTGGGGTCAGTTCCTACGAGTTACATTGGTCCCGTGGGAGGTGTTGGTGCCACCCACGGGGCCGTTCGGGGGCTGATTCGAGTTTTCACCCTCTAACGCCATGTTTTTAAGCATAACTCTAGAAATATGCATATTATCGTCGTATTCTTAAACAGGGAGCCCCGCGACTGCGGGGTCAGTTCCTACGAGTTACATTGGTCCCGTAGGGGGTGCTGGTGCCACCCATGGGGCCGTTCGGGGGCTGTTTCGAGTTCTCACCCTCTAACGCCATGTTTTTAAGCCTAAGTCTAGAAATATGCAAATTATCGTCGTACTCTCAAACCGGGAGACCCGCGACTGTGGGGTTAGTTCCTACGAGTTACATTGGTCCCGTGGGAGGTGTTGACGCCACCCACGGGGCCGTTCGGGGGCTGTTTCGAGTTCTCACCCTCTAACGTCATGTTTTTAAGCCTAAGTCAAGAAATAACCAAATTATCATCGTATTCTCAAATCGGGAGTCCCACGGCTGTGGGGTCAGTTCCTATGAGTTACATTGGTCCCGTGGGAGGTGTTGGTGCCACCCACGGGGCCGTTCGGTGGCCGTTTCGAGTTTTCACCCTCTAACGCCATGTTTTGATTAAGTCTAAAAATATGCAAATTATCGTCGAACTCTCAAGCCGGGAGACCAGCGGTTGTGGGGTCAGTTCCTACGAGTTACATTGGTCCCGTGGGAGGTGTTGGTGCCACCCATGGGGCCGTTCGGGGGCCGTTTCGAGTTCTCACCATCTAACGCCATGTTTTTAAGCCTAAGTCTAGAAATATGCAAATTATCGTCGTATTCTCAACCCGGGAGCCCCGCGACTGCGGGGTCAGTTCCTACGAGTTACATTAGTCCTGTAGGGCGTGTTGGTGCCACCCACTGGGCCGTTCAGGGGCTGTTTCGAGTTTTCACCCTCTAACGCCATGTTTTTAAACCAAAGTCTACAAATATGCAAATTACCGTCGTATTCTCAAACCGGGAGACCCGCGGCTGCGGGGTCAGTTTCTACGAGTTACATTGGTCCCGTGGGAGGTGTTGGTGCCACCCACAGGGCCGTTAGAGGGCTGTTTCGAGTTTTCACCGTCTAATGCCATGTTTTTAAGCCTAAGTCAAGAAATATGAAAATTATCATCGTATTCTCAAATCGGGAGTCCCACGACTGTGGGGTCAGTTCCTACGAGTTATATTGGTCCTGTGGGAGGTGTTGGTGCCACCCACGGGCCCGTTCGGGGGCTGTTTCGAGTTCTCACCCTCTAACGCCATGTTTTGATTAAGTCTAGAAATATGCAAATTAACGTCGTACTCTCAAACCGGGAGACCCGCGGCTGTGGGGTCAGTTCCTACGAGTTACATTGGTCCCGTGGGAGGTGTTAGTGCCACCCACGGGGCCGTTCGGGGGCTGTTTCGAGTTCTCACCCTCTAACGCCATGTCTTTAAGCCTAAGTCTACAAATATGCAAATTATCATCGTATTCTAAAACCGGAAGTCTCGCGGCTGCGAGTTCAATTCCTACGAGTGACATTGGTCCCGTGGGAGGTGTTGGTGCCACCCACGGGGCCGTTCGGGGGCTGTTTCGAGTTTTCAACCTCTAACACCATGTTTTTAAGCCTAAGTCTAGAAATATGCAAATTACCGTCGTATTCTAAAACCGGGAGTCTCGCGGCTGCGGGGTCGGTTCCTACGAGTTACATTGATCCCGTGGGAGGTGTTGGTGCCACCCACGGGGCCGTTCGGGGGATATTTCGAATTCTCACCCTCTAATGCCATGCTTTTACGCCTAAGTCTAGAAATATGCAAATTACCGTCGTATTCTCAAACCAGGAGTCCCGCGGCTACGGGGTCGGTTCCTACGAGTTACATTGGTCCCGTGGGAGGTGTTGGTGCCACCCAGAGGGCCGTTAGAGGGCTGTTTCGAGTTTTCACCCTCTAATGCCATGTTTTTAAGGCTAAGTCAAGAAATATGCAAATTATCATCGTATTCTCAAATCGGGAGTCCCATGGCTGTGGGGTCAGTTCCTACGAGTTACATTGGTCCTGTGGGAGGTGTTGGTGCCATCCACGGGGCCGTTCGGGGGCTGTTTCGAGTTCTCATCCTCTAACGCCATGTTTTGATTAAGTCTAAAAATATGCAAATTAACGTCGTACTCTCGGACCGGTAGACCCATGGCTGTGGGGTCAGTTCCTACGAGTTACATTGGTCCCGTGGGAGGTGTTGGTGCCACCCACGGGGCCGTTCAGGGGCTGTTTCCAGTTCTCACCCTCTAACGCCATGTTTTTAAGCCTAAGTCTAGAAATACGTAAATTATTGTCGTATTCTCAAACCGGGAGCCCCGCGACTGCGGGGTCAGTTCCTACGAGTTACATTGGTCCCGTAGGGGGTGTTGGTGCCACCCACGGGGCCGTTCGGGGGCTGTTTCGAGTTTTCACCCTCTAATGCCATGTTTTTAAGCCTAAGTCAAGAAATATGCAAATTATCATCGTATTCTCAAATCGGGAGTCCCACGGCTGTGGGGTCAGTTCCTACTAGTTACATTGGTCCCGTGGGAGGTGTTGGTCCCACCCACGGGGCCATCCGGGGGCTGTTTCGAGTTCTCACCCTCTAACGCCATGTTTTGATTAAGTCTAGAAATATGCAAATTATCGTCGTACTCTCAAACCGCGAGACTCGCGGCTGTGGGGCCAGTTCCTACGAGTTGCATTGGTCCCGTGGGAGGTGTTGGTGCCACCCACGGGGCCGTTCCGGGGATGTTTCGAGTTCTCATCCTCTAACGCCATGTTCTTAAGCCTAAGTCTAGAAATATGCAAATTATCATTGTATTCTGAAACCGGGAGTCCCGCGGCTACGGTGTCAGTTCCTACGAGTTACATTGGTCCCGTGGGAGGTGTTGGTGCCACCCACGGGACGTTCGGGGGCTTTTTCAAGTTCTCACCCTCTAACGCCATGTTTTGCATAAGTCTATAAATATGCAAAGTAACGTCGTACTCTCAAACCGGGAGACCCGTGGCTGTGGGGTCAGTTCCTACGAGTTACATTGGTCCCGTGGGAGGTGTTGGTGCCACCCACGGGGCCGTTCGGGGCTGTTTCGAGTTCTCACCCTCTAACGCCATGTTTTTAAGCCTAAATCAACAAATATGCAAATTATCATCGTATTCTAAAACCGGAAGTCTCGCGGCTGCGAGGTCAGCTCCTACAAGTGACATTGGTCCCGTGGGAGGTGTTGGTGCCACCCACGGGGCCGTTCGGGGGCAGTTTCGAGTTTTCAACCTCTAACGCCATGTTTTTAAGCCTAAGTCTAGAAATATGCAAATTACCGTCGTATTCTAAAACCGGGAGTCCCGCGGCTGCGGGGTCGGTTCCTACGAGTTACATGATCCCGTGGGAGGTGTTGGTGCCACCCACAGGGCCGTTCGGTGGATGTTTCGAGTTCTCACCCTCTAACGCCATGTTTTTATGCCTAAGTCTAGAAATATGCAAATTACCGTCGTATTCTCAAACTGGGAGACCCGCGGCTGCGGGGTCAGTTTCTACGACTTACATTGGTCCCGTGGGAGGTGTTGGTGCCACCCACAGGGCCGTTAGAGGGCTGTTTCGAGTTTTCACCGTCTAATGCCATGTTTTTAAGCCTAAGTCAAGAAATATGAAAATTATCATCGTATTCTCAAATCGGGAGTCCCACGGCTGTGGGGTCAGTTCCTACGAGTTATATTGGTCCTGTGGGAGGTGTTGGTGCCACCCACGGGCCCGTTCGGGGGCTGTTTCGAGTTCTCACCCTCTAACGCCATGTTTTGATTAAGTCTAGAAATATGCAAATTAACGTCGTACTCTCAAATCGGGAGACCCGCGGCTGTGGGGTCAGTTCCTACGAGTTACATTGGTCCCGTGGGAGGTGTTAGTGCCACCCACGGGGCCGTTCGGGGGCTGTTTCGAGTTCTCACCCTCTAACGCCATGTCTTTAAGCCTAAGTCTAGAAATATGCAAATTACTGTCGTACTCTCAAACCGGGAGACCCGCGACTGTGGGGTCAGTTCCTACGACTTACATTGGTCCCGTGGGAGGTGTTGGTGCCACCCACGGGGCCGTTCTGGGGCTGCTTCGAGTTCTCACCCTCTAACGCCATGTTTTTAAGCCTAAGTCTAGAAATATGCAAATTATCGTCGTATTCTCAAATCGGGAACCCCGCGACTGCGGGGTGAGTTCCTACGAGTTACATTGGTCCCGTAGGAGGTGTTGGTGCCCCCTATGGGGCCGTTCGGGGGATGTTTCGAGTTTTCACCCTCTAACGCCATGTTTTTAAGCCCAAGTCTAGAAATATGCAAATTACCGTCGTATTCTTAAACCGGGAGTCCCGCGGATGCGGGGTCAGTTCCTACGAGTTACATTGATCCCGTGGGAGGTGTTGGTGCCACCCACTGGGCCGTTCGGGGGCTGTTTCGAGTTCTCACCCTCTAACGCCATGTTTTTAAGCCTAAGTCTAGAAATATGCAAATTATCGTCGTATTCTCAAACCGGGAGTCCCACGGCTACGGTGTCAGTCTCTACGAGTTACATTGGTCCCGTGGGAGGTGTTGGTACCACCCACGGAGACGTTCGGGGGCTGTTTCGAGTTCTCACCCTCTAACGTCAAGTTTTGCTTAAGTCTAGAAATATGCAAATTACCATCGTACTCTCAAACCGGGAGACCCGCGGCTCTGGGGTCAGTTCCTACGAGTTACATTGGTCCCGTGGGAGGTGTTGCTGCCACCCACGGGGCCGTTCGGGGGCTGTTTCGAGTTCTCACCCTCTAACGCCATGTTTTTATGCCTAAGTCCAGAAATATGCAAATTATTGTCGTATTCTCGAACCGGGAGTCCCGCGGCTACGGTGTCAGTTCCTACGAGTTATATTGGTCCCGTGGGAGGTGTTGGTGCCACCCACGGGGACGTTCGGTGGCTGTTTCGAGTTCTCACCCTCTAACGCCATGTTTTGCTTAAGTCTAAAAATATGCAAATTACCGTCGTACTCTCAAACCGGGAGACCCGCGGCTCTGGGGTCAGTTCCTACAAGTTACATTGGTCCCGTGGGAGGTGTTGGTGCCACCCACGGGGCCGTTCGGGGGCTGTTTCGAGTTCTCACCCTCTAACGCCATGTTTTTAAGCCTAAGTCTAGAAATATGCAAATTACCGTCGTATTCTTAAATCGGGAGTCCCGCGGTTGCGGAGTCAGTTCCTACGAGTTACATTGATCCCGTGGGAGGTGTTGGTGCCACCCACGGGGACGTTCGGGGGCTGTTTCCAGTTCTCATCCTCTAACGCCATGTTTTTAAGCCTAAGTTTAGAAATATGCAAATTATCGTCGTATTCTCAAACCGGGAGTCCCGCGGCTACGGTGTCAGTTCCTACGAGTTACATTGGTCCCGAGAGAGGTGTTGGTGCCACCCACGGGGACGTTCGGGGGATGTTTCGAGTTCTCACCCTCTAACGCCATGTTTTGCTTAAGTCTAAAAATATGCAAATTACCGTCGTCCTCTCAAACCGGAAGACCCGCGGCTGTGGGGTCAGTTCCTACGAGTTACATTGGTCCCGTGGGAGGTGTTGGTGCCACCCACAGGGCCGTTCGGGGGCTGTTTCGAGTTCTCACCCTCTAACGCGATGTTTTGCTTAAGTCTAGAAAAATGCAAATTACCGTCGTACTCTCAAACCGGGAGACCCGCGGCTGTGGGGTCTGTTCCTTCGAGTTACATTGGTCCCGTGGGGGGTGTTGGTGCCACCCACGGGGCCGTTCTGGGGCTGTTTCGAGTTCTCACGCTCTAACGCCATGTTTTTAAGCCTAAGTCTAGAAATATGCAAATTATCGTCGTATTCTCAAACCGGGAGCCCCGCGACTGCGGGGTCAGTTCCTATGAGTTACATGGGTCCCGTAGGGGGTGTTGGTGCCACCCACGGGGCCGTTCAGGGGCTGTTTTGAGTTTTCACCCTCTAACGCCATGTTTTTAAGCCTAAGCCTAGAAATATGCAAATTACCGTCGTATTCTCAAACCAGGAGTCCCGCGGTTGCGGGGTCAGTTCTTACGAGTTACATTGATCCCGTGGGAGGTGTTGGTGCCACCCACGGGGCCGTTCGGGGGCTATTTCGAGTTCTCACCCTCTAACGCCATGTTTTTAAGCCTAAGTCTAGAAATATGTAAATTATCGTCGTATTCTACAACCGGGAGTCCCGCGGCTACGGTGTCAGTTCCTACGAGTTACATTGGTCCCGTGGTAGGTGTTGGTGCCACCCACGAGGACGTTCGGGGGCTGTTTCGAGTTCTCACCCTCTAACGCCATGTTTTGCTTAAGTCTAGAAATATGCAAATTACCGTCGTACTCTCAAACCGGGAGACCCGCGGCTGTGGGGTCAGTTCATACGAGTTACATTGGTCCCATGGGAGGTGTTGGTGCCACCCACGGGGCCGTTCGAGGGCTGTTTCGAGTTCTCACCCTCTAACGCCATGTTTTTAAGCCTAAGTCTAGAAATATGCAAATTATCGTCGTATTCTCAAACCGGGAGTCCCGCGGCTGCGGTGTGAGTTCCTACGAGTTACATTGGTCCCGTGGGAGGTGTTGGTGCCACCCACAGGGACGTTCGGGGGCTGTTTCGAGTTCTCACCCTCTAACGTCATGTTTTGCTTAAGTCTAGAAATATGCAAATTACCGTCGTACTCTCAAACCGAGAAACCCGCGGCTCTGGGGTCAGTTCCTACGAGTTACATTGGTCCCGTGGGAGGTGTTGGTGCCACCCACGGGGCCGTTCGGGGGCTGTTTCGAGTTATCACCCTCTAACGCCATGTTTTTATGCCTAAGTCCAAAAATATGCAAATTATTGTCGTATTCTCAAACCGGGAGTCCCGCGGCTATGGTGTTAGTTCCTATGAGTTATATTGGTCCCGTGGGAGGTGTTGGTGCCACCCACGGGGACGTTCGGAGGCTTTTTCGAGTTCTCACCCTCTAACGCCATGTTTTGCATAAGTATAAAAATATGCAAATTACCGTCGTACTCTCAAACCGGGAGACCCGCGGCTCTTGGGTCAGTTCCTACGAGTTACATTGGTCCCGTGGGAGGTGTTGGTGCCACCCACGGGGCCGTTCGGGGGCTGTTTCGAGTTCTCACCCTCTAACGCCATGTTTTTAAGCCTAAGTCTAGAAATATGCAAATTACCGTCGTATTCTTAAATCAGGTGTCCCGCGGCTGCGGGGTCAGTTCCTACGAGTTACATTGATCCCGGGGGAGGTGTTTGTGCCACCCACGGGGCCGTTCGGGGGCTGTTTCGAGTTCTCATCCTCTAACGCCATGTTTTAAAGCCTAAGTCTAGAAATATGCAAATTATCGTCGTATTCTCAAACCGGGAGTCCTGCGGCTACAGTGTCAGTTCCTACGTGTTACATTGGAGCCGTGGGAGGTGTTGGTACCAGCCACGGGGAAGTTCGGGGGCTGTTTCGAGTTCTCACCCTCTAACGCCATGTTTTTAAGCCTAAGTCTAGAAATATGCAAATTATCGTCGTATTCTCAAACCGGGAGCCCCGCGACAACGGGGTCAGTTCCTACGAGTTACATTGGTCCCGTAGGGGGTATTGGTGACACCCACGAGGGCGTTCGGGGGCTGTTTCGAGTTTTCACCCTCTAACGCCATGTTTTTAAGCCTAAGTCAAGAAATATGCAAATTATCGTCGTATTCTCAAACCGGGAGTCCCGCGGCTGCGGGGTCAAATCCTACGAGTTACATTGATCCCGTGGGAGGTGTTGGTGCCACCCACGGGACCGTTCAGGGGCTGTTTCGAGTTCTCACCCTCTAACGCCATGTTTTTTAGCCTAAGTCTAGAAATACGCAAATTATCGTCGTCTTCGCAAACCGGGAGTCCCGCGGCTACGGTGTCAGTTCCTACGAGTTACATTGGTCCCGTGGGAGGTGTTGGTGCCACCCACGAGGACGTTCGGGGGCTGTTTCGAGTTCTCACCCTCTAACGCCATGTTTTTAAGCCTAAGTCAAGAAATATTCAAATTATCGTCATATTCTCAAACCGGGAGCCCCGCGACTGCGGGGTCAGTTTCTACGAGTTACATTGGTCCCGTAGGGGGTGTTGGTGCCACCCACGGGGACGTTCGGGGGCTGTTTCGAGTTTTCACTCTCTAACGCCACGTTTTTAAGCCTAAGTCTAGAAATATGCAAATTACCGTCGTATTCTTAAATCGGGAGTCCCGCGGCTGCGGGGCCGGTTCCTACGAGTTACATTGATCCCGTGGAAGGTGTTGGTGCCACCCATGGGGCCGTTCGGGGGGTGTTTGGAGTTCTCACCCTCTAACGCCATGTTTTTAAGCCTAAGTCTAGAAATATGCAAATTATCGTCGTATTCTCAAACCAGGAGCCCCGCGACTGCGGGGTCAGGTCCTACGAGTTACATTGGTCCCGTAGGGGGTGTTGGTACCCCCCATGGGGCCGTTCGGGGGCTGTTTCGAGTTTTCACTCTCTAACGCCCCGTTTTTAAGCCTAAGTCTAGAAATATGCAAATTACCGTCGTATTCTTAAATCGGGAGTCCCGCGGCTGCGGGGTCGGTTCCTACGAGTTACATTGATCCCGTGGGAGGTGTTTGTGCCACCCACAGGAACGTTTGGGGGCTGTTTCGAGTTCTCACCCTCTAACGTTATGTTTTTCTTAAGTCTAGAAATATGCAAATTACCGTCGTACTCTCAAACCGAGAAACCCGCGGCTCTGGGGTCAGTTCCTACGAGTTACATTGGTCCCGTGGGAGGTGTTGGTGCCACCCACGGGGCCGTTCGGGGGCTGTTTCGAGTTCTCACCCTCTAACGCCATGTTTTTATGCCTAAGTCCAGAAATATGCAAATTATTGTCGTATTCTCAAACCGGGAGTCCCGCGGCTACGGTGTTAGTTCCTACGAGTTATATTGGTCCCGTGGGAGGTGTTGGTGCCACCCACGGGGACTTTTGGAGGCTGTTTCGAGTTCTCACCCTCTAACGCCATGTTTTGCTTAAGTATAAAAATATGCAAATTACCGTCGTACTCTCAAACCGGGAGACCCGCGGCTCTGGGGTCAGTTCCTACGAGTTACATTGGTCCCGTGGGAGGTGTTGGTGCCACCCACGGGGCCGTTCGGGGGCTGTTTCGAGTTCTCACCCTCTAACGCCATGTTTTTAAGCCTAAGTCTAGAAATATGCAAATTACCGTCGTATTCTTAAATCAGGAGTCCCGCGGCTGCGGGGTCAGTTCCTACGAGTTACATTGATCCCGGGGGAGGTGTTGGTGCCACCCACGGGGCCGTTCGGGGGCTGTTTCGAGTTCTCATCCTCTAACGCCATGTTTTTAAGCCTAAGTCTAGAAATATGCAAATTATCGTCGTATTCTCAAACCGGGAGTCCCGCGGCTACAGTGTCAGTTCCTACATGTTACATTGGAGCCGTGGGAGGTGTTGGTGCCAGCCACGAGGAAGTTCAGGGGCTGTTTCGAGTTCTCACCCTCTAACGCCATGTTTTGCTTAAGTCTAAATATATGCAAATTACCGTCGTAGTCTCAAACCGGGAGACCCGCGGCTGTGGGGTCAGTTCCTACGAGTTACATTGGTCCCGTGGGAGGTGTTGGTGCCACCCACAGGGCCGTTCGGGGGCTGTTTCGAGTTCTCACCCTCTAACGCCATGTTTTGCTTAAGTCTAGAAAAATGCAAATTACCGTCGTACTCTCAAACCGGGAGACCCGCGGCTGTGGGGTCAGTTCCTTCGAGTTACATTGGTCCCGTGGGGGGTGTTGGTGCCACCCACGGGGCCGTTCTGGGGTTGTTTCTAGTTCTCACCCTCTAATGCCATGTTTTTAAGCCTAAGTCTAGGAATATGCAAATTATCGTCGTATTCTCAAACCAGGAGTCCCGCGGCTGCGGGGTCAGTTCCTACGAGTTACATTGATCCCGTGGGAGGTGTTGGTGCCACCCACGGGGACGTTCGGGGGCTGTTTCGAGTTCTCACCCTCTAACGCCATGTTTTTAAGCCTAAATCTAGAAATATGTAATTTATTATCGTATTCTCAAACCGGGAGTCCCGCGGCTATGGTGTAAGTTCCTACGAGTTACATTGGTCCCGTGGGAGGTGTTGGTGCCACCCACGAGGACGTTCGGGGGCTGTTTCGAGTTGTCACCCTCTAACGCCATGTTTTGCTTAAGTCTAAAAATATGCAAATTACCGTCGTACTCTCAAACCGGGAGATCCGCGGCTGTTTGGTCAGTTCCTACGAGTTACATTGGTCCCGTGGGAGGTGTTCGTGCCACCCAAAGGGCCGTTCGGGGGCTGTTTCGAGTTCTCACCCTCTAACGCCATGTTTTGCTTAAGTCTAGAAATATACAAATTAGAGTCGTACTCTCAAACCGGGAGACCCGCGGCTGTGGGGTCAGTTCCTACGAGTTACATTAGTCCCGTGGGAGGTGTTGGTGCCACCCACGGGGCCGTTCGGGGGCTGTTTCGAGTTTTCACCCTCTAACGCCATGTTTTTGAGCCTAAGTCTAAAAATATGCAAATTACAGTCGTATTCTTAAACCGGGAGTCCCGCGGCTGCGGGGTCAGTTCCTACGAGTTACATTGATCCCGTGGGAGGTGTTGGTGCCACCCACTGGGCCTTTCGAGGGCTGTTTCGAGTTCTCACCCTCTAACGCCATTTTTTTAAGCCTAAGTCTAGAAATATGCAAATTATCGTCGTATTCTCAAACCGGGAGTCCCGCGGCTGTGATGTCAGTTCCTACGAGTTACATCGGTCCCGTAGGGAGTGTTGGTGCCACCCATGGGGCCGTTCGGGGGCTGTTTCGAGTTTTCACCCTCTAACGCCATGTTTTTAAGCCTAAGTCTAGAAATATGCAAATTACCGTCGTATTCTCAAATCGGAAGTCCCGCGGCTGCGGGGTCAGTTCCTACGAGTTACATTGATCCCGTGGGAGGTGTTGGTGCCACCCACGGGGCCGTTCGGGGGCGGTTTCGAGTTCTCACCCTCTAACGCCATGTTTTTAATCCTAAGCCTAGAAATATGCAAATTATCGTCGTATTCTCAAGTCGGGAGTCCCGCGGCTACGGTGTCAGTTCCTACGTGTTACATTGGTCTCCTAGGAGGTGTTGGTGCCCCCCGCGAGGACGTTCGGGGGCTGTTTCGAGTTCTCACCCTCTAACGCCATGTTTTGCTTAAGTCTAAAAATATGCAAATTACCGTCGTACTCTCAAACCGGGAGATCCGCGGCTGTGGGGTCAGTTCCTACGAGTTACATTGGTCCCGTGGGAGGTGTTGGTGCCACCCAAAGGGCCGTTCGGGGGCTGTTTCGAGTTCTCACCCTCTAACGCCATATTTTGCTTAAGTCTAAAAATATTGAAATTACCGTCGTACTCTCAAACTGGGAGACCCGCGGCTGTGGGGTCAACTCCTACGTGTTACATTGGTCCCGTGGGAGGTGTTGGTGTCACCCACGGGGCCGTTCGGGGGTCGTTTCGAGTTCTCAACCTCTAACGCCATGTTTTTAAGCCTAAGTCTAGAACTATGCAAATTATTGTCGTATTCTCAAACCGGGAGCCCCGCGACTGCGGGGTCAGTTCCTACGAGTTACATCGGTCCCGTAGGGAGTGTTGGTGCCACCCATGGGGCCGTTCGGGGGCTGTTTCGAGTTTTCACCCTCTAACGCCATGTTTTTAAGCCTAAGTCTAGAAATATGCAAATTACCGTCGTATTCTCAAATCGGAAGTCCTGCGGCTGCGGGGTCAGTTCCTACGAGTTACATTGATCCCGTGGGAGGTGTTGGTGCCACCCACGGGGCCGTTCGGGGGCGGTTTCGAGTTCTCACCCTCTAACGCCATGTTTTCAATCCTAAGCCTAGAAATATGCAAATTATCGTCGTATTCTCAAGTCGGGAGTCCCGCGGCTACGGTGTCAGTTCCTACGTGTTACATTGGTCTCCTGGGAGGTGTTGGTGCCCCCCGCGAGGACGTTCGGGGGTTGTTTCGAGTTCTCACCCTCTAACGCCATGTTTTGCTTTGGTCTAGAAATATGCAAATTACCGTCGTACTCTCAAACCGGGAGGCCCGCGACTGTGGGGTCAGTTCTTACGAGTTACATTGGTCCAGTGGGAGGTGTTGGTGCCACCCACGGGGCCGTTCGGGGGCTGTTTCGAGTTCTCACCCTCTAACGCCATGTTTTTAAGCCTAAGTCTAGAAATATGCAAATTATCGTCGTATTCTCAAACCGGGAGTCCCGCGGCTATGGTGACAGTTCCTACGAGTTACATTGGTCCCGTGGGAGGTGTTGGTGCCACCCACGGGGTCGTTCGGTGGCTGTTTCGAGTTATCACCCTCTAACGCCATGTTTTGCTTAAGTCTAAAAATATGCAAATTACCGTCGTACTCTCAAACCGGGAGACCCGCGGCAACGGGGTCAGTTCCTACGAGTTACATTGGTCCCGTGGGAGGTGTTGGTGCCACCCACGGGGCCGTTCGGGGGCTGTTTCGAGTTCTCACCCTCTAACGCCATGATTTGCTTAAGTCTAGAAATATGCAAATTACCGTCGTACTCTAAAACCGGGAGCCCCGCGACAGCGGGGTCAGTTCCTACGAGTTACATTGATCCCGTGGGAGGTGTTGGTGCCATCCACGAGGGCGTTCGGGGGCTGTTTCGAGTTTTCACCCTCTAACACCATGTTTTTAAGCCTAAGTCTAGAAATATGCAAATTACCATCGTATTCTCAAACCGGGAGTCCCGCGGCTGCAGGGTCAGTTCCTACGAGTTACATTGATCCCGTGGGAGGTGTTGGTGCCACCCACGGGGCCGTTCGGGGGCGGTTTCGAGTTCTCACCCTCTAACGCCATGTTTTATGCCTAAGTCTAGAAATATGCAAATTATCGTCGTATTCTCAAACCGGGAGTCCCGCGGCTATGGTGACAGTTCCTACGAGTTACATTGGTCCCGTGGGAGGTGTTGGTGCCACCCACGGGGTCGTTCGGTGGCTGTTTCGAGTTATCACCCTCTAACGCCATGTTTTGCTTAAGTCTAAAAATATGCAAATTACCGTCGTACTCTCAAACCGGGAGACACGCGGCTACGGGGTCAGTTCCTACGAGTTACATTGGTCCCGTGGGAGGTGTTGGTGCCACCCACGGGGCCGTTCGGGGGCTGTTTCGAGTTCTCACCCTCTAACGCCATGTTTTGCTTAAGTCTAGAAATATGCAAATTACCGTCGTACCCTAAAACCGGGAGACCCGCGGCTGTGGGTTCAGTTCCTACGAGTTACATTGGTCCCGTGGGAGGTGTTGGTGCCACCCACAGGGCCGTTCGGGGGCTGTTTCGAGTTCTCACCCTCTAACGCCATGTTTTTAAGCTTAAGTCAAGAAATATGCAAATTATCGTCATATTCTCAAACCGGGAGCCCCGCGACTGCGGGGTCAGTTCCTACGAGTTACATTGGTCCCGTAGGGGGTGTTGGTGCCACCCACCGGGACGTTCGGGGGCTGTTTCGAGTTTTCACCCTCTAACGCCATCTTTTTAAGCCTAAGTCTAGAAATATGCAAATTACCGTCGTATTCTTAAACCGGGAGTCCCGCGGCTGCGGGGTCAGTTCCTACGAGTTACATTGATCCCGTGGGAGGTGTTGGTGCCACGCACTAGGCCATTCGAGGGCTGTTTCGAGTTCTCACCCTCTAACGCCATGTTTTTAAGCCTAAGTCTAGAAATATGCAAATTATCGTCGTATTCTCAAACCGGGAGTCCCGCGGCTACGGTGTCAGTTCCTACGAGTTACATTGGTCCCGTGGGAGGTGTTGGTGCCACCCACGGGGCCGTTCGGGGACTGTTTCGAGTTCTCACCCTCTAACGTCATGTTTTGCTTAAGTCTTGAAATATGCTAATTACCGTCGTACTCTCAAACCGAGAGACCTGCGGCTCTGGGGTCAGTTCCTACGAGTTACATTAGTCCCGTGGGAGGTGTTGGTGCCACCCACGGGGCCGTTCGGGGGCTGTTTCGAGTTCTCACCCTTTAACGCCATGTTTTTAAGCCTAAGTCAAGAAATATGCAAATTACCGTCGTACTCTAAAACCGGGAGACCCGCGGCTGTGGGTTCAGTTCCTACGAGTTACATTGGTCCCGTGGGAGGTGTTGGTGCCACCCACAGGGCCGTTCGGGGGCTGTTTCGAGTTCTCACCCTCTAACGCCATGTTTTTAAGCCTAAGTCAAGAAATATGCAAATTATCGTCATATTCTCAAACCGGGAGCCCCGCGACTGCGGGGTCAGTTCCTACGAGTTACATTGGTCCCGTAGGGGGTGTTGGTGCCACCCACGGGGACGTTCGGGGGCGGTTTCGAGTTTTCACCCTCTAACGCCATCTTTTTAAGCCTAAGTCTAGAAATATGCAAATTACCGTCGTATTCTTAAACCGGGAGTCCCGCGGCTGCGGGGTCAGTTCCTACGAGTTACATTGATCCCGTGGGAGGTGTTGGTGCCACGCACTAGGCCATTCGAGGGCTGTTTCGAGTTCTCACCCTCTAACGCCATGTTTTTAAGCCTAAGTCTAGAAATATGCAAATTATCGTCGTATTCTAAAACCGAGAGTCCCGCGGCTACGGTGTCAGTTCCTACGAGTTACATTGGTCCCGTGGGAGGTGTTGGTGCCACCCACGGGACCGTTCGGGGACTGTTTCGAGTTCTTACCCTCTAACGTCATGTTTTGCTTAAGTCTTGAAATATGCTAATTACCGTCGTACTCTCAAACCGAGAGACCCGCGGCTCTGGGGTCAGTTCCTACGAGTTACATTGGTCCCGTGGGAGGTGTCGGTGCCACCCACGGGGCCGTTCGGTGGCTGTTTCGAGTTCTCACCCTCTAACGCCATGTTTTTAATCCTAAGCCTAGAAATATGCAAATTATCGTCGTATTCTCAAGCCGGGAGTCCCGCGGCTACGGTGTCAGTTTCTACGTGTTACATTGGTCCCGTGTGAGGTGTTGGTGCCACCCACGAGGACGTTCGGGGGCTGTTTCGAGTTCTCACCCTCTAACGCCATGTTTTGCTTAAGTATAGAAATATGCAAATTACCGTCGTACTCTCAAACCGGGAGACCCGCGACTGTGGGGTCAGTTCCTACGAGTTACATTGGTCCAGTGGGAGGTGTTTGTGGGACCCACGGGGCCGTTCGGGGGCTGTTTCGAGTTCTCATCCTCTAACGCCATGTTTTTAAGCCTAAGTCTAGAAATATGCAAATTATCATCATATTCTCAAACTGGGGGCCCCGCGACTGCGGGGTCAGTTCCTACGAGTTACATTTGTCCCGTAGGGGGTGTTGGTGCCACCCACTGGGCCGTTCGGGGGCTGTTTCGAGTTTTCACCCTCTAACGCCATGTTTTTAAGCCTAAGTCTAGATATATGCAAATTACTGTCGTATTCTTAAACCGGGAGTCCCGCGGCTGCGGGGTCAGTTCCTATGAGTTACATTGATCCCGTGGGAGGTGTTGGTGCCACCCACTGGGACGTTCGGGGGCTGTTTCGAGTTCTCACCCTCTAACGCCATGTTTTTAAGCCTAAGTCTAAAAATATTCAAATTATCGTCGTATTCTCAAACCAGGAGTCCCGCGGCTACGGTGTCAGTTAATACGAGTTACATTGGTCCCGTGAGAGGTGTTGGTGCCACCCACGGGGACGTTCGGGGGCTGTTTCGAGTTCTCACCCTCTAACGCCATATTTTGATTAAGTCTAGAAATATGGAAATTATCGTCGCACTCTCAAACCGCGAGACTCGCGGCTGTGGGGTCAGTTCCTACGAGTTACATTGGTCCCGTGGGAGGTGTTGGTGCCACCCACGGGGCCGTTCCGGGGCTGTTTCGAGTTCTCATCCTCTAACGCCATGTTTTTAAGTCTAAGTCTAGAAATATGCAAATTATCATCGTATTCTCAAACCGGGAGTCCCACGGCTACGGTGTCAGTTCCTACGAGTTACATTGGTCCCGTGGGAGGTGTTGGTGCCACCCAAGGGGACGTTCGGGGGCTGTTTCGAGTTCTCACCCTCTAACGCCATGTTTTGCTTAAGTCTAGAAATATGCAAATTAACGTCGTACTCTCAAACCGGGAGACCCGCGGCTGTGGGGTCAGTTCCTACGAGTTACATTGGTCCCGTGGGAGGTGTTGATGCCACCCACGGGGCCGTTCGGGGGCTGTTTCGAGTTCTCACCCTCTAACGCCATGTTTTTAAGCCTAAGTCTACAAATATGCAAATTATCATCGTATTCTAAAACAGGAAGTCTCGCGGCTGCGAGGTCAGCTCCTACAAGTGACATTGGTCCCGTGGGAGGTGTTGGTGCCACCCACGGGGCCGTTCGGGGGCTGTTTCGAGTTTTCAACCTCTAACGCCATGTTTTTAAGCCTAAGTATAAAAATATGCAAATTATCTTCGTATTCTCAAACCGGGAGTCCCGCGGCTACGGTGTCAGTTAATACGAGTTCCATTGTTTCCGTGAGAGGTGTTGGTGCCACCCACGGGGACGTTCGGGGGCTGTTTCGAGTACTCACCCTCTAACGTCATGTTTTGCTTAAGTCTAGAAATATGCAAATTACAGTCGTACTCTCAAACCGGGAGACCCGCGGCTCTGGGGTCAGTTCCTACGAGTTACATTGTTCCATTGGGAGGTGTTGGTGCCAGCAACGGGGCCGTTCGGGAGCTGTTTCGAGTTCTCACCCCCTAACGCCATATTTTTAATCCTAAGTCTAGAAATATGCAAATTACCGTTGTATTCTTAAATCGGGAGTCCCGCGGCTGCGGGGTCAGTTCCTACGAGTTTCATAGATCCCGTGGGAGGTGTTGGTGCCACCCACGGGGCCGTTTGGGGGCGGTTTCGAGTTCTCACCCTCTAACGCCATGTTTTTAAGCCTAAGTCTAGAAATATGCAAATTATCGTCGTATTCTCAAACCGAGAGTCCCGCGGCTATGGTGACAGTTCCTAGAGTTACATTGGTCCCGTGGGAGGTGTTGGTGCCACCCACGGGGACGTTCGGTGGCTGTTTCGAGTTATCACCCTCTAACGCCATGTTTTGCTTAAGTCTAAAAATATACAAATTACCGTCGTACTCTCAAACCGGGAGACCCGCGGCTATGGGGTCAGTTCCTACGAGTTACATTGGTCCCGTGGGAGGTGTTGGTGCCACCCACGGGGCCGTTCGGGGGCTGTTTCGAGTTCTCACCCTCTAACGCCATGTTTTGCTTAAGTCTAGAAATATGAAAATTACCGTCGTACTCTAAAACCGGGAGACCCGCGGCTGTGGGTTCAGTTCCTACGAGTTACATTGGTCCCGTGGGAGGTGTTGGTGCCACCCACGGGGCCGTTCGGGGGCTGTTTCGAGTTCTCACCCTCTAACGCCATGTTTTTAAGACTAAGTCTAGAAATATGCAAATTATCGTCGTATTCTCAAACCGGGAGCCCGCGACAGCGGGGTCAGTTCCTACGAGTTACATTGATCCCGTGGGAGGTGTTGGTGCCACCCACGAGGGCGTTCGGGGGCTGTTTCGAGTTTTCACCCTCTAACGCCATGTTTTTAAGCCTAAGTCTAGAAATATGCAAATTACCATCGTATTCTCAAACAGGGAGTCCCGCGGCTGCGGGGTCAGTTCCTACGAGTTACATTGATCCCGTGGGAGGTGTTGGTGCCACCCACGGGGCCGTTCGGGGGCTGTTTTGAGTTCTCACCCTCTAACGCCATGTTTTTAAGCCTAAGTCTAGAAATATGCAAATTATCGTCGTATTCGCAACCCGGGAGTCCCGCGGCTACGGTGTCAGTTCCTACAAGTTACATTGGTCCCGTGGGAGGTGTTGGTGCCACCCACGAGGAATTTCGGGGCTGTTTCGAGTTCTCACCCTCTAAAGCCATGTTTTTAAGCCTAAGTCAAGAAATATTCAAATTATCGTCATATTCTCAAACCGGGAGCCCCGCGACTGCGGGGTCAGTTCCTACGAGTTACATTGGTCCCGTAGGGGGTGTTGGTGCCACCCACGGGGACGTTCGGGGGCTGTTTCGAGTTTTCACCCTCTAACGCCATCTTTTTAAGCCTAAGTCTAGAAATATACAAATTACCGTCGTATTCTTAAACCGGGGGTCCCGCGGCTGCGGGGTCAGTTCCTACGAGTTACATTGATCCTGTGGGAGGTGTTGGTGCCACCCACTAGGCCATTCGAGGGCTGTTTCGAGTTCTCACCCTCTAACGCCGTGTTTTTAAGCCTAAGTCTAGAAATATGCAAATTATCGTCGTATTCTCAAACCGAGAGTCCCGCGGCTACGGTGTCAGTTCCTACGAGTTACATTGGTCCCGTGGGAGGTGTTGGTGCCACCCACGGGGATGTTCGGGGACTGTTTCGAGTTCTCACCCTCTAACGTCATGTTTTGCTTAAGTCTTGAAATATGCTAATTACCGTCGTACTCTCAAACCGAGAGACCCGCGGCTCTGGGGTCAGTTCCTACGAGTTACATTGGTCCCGTGGGAGGTGTCGGTGCCACCCACGGGGCCGTTCGGGGGCTGTTTCGAGTTCTCACCCTCTAACGCCATGTTATTAAGCCTAAGTCCAGAAATATGCAAATTATCGTCGTATTCTAAAACCGGGAGTCCCGCGGCTACGGTGTCAGTTCCTACGAGTTACATTGGTCCCGTGGGAGGTGTTGGTGCCACCCACGGGGACGTTCGGGGGCTGTTTCGTGTTCTCACCCTTTAACGCCATGTTTTTAAGCCTAAGTATAGAAATATGCAAATTATCGTCGTATTCTCAAACCGGGAGACCCGCGGCTGTGGGGTCAGTTCCGACGAGTTACATTGGTCCCGTGGGAGGTGTTGGTGCCACCCACGGGGCCGTTCGCGGGCTGTATCGAGTTCTCACCCTCTAACGCCATGTTTTTAGGCCCAAGTCTAGAAATATGCAAATTATCGTCGTACTCTCAAACCGGGAGACCCGCGGCGGGGGGGTCAGTTCCTACGAGTTACATTGGTCCCGTGGGAGGTGTTGGTGCCACCCAAAGGGCCGTTCGGGGGCTGTTTCGAGTTCTCAGCCTCTAACGCCATGTTTTCCTTAAGTCTAGAAATATGCAAATTACCTTCGTACTCTCAATCCCGGAGACCCGCGGCTATGGGGTCAGTTCCTACGAGTTACGTTGGTCCCGTAGGAGGTGTTGGTGCCACCCACGGAGCCGTTCGGGGGCTGTTTGGAGTTCTCACCCTCTAACGCCATGTTTTTAAGCCTAAGTCTAGAAATATGCAAATTATCGTCGTATTCTCAAACCGGGAGCCCCGCGACTGCGGGGTCAGGTCCTACGAGTTACATTGGTCCCGTAGGGGGTGTTGGTACCCCCTATGGGGCTGTTCGGGGGCTGTTTCGAGTTTTCACTCTCTAACGCCACGTTTTTGGGCCTAAGTCTAGAAATATGCAAATTACCGTCGTATTCTTAAATCGGGAGTCCCGCGGCTGCGGGGCCGATTCCTACGAGTTACATTGATCCCGTGGAAGGTGTTGGTGCCACCCACGGGGCCGTTCGGGGGGTGTTTGGAGTTCTCACCCTCTAACGCCATGTTTTTAAGCATAAGTCTAGAAATATGCAAATTATCGTCGTATTCTCAAACCGGGAGTCCCGCGGCTACGGTGTCAGTTCCTACGAGTTACATTGGTCCCGTAGGGGGTGTTGGTGCACCCCATGGGGCCGTTCGGGGGCTGTTTCGAGTTTTCACCCTCTAACGCCATGTTTTTAAGCCTAAGTCTAGAAATATGAAAATTACCGTCGTATTCTCCGACCGGTAGTCCCGCGGCTGCAGGGTCAGTTCCTACGAGTTACATTGATCCCGTGGGAGGTGTTGGTGCCACCCACGGGGCCGTTTGGGGGCGGTTTCGAGTTCTCACCCTCTAACGCCATGTTTTTAATCCTAAGCCTAGAAATATGCAAATTATCGTCGTATTCTCAAGCCGGGAGTCCCGCGGCTACGGTGTCAGTTTCTACGTGTTACATTGGTCCCGTGTGAGGTGTTGGTGCCACCCACGAGGACGTTCGGGGTCCGTTTCGAGTTCTCACCCTCTAACGCCATGTTTTGCTTAAGTATAGAAATATGCAAATTACCGTCGTACTCTCAAACCGGGAGACCCGCGACTGTGGGGTCAGTTCCTACGAGTTACATTGGTCCAGTGGGAGGTGTTTGTGGGACCCACGGGGCCGTTCGGGGGCTGTTTCGAGTTCTCATCCTCTAACGCCATGTTTTTAAGCCTAAGTCTAGAAATATGCAAATTATCATCATATTCTCAAACTGGGGGCCCCGCGACTGCGGGGTCAGTTCCTACGAGTTACATTTGTCCCGTAGGGGGTGTTGGTGCCACCCACTGGGCCGTTCGGGGGCTGTTTCGAGTTTTCACCCTCTAACGCCATGTTTTTAAGCCTAAGTCTAGATATATGCAAATTACTGTCGTATTCTTAAACCGGGAGTCCCGCGGCTGCGGGGTCAGTTCCTATGAGTTACATTGATCCCGTGGGAGGTGTTGGTGCCACCCACTGGGACGTTCGGGGGCTGTTTCGAGTTCTCACCCTCTAACGCCATGTTTTTAAGCCTAAGTCTAAAAATATTCAAATTATCGTCGTATTCTCAAACCAGGAGTCCCGCGGCTACGGTGTCAGTTAATACGAGTTACATTGGTCCCGTGAGAGGTGTTGGTGCCACCCACGGGGACGTTCGGGGGCTGTTTCGAGTTCTCACCCTCTAACGCCATATTTTGATTAAGTCTAGAAATATGGAAATTATCGTCGCACTCTCAAACCGCGAGACTCGCGGCTGTGGGGTCAGTTCCTACGAGTTACATTGGTCCCGTGGGAGGTGTTGGTGCCACCCACGGGGCCGTTCCGGGGCTGTTTCGAGTTCTCATCCTCTAACGCCATGTTTTTAAGTCTAAGTCTAGAAATATGCAAATTATCATCGTATTCTCAAACCGGGAGTCCCACGGCTACGGTGTCAGTTCCTACGAGTTACATTGGTCCCGTGGGAGGTGTTGGTGCCACCCAAGGGGACGTTCGGGGGCTGTTTCGAGTTCTCACCCTCTAACGCCATGTTTTGCTTAAGTCTAGAAATATGCAAATTAACGTCGTACTCTCAAACCGGGAGACCCGCGGCTGTGGGGTCAGTTCCTACGAGTTACATTGGTCCCGTGGGAGGTGTTGATGCCACCCACGGGGCCGTTCGGGGGCTGTTTCGAGTTCTCACCCTCTAACGCCATGTTTTTAAGCCTAAGTCTACAAATATGCAAATTATCATCGTATTCTAAAACAGGAAGTCTCGCGGCTGCGAGGTCAGCTCCTACAAGTGACATTGGTCCCGTGGGAGGTGTTGGTGCCACCCACGGGGCCGTTCGGGGGCTGTTTCGAGTTTTCAACCTCTAACGCCATGTTTTTAAGCCTAAGTATAAAAATATGCAAATTATCTTCGTATTCTCAAACCGGGAGTCCCGCGGCTACGGTGTCAGTTAATACGAGTTCCATTGTTTCCGTGAGAGGTGTTGGTGCCACCCACGGGGACGTTCGGGGGCTGTTTCGAGTACTCACCCTCTAACGTCATGTTTTGCTTAAGTCTAGAAATATGCAAATTACAGTCGTACTCTCAAACCGGGAGACCCGCGGCTCTGGGGTCAGTTCCTACGAGTTACATTGTTCCATTGGGAGGTGTTGGTGCCAGCAACGGGGCCGTTCGGGAGCTGTTTCGAGTTCTCACCCCCTAACGCCATATTTTTAATCCTAAGTCTAGAAATATGCAAATTACCGTTGTATTCTTAAATCGGGAGTCCCGCGGCTGCGGGGTCAGTTCCTACGAGTTTCATAGATCCCGTGGGAGGTGTTGGTGCCACCCACGGGGCCGTTTGGGGGCGGTTTCGAGTTCTCACCCTCTAACGCCATGTTTTTAAGCCTAAGTCTAGAAATATGCAAATTATCGTCGTATTCTCAAACCGAGAGTCCCGCGGCTATGGTGACAGTTCCTAAGAGTTACATTGGTCCCGTGGGAGGTGTTGGTGCCACCCACGGGGACGTTCGGTGGCTGTTTCGAGTTATCACCCTCTAACGCCATGTTTTGCTTAAGTCTAAAAATATACAAATTACCGTCGTACTCTCAAACCGGGAGACCCGCGGCTATGGGGTCAGTTCCTACGAGTTACATTGGTCCCGTGGGAGGTGTTGGTGCCACCCACGGGGCCGTTCGGGGGCTGTTTCGAGTTCTCACCCTCTAACGCCATGTTTTGCTTAAGTCTAGAAATATGAAAATTACCGTCGTACTCTAAAACCGGGAGACCCGCGGCTGTGGGTTCAGTTCCTACGAGTTACATTGGTCCCGTGGGAGGTGTTGGTGCCACCCACGGGGCCGTTCGGGGGCTGTTTCGAGTTCTCACCCTCTAACGCCATGTTTTTAAGACTAAGTCTAGAAATATGCAAATTATCGTCGTATTCTCAAACCGGGAGCCCCGCGACAGCGGGGTCAGTTCCTACGAGTTACATTGATCCCGTGGGAGGTGTTGGTGCCACCCACGAGGGCGTTCGGGGGCTGTTTCGAGTTTTCACCCTCTAACGCCATGTTTTTAAGCCTAAGTCTAGAAATATGCAAATTACCATCGTATTCTCAAACAGGGAGTCCCGCGGCTGCGGGGTCAGTTCCTACGAGTTACATTGATCCCGTGGGAGGTGTTGGTGCCACCCACGGGGCCGTTCGGGGGCTGTTTTGAGTTCTCACCCTCTAACGCCATGTTTTTAAGCCTAAGTCTAGAAATATGCAAATTATCGTCGTATTCGCAACCCGGGAGTCCCGCGGCTACGGTGTCAGTTCCTACAAGTTACATTGGTCCCGTGGGAGGTGTTGGTGCCACCCACGAGGAATTTCGGGGCTGTTTCGAGTTCTCACCCTCTAAAGCCATGTTTTTAAGCCTAAGTCAAGAAATATTCAAATTATCGTCATATTCTCAAACCGGGAGCCCCGCGACTGCGGGGTCAGTTCCTACGAGTTACATTGGTCCCGTAGGGGGTGTTGGTGCCACCCACGGGGACGTTCGGGGGCTGTTTCGAGTTTTCACCCTCTAACGCCATCTTTTTAAGCCTAAGTCTAGAAATATACAAATTACCGTCGTATTCTTAAACCGGGGGTCCCGCGGCTGCGGGGTCAGTTCCTACGAGTTACATTGATCCTGTGGGAGGTGTTGGTGCCACCCACTAGGCCATTCGAGGGCTGTTTCGAGTTCTCACCCTCTAACGCCGTGTTTTTAAGCCTAAGTCTAGAAATATGCAAATTATCGTCGTATTCTCAAACCGAGAGTCCCGCGGCTACGGTGTCAGTTCCTACGAGTTACATTGGTCCCGTGGGAGGTGTTGGTGCCACCCACGGGGATGTTCGGGGACTGTTTCGAGTTCTCACCCTCTAACGTCATGTTTTGCTTAAGTCTTGAAATATGCTAATTACCGTCGTACTCTCAAACCGAGAGACCCGCGGCTCTGGGGTCAGTTCCTACGAGTTACATTGGTCCCGTGGGAGGTGTCGGTGCCACCCACGGGGCCGTTCGGGGGCTGTTTCGAGTTCTCACCCTCTAACGCCATGTTATTAAGCCTAAGTCCAGAAATATGCAAATTATCGTCGTATTCTAAAACCGGGAGTCCCGCGGCTACGGTGTCAGTTCCTACGAGTTACATTGGTCCCGTGGGAGGTGTTGGTGCCACCCACGGGGACGTTCGGGGGCTGTTTCGTGTTCTCACCCTTTAACGCCATGTTTTTAAGCCTAAGTATAGAAATATGCAAATTATCGTCGTATTCTCAAACCGGGAGACCCGCGGCTGTGGGG
This sequence comes from Sambucus nigra, assembly GCA_949130495.1. Classification (NCBI taxonomy): domain Eukaryota; kingdom Viridiplantae; phylum Streptophyta; class Magnoliopsida; order Dipsacales; family Adoxaceae; genus Sambucus; species Sambucus nigra. The sequence continues at coordinate 17,795,615 of OX422215.1, read as the reverse complement.
TCAGTTCCGACGAGTTACATTGGTCCCGTGGGAGGTGTTGGTGCCACCCACGGGGCCGTTCGCGGGCTGTATCGAGTTCTCACCCTCTAATGCCATGTTTTTAGGCCCAAGTCTAGAAATATGCAAATTATCGTCGTACTCTCAAACCGGGAGACCCGCGGCGGGGGGGTCAGTTCCTACGAGTTACATTGGTCCCGTGGGAGGTGTTGGTGCCACCCAAAGGGCCGTTCGGGGGCTGTTTCGAGTTCTCAGCCTCTAACGCCATGTTTTCCTTAAGTCTAGAAATATGCAAATTACCTTCGTACTCTCAATCCCGGAGACCCGCGGCTATGGGGTCAGTTCCTACGAGTTACGTTGGTCCCGTAGAAGGTGTTGGTGCCACCCACGGAGCCGTTCGGGGGCTGTTTGGAGTTCTCACCCTCTAACGCCATGTTTTTAAGCCTAAGTCTAGAAATATGCAAATTATCGTCGTATTCTCAAACCGGGAGCCCCGCGACTGCGGGGTCAGGTCCTACGAGTTACATTGGTCCCGTAGGGGGTGTTGGTACCCCCTATGGGGCTGTTCGGGGGCTGTTTCGAGTTTTCACTCTCTAACGCCACGTTTTTGGGCCTAAGTCTAGAAATATGCAAATTACCGTCGTATTCTTAAATCGGGAGTCCCGCGGCTGCGGGGCCGATTCCTACGAGTTACATTGATCCCGTGGAAGGTGTTGGTGCCACCCACGGGGCCGTTCGGGGGGTGTTTGGAGTTCTCACCCTCTAACGCCATGTTTTTAAGCATAAGTCTAGAAATATGCAAATTATCGTCGTATTCTCAAACCGGGAGCCCCGCGACTGCGGGGTCAGTTCCTACGAGTTACATTGGTCCCGTAGGGTATGTTGGTGCCCCCCATGGGGCTGTTCGGGGGCTGTTTCGAGTTTTCACCCTCTAACGCCATGTTTTTAAGCCTAAGTCTAGAAATATGCAAATTACCGTCGTATTCTCCAACCGGGAGTCCTGCGGCTGCAGGGTCAGTGCCTACGAGTTACATTGATCCCGAGGGAGGTGTTGGTGCCACCCACGGGGCCGTTTGGGGGCGGTTTCGAGTTCTCACCCTCTAACGCCATATTTTTAATCATAAGCCTAGAAATATGCAAATTATCGTCGTATTCTCAAGCCGGGAGTCCCGCGGCTACGGTGTCAGTTTCTACGTGTTACATTGGTCCCGTGTGAGGTGTTGGTGCCAACCACGAGGATGTTCGGGGGCTATTTCGAGTTCTCAGCCTCTAACGCCATGTTTTGCTTAAGTCTAGAAATATGCAAATTACCGTCGTACTCTCAAACCGGGAGACCCGCGACTGTGGGGTCAGTTCCTACGAGTTACATTGGTCCAGTGGGAGGTGTTTGTGGGACCCATGGGGCCGTTCGGGGGCTGTTTCGAGTTCTCACCCTCTAACGCCATGTTTTTAAGCCTAAGTCTAGAAATATACAAATTATCATCATATTCTCAAACCGGGGGCCCCGCGACTGCGGGGTCAGTTCCTACGAGTTACATTGGTCCCGTAGGGGGTGTTGGTGCCACCCACTGGGCCGTTCGGGGGCTGTTTCGAGTTTTCACCCTCTAACGCCATGTTTTGATTATATCTAGAAATATGCAAATTAACGTCGTACTCTCAAACCGGGAGACCCGCGGCTGTGGGGTCAGTTCCTACGAGTTACATTGGTCCCGTGGGAGGTGTTGGTGCCACCCACGGGGCCGTTCGGGGGCTGATTCGAGTTTTCACCCTCTAACGCCATGTTTTTAAGCATAACTCTAGAAATATGCATATTATCGTCGTATTCTTAAACTGGGAGCCCCGCGACTGCGGGGTCAGTTCCTACGAGTTACATTGGTCCCGTGGGAGGTGTTGGTGCCACCCACGGGGCCGTTCGGGGGCTGTTTCGAGTTCTCACCCTCTAACGCCATGTTTTTATGCCTAAGTCCAGAAATATGCAAATTATTGTCGTATTCTCAAACCGGGAGTCCCGCGGCTACGGTGTCAGTTCCTACGAGTTATATTGGTCCCGTGGGAGGTGTTGGTGCCACCCACGGGGACGTTCGGAGGCTGTTTCGAGTTCTCACCCTCTAACGCCATGTTTTGCTTAAGTATAAAAATATGCAAATTACCGTTGTACTCTAAAACCGGGAGACCCGCGGCTCTGGGGTCAGTTCCTAGGAGTTACATTGGTCCCGTGGGAGGTGTTGGTGCCACCCACGGGGCCGTTCGGGGGCTGTTTCGAGTTCTCACCCTCTAACGCCATGTTTTTAAGCCTAAGTCTAGAAATATGCAAATTACCATCGTATTCTTAAATCAGGAGTCCCGCGGCTGCGGGGTCAGTTCCTACGAGTTAGATTGATCCCGGGGGAGGTGTTGGTGCCACCCACGGGGCCGTTCGGGGGCTGTTTCGAGTTCTCATCCTCTAACGCCATGTTTTTAAGCCTAAGTCTAGAAATATGCAAATTATCGTCGTATTCTAAAACCGGGAGTCCCGCGGCTACAGTGTCAGTTCCTACGTGTTACATTGGTCCCGTGGGAGGTGTTGGTGCCAGCCACGGGGAAGTTCGGGGGCTGTTTCGAGTTCTCACCCTCTAACGCCATGTTTTGCTTAAGTCTAAATATATGAAAATTACCGTCGTAGTCTCAAACAGGGAGACCCGCGGCTGTGGGGTCAGTTCCTACGAGTTACTTTGGTCCCGTGGGAGGTGTTGGTGCCACCCACAGGGCCGTTCGGGGGCTGTTTCGAGTTCTCACCCTCTAACGCCATGTTTTGCTTAAGTCTAGAAAAATGCAAATTCACGTCGTACTCTCAAACCGGGAGACCTGCGGCTGTGGGGTCAGTTCCTTCGAGTTACATTGGTCCCGTGGGAGGTGTTGGTGCCACCCACGGGGCCGTTCTGGGGCTGTTTCTAGTTCTCACCCTCTAACGCCATGTATTTAAGCCTAAGTCTAGGAATATGCAAATTATCGTCGTATTCTCAAACCAGGAGTCCCGCGGCTGTGGGGTCAGTTCCTACGAGTTACATTGATCCCGTGGGAGGTGTTGGTGCCACCCACGGGGACGTTCGGGGGATGTTTCGAGTTCTCACCCTCTAACGCCATGTTTTTAAGCCTAAATCTAGAAATATGTAATTTATTGTCGTATTCTCAAACCGGGAGTCCCGCGGCTACGGTGTAAGTTCCTACGAGTTACATTGGCCCCGTGGGAGGTGTTGGTGCCACCCACGAGGACGTTCGGGGGCTGTTTCGAGTTGTCACCCTCCAATGCCATGTTTTGCTTAAGTCTAGAAATATACAAATTACAGTCGTACTCTCAAACCGGGAGACCCGCGGCTGTGGGGTCAGTTCCTACGAGTTACATTGGTCCCGTGGGAGGTGTTGGTGCCACCCACGGGGCCGTTCGGGGGCTGTTTCGAGTTCTCACCCTCTAACGCCATGTTTTTAAGCCTAAGTCTAGACATATGCAAATTATCGTCATATTATCAAACCGGGAGCCCCGCGACTGCGGGGTCAGTTCCTACGAGTTACATTGGTCCCGTAGGGGGTGTTGGTGCCACCCACGGGGACGTTCGGGGGCTGTTTCGAGTTTTCACCCTCTAACGCCATGTTTTTAAGCCTAAGTCTAGAAATATGCAAATTACCGTCGTATTCTTAAACCGGGAGTCCCGCGGCTGCGGGGTCAGTTCCTACGAGTTACATTGATCCCGTGGGAGGTGTTGGTGCCACCCACTGGGCCGTTCGAGGGTTGTTTCGAGTTCTCACCCTCTAACGCCATTTTTTAAGCCTAAGCCTAGAAATATGCAAATTATCGTCGTATTCTCAAACCGGGAGTCCCGCGGCTGCGGTGTCAGTTCCTACGAGTTACATTGGTCCCGTGGGAGGTGTTGGTGCCACCCACGGGGACGTTCGGGGGCTGTTTCGAGTTCTCACCCTCTAACGTCATGTTTTGCTTAAGTCTTGAAATATGCCAATTACCGTCGTACTCTCAAACTGAGAGACCCGCGGCTGTGGGGTCAGTTCCTACGACTTACATTGGTTCCGTGGGAGGTGTTGGTGCCACCCACGGGGCCGTTCGGGGGATGTTTCGAGTTCTCACCCTCTAACGCCATGTTTTTAAGCCTAAGTCTAGAAATATGCAAATTATCGTCGTATTCTCAAACCGGGAGTCCCACGGCTACGGTGTCAGTTCCTACGAGTTACATTGGTCCCGTGGGCGGTGTTAGTGCCACCCACGGGGACGTTCGGGGGATGTTTCGAGTTCTCACCCTCTAACGCCATGTTTTGCTTAAGTCTAAAAATATGCAAATTACCGTCGTACTCTCAAACCGGGAGATCCGCGGCTGTGGGGTCAGTTCCTACGAGTTACATTGGTCCCGTGGGAGGTGTTGGTGCCACCCAAAGGGCCGTTCGGGGGCTGTTTCGAGTTCTCACCCTCTAACGCCATATTTTGCTTAAGTCTAGAAATATGCAAATTACCATCGTACTCTCAAACCGGGAGACCCGCGGCTGTGGGGTCAACTCCTACGTGTTACATTGGTCCCGTGGGAGGTGTTGGTGCCACCCACGGGACCGTTCGAGGGTCGTTTCGAGTTCTCACCCTCTAACGCCATGTTTTTAAGCCTAAGTCTAGAAATATGCAAATTATCGTCGTATTCTCAAACCGGGAGCCCCGCGACTGCGGGGTAAGTTCCTACGAGTTACATCGGTCCCGTAGGGAGTGTTGGTGACACCCATGGGGCCGTTCGGGGGCTGTTTCGAGATTTCACCCTCTAACGCCATGTTTTTAAGCCTAAGTCTTGAAACATGCAAATTACCGTCGTATTCTCAAATCGGGAGTCCCGCGGCTGCGGGGTCAGTTCCTACGAGTTACATTGATCCCGTGGGAGGTGTTGGTGCCACCCACGGGGCCGTTCGGGGGCGGTTTCGAGTTCTCACCCTCTAACGCCATGTTTTCAATCCTAAGCCTAGAAATATGCAAATTATCGTCGTACTCTCTAGCCGGGAGTCCCGCGGTTAGGGTATCAGTTCCTACGTGTTACATTGGTCCCGTGGGAGGTGTTGGTGCCACCCACAAGGACGTTCGGGGGTTGTTTCGAGTTCTCACCCTCTAACGCCATGTTTTTCTTTGGTCTAGAAATATGGAAATTACCGTCGTACTTTCAAACCGGGAGACCCGCGACTGTGGGGTCAGTTCTTACGAGTTACATTGGTCCAGTGGGAGGTGTTGGTGCCACCCACGGGGCCGTTCGGGGGTTGTTTCGAGTTCTCACCCTCTAACGCCATGTTTTTAAGCCTAAGTCTAGAAATATGCAAATTATCGTCATATTCTCGAACCGGGAGCCCTGCGACTGCGGGGTCAGTTCCTACGAGTTACATTGGTCCCGTAGGGGGTGTTGGTGCCACCCACGGGGACGTTCGGGGGCTGTTTCGAGTTTTCACCCTCTAACGCCATGTTTTTAAGCCTCAGTCTAGAAATATGCAAATTACCATCGTATTCTTAAACCGGGAGTCCCGCGGCTGCGGGGTCAGTTCCTACGAGTTACATTGATCCCGTGGGAGGTGTTGGTGCCACCCACTGGGCCGTTCGAGGGCTGTTTCGAGTTCTCACCCTCTAACGCCATTTTTTAAGCCTAAGCCTAGAAATATGCAAATTATCGTCGTATTCTCAAACCGGGAGTCCCGCGGCTGCGGTGTCAGTTCCTACGAGTTACATTGGTCCCGTAGGGGGTGTTGGTGCCACCCACGGGGACGTTCGGGGGCTGTTTCGAGTTTTCACCCTCTAACGCCATGTTTTTAAGCCTAAGTCTAGAAATATGCAAATTACCGTCGTATTCTTAAACCGGGAGTCCCGCGGCTGCGGGGTCAGTTCCTACGAGTTACATTGATCCCGTGGGAGGTGTTGATGCCACCCACTGGGCCGTTCGAGGGCTGTTTCGAGTTCTCACCCTCTAACGCCATTTTTTTAAGCCTAAGCCTAAAAATATGCAAACTATCGTCGTATTCTCAAACCGGGAGTCCCGCGGCTGCGGTGTCAGTTCCTACGAGTTACATTGGTCCCGTGGGAGGTGTTGGTGCCACCCACGGGGACGTTCGGGGGCTCTTTCGAGTTCTCACCCTCTAACGTCTTGTTTTGCTTAAGTCTTGAAATATGCCAATTACCGTCGTACTCTCAAACCCAGAGACCCGCGGCTGTGGGGTCAGTTCCTACGACTTACATTGGTCCCGTGGGAGGTGTTGGTGCCACCCACGGGGCCGTTCGGGGGATGTTTCGAGTTCTCACCCTCTAACGCCATGTTTTTAAGCCTAAGTCTAGAAATATGCAAATTATCGTCGTATTCTCAAACTGGGAGTCCCGCGGCTACGGTGTCAGTTCCTACTAGTTACATTGGTCCCGTGGGAGGTGTTGGTGCCACCCACGGGGACGTTCGGGGGCTCTTTCGAGTTCTCACCCTCTAACGCCATGTTTTGCTTAAGTCTAAAAATATGCAAATTACCGTCGTACTCTCAAACCGGGAGATCCGCGGCTGTGGGGTCAGTTCCTACGAGTTACATTGGTCCCGTGGGAGGTGTTGGTGCCACCCAAAGGGCCGTTCGGGGGCTGTTTCGAGTTCTCACCCTCTAACGCCCTGTTTTTCTTAAGTCTAGAAATATGCAAATTACCATCGTAATCTCAAACCGGGAGACCCGCGGCTGTGGGGTCAACTCCTACGTGTTACATTGGTCCCGTGGGAGGTGTTGGTGGCACCCACGGGGCCGTTCGGGGGTCGTTTCGAGTTCTCACCCTCTAACGCCATGTTTTTAAGCCTAAGTCTAGAAATATGCAAATTATCGTGGTATTCTCAAACCGGGAGCCCCGCGACTACGGGGTCAGTTCCTACGAGTTACATCGGTCCCGTAGGGAGTGTTGGTGCCACCCATGGGGCCGTTCGGGGGCTGTTTCTAGTTTTCACCCTCTAACGCCATGTTTTTAAGCCTAAGTCTAGAAATATGCAAATTACCGTCGTATTTTCAAATCGGGAGTCCCGCGGCTGCGGGGTCAGTTCCGACGAGTTACATTGGTCCCGTGGGAGGTGTTGGTGCCACCCACGAGGACGTTCGGGGACTGTTTCGAGTTCTCACCCTCTAACGCCATGTTTTTCAGCCTAAGTCAAGAAATATGCAAATTATCGTCGTACTCTCAAGCCGGGAGCCCCGCGACTGCGGGGTCAGTTCCTACGAGTTACATTGGTCCCGTTGGGGGTGTTGGTGCCACCCACGGGGACGTTCGGGGGCTGTTTCGAGTTCTCACCCTCTAACGCCATGTTTTGCTTTGGTCTAGAAATATGCAAATTACCGTCGTACTCTCAAACCGGGAGACCCGCGACTGTGGGGTCAGTTCTTACGAGTTACATTGGTCCAATGGGAGGTGTTGGTGCCACCCACGAGGCCGTTCGGGGGCTGTTTTGAGTTCTCACTCTCTAACGCCATGTTTTTAAGCCTAAGTCTAGAAATATGCAAATTATCATCATATTCTCAAATCGGGAGCCCTGCGATTGCGGGGTCAGTTCCTACGAGTTACATTGGTCCCGTAGGGGGTGTTGGTGCCACCCACGGGGACGTTCGGGGGCTGTTTCGAGTTTTCACCCTCTAACGCCATGTTTTTAAGCCTAAGTCTAGAAATATGCAAATTACTGTCGTATTCTTAAACCGGGAGTCCCGCGGCTGCGGGGTCAGTTCCTACGAGTTACATTGATCCCGTGGGAGGTGTTGGTGCCACCCACTGGGACGTTCGGGGGCTGTTTCGAGTTCTCACCCTCTAACGCCATGTTTTTAAGCCAAAGTCTAGAAATATGCAAATTATCGTCGTATTCTCAAACCGGGAGTCCCGCGGCTACGGTGACAGTTAATACGAGTTACATTGTTTCCGTGAGAGGTGTTGGTGCCACCCACGGGGACGTTCGGGGGCTGTTTCGAGTACTCACCCTCTAACGTCATGTTTTGCTTAAGTCTAGAAATATGCAAATTACCGTCGTACTCTTAAATCGGGAGACCCGCGGCTCTGGGGTCAGTTCCTACGAGTTACATTGTTCCCGTGGGAGGTGTTGGTGCCAGCAACGGGGCCGCTCGGGAGCTGTTTCGAGTTCTCACCCTCTAACGCCATATTTTTAATCCTAAGTCTAGAAATATGCAAATTACCGTTTTATTCTTAAATCGGGAGTCCCGCGGCTGCGGGGTCAGTTCCTACGAGTTTCATAGATCCCGTGGGAGGTGTTGGTGCCACCCACGGGGCCGTTCGGGGGCGGTTTCGACTTCTCACCCTCTAACGCCATGTTTTTAAGACTAAGTCTAGAAATATGCAAATTATCGTCGTATTCTCAAACCGGGAGTCCCGCGGCTATGGTGACAGTTCCTACGAGTTACATTGGTCCCGTGGGAGGTGTTGGTGCCACCCACGGGGACGTTCGGTGGCTGTTTCGAGTTATCACCCTCTAACGCCATGTTTTGCTTAAGTCTAAAAATATGCAAATTACCGTCGTACTCTCAAACCGGGAGACCCGCGGCTATGGGGTCAGTTCCTACGAGTTACATTGGTCCCGTGGGAGGTGTTGGTGCCACCCACGGGGCCGTTCGGGGGCTGTTTCGAGTTCTCACCCTCTAACGCCATGTTTTGCTTAAGTCTAGAAATATGCAAATTACCGTCGTACTCTAAAACCGGGAGACCCGCGGCTGTGGGTTCAGTTCTTACGAGTTACATTGGTCCCGTGGGAGGTGTTGGTGCCACCCACGGGGTCGTTCGGGGGCTCTTTCGAGTTCTCACCCTCTAACGCCATGTTTTTAAGCCTAAGTCTAGAAATATGCAAATTATCGTCGTATTCTCAAACCGGGAGCCCCGCGACAGCGGGGTCAGTTCCTACGAGTTACATTGGTCCCGTAGGGGGTGTTGGTGCCACCCACGAGGGCGTTCGGGGGCTGTTTCGAGTTTTCACCCTCTAACGCCATGTTTTTAAGCCTAAGTCTAGAAATATGCAAATTACCATCGTATTCTCAAACTGGGAGTCCCGCGGCTGCGGGGTCAGTTCCTACGAGTTACATTGATCCCGTGGGAGGTGTTGGTGCCACCCACGGGGCCGTTCGGGGGCTGTTTCGAGTTCTCACCCTCTAACGGCATGTTTTTAAGCCTAAGTCTAGAAATATGCAAATTATCGTCGTATTCGCAAACCGGGAGTCCCGCGGCTACGGTGTCAGTTCCTATGAGTTACATTGGTCCCGTGGGAGGTGTTGGTGCCACCCACGAGGACGTTCGGGGGCTGTTTCGAGTTCTCACCCTCTAACGCCATGTTTTTCAGCCTAAGTCAAGAAATATGCAAATTATCGTCATATTCTCAAACCGGGAGCCCCGCGACTGCGGGGTCAGTTCCTACGAGTTACATTGGTCCCGTTGGGGGTGTTGGTGCCACCCACGGGGACGTTCGGGGGCTGTTTCGAGTTTTCATCCTCTAACGCCATGTTTTTAAGCCTAAGTCTAGAAATATGCAAATTACCGTCGTATTCTTAAACCGGGAGTCCCGCGGCTGCGGTGTCAGTTCCTACGTGTTACATTGATCCCGTGGGAGGTGTTGGTGCCACCCACTAGGCCATTCGAGGGCTGTTTCGAGTTCTCACCCTCTAACGCCATGTTTTTAAGCCTAAGTCTAGAAATATGCAAATTAACGTCGTATTCTCAAACCGAGAGTCCCGCTGCTACGGTGTCAGTTCCTACGAGTTACATTGGTCCCGTGGGAGGTGTTGGTGCCACCCACGGGGACGTTCGGGGACTGTTTCGAGTTTTCACCCTCTAACGTCATGTTTTGCTTAAGTCTTAAAATATGCTAATTACCGTCGTACTCTCAAACCGAGAGACCCGCGGCTCTGGGGTCAGTTCCTACGAGTTACATTGGTCCCGTGGGAGGTGTCGGTGCCACCCACGGGGCCGTTCGGTGGCTGTTTCGAGTTCTCACCCTCTAACGCCATGTTTTTAAGCTTAAGTCTAGAAATATGCAAATTATCGTCGTATTCTAAAACCGGGAGTCCCGCGGCTACGGTGTCAGTTCCTACGAGTTACATTGGTCCCGTGGGAGGTGTTGGTGCCACCCACGGGGACGTTCGGGGGCTGTTTCCAGTTCTCACCCTTTAACGCCATGTTTTTCTTAAGTCTAAAAATATGCAAATTACCGTCGTACTCTCAAACCGGGAGACCCGCGGCTGGGGGGTCAGTTCCTACGAGTTACATTGGTCCCGTGGGAGGTGTTGGTGCCACCCAAAGGGCCGTTCGGGGGCTGTTTCGAGTTCTCACCCTCTAACGCCATGTTTTCCTTAAGTCTAGAAATATGCAAATTACCTTCGTACTCTCAAGCCGGGAGACCCGCGGCTGTGGGGTCAGTTCCTACGAGTTACGTTGGTCCCGTGGGAGGTGTTGGTGCCACCCACGGGGCCGTTCGGGGGTTGTTTGGAGTTCTCACCCTCTAACGCCATGTTTTTAAGCCTAAGTCTAGAAATATGCAAATTATCGTCGTATTCTCAAATCGGGAGCCCCGCGACTGCGGGGTCAGGTCCTACGAGTTACATTGGTCCCGTAGGGGGTGTTGGTACCCCCCATGGGGTCGTTCGGGGGCTGTTTCGAGTTTTCACTCTCTAACGCCCCGTTTTTAAGCCTAAGTCTAGAAATATGCAAATTACCGTCGTATTCTTAAATCGGGAGTCCCGCAGCTGCGGGGTCGGTTCCTACGAGTTACATTCATCCCGTGGAAGGTGTTGGTGCCACCCACGGGGCCGTTCGGGGGCCGTTTGGTGTTCTCACCCTCTAACGCCATGTTTTTAAGCCTAAGTCTAGAAATATGCAAATTAACCTCGTATTCTCAAACCGGGAGCCCCGCGACTGCGGGGTCAGTTCCTACGAGTTACATTGGTCCCGTAGGGGGTGTTGGTGCCCCCCATGGGGCTGTTCGGGGGCTGTTTCGAGTTTTCACCCTCTAACGCCATGTTTTTAAGCCTAAGTCTAGAAATATGCAAATTACCGTCGTATTCTCCAACCGGTAGTCCCGCGGCTGCAGGGTCAGTTCCTACGAGTTACATTGATCCCGTGGGAGGTGTTGGTGCCACCCACGGAGCCGTTTGGGGGCGGTTTCGAGTTCTCACCCTCTAACGCCATGTTTTTAATCCTAAGCCTAGAAATATGCAAATTATCGTCGTATTCTCAAGCCGGGAGTCCCGCGGCTACGGTGTCAGTTTCTACGTGTTACATTGGTCCCGTGTGAGGTGTTGGTGCCACCCACGAGGACGTTTGGGGGATGTTTCGAGTTCTCACCCTCTAATGCCATGTTTTGCTTAAGTCTAGAAATATGCAAATTACCGTCGTACTCTCAAGCCGAGAGACCCGCGACTGTGGGGTCAGTTCCTACGAGTTACATTGGTCCAGTGGGAGGTGTTTGGGGGACCCACGGGGCCGTTCGGGGGCTGTTTCGAGTTCTCACCCTCTAACGCCATGTTTTTAAGCCTAAGTCTAGAAATATGCAAATTATCATCATATTCTCAAACCGGCGGCCCCGCGACTGCGGGGTCAGTTCCTACGAGTTACATTGGTCCCGTAGGGGGTGTTGGTGCCACCCACTGGGCCGTTCGGGGGCTGTTTCGAGTTTTGACCCTCTAACGCCATATTTTTAAGCCTAAGTCTAGAAATATGCAAATTATTATCGTATTCTTAAACCGGGAGTCCTGCGGCTGCGGGGTCAGTTCCTACGAGTTACATTGATCCCGTGGGAGGTGTTGGTGCCACCCACTGGGACGTTCGGGGGATGTTTCGAGTTCTCATCCTCTAACGCCATGTTTTTAAGTCTAAGTCTAGAAATATGCAAATTATCATAGTATTCTCAAACCGGGAGTCCCGCGGCTACGGTGTCAGTTCCTACGAGTTACATTGGTCCCGTGGGAGGTGTTGGTGCCACCCAAGGGGACGTTCGGGGGCTGTTTCGAGTTCTCACCCTCTAACACCATGTTTTGCTTAAGTCTAGAAATATGCAAATTAACGTCGTACTCCCAAACCGGGAGACCCGCGGCTGTGGGGTCAGTTCCTACGAGTTACATTGGTCCCGTGGGAGGTGTTGGTGCCACCCACGGGGCTGTTCCGGGGCAGTTTCGAGTTCTCACCCTCTAACGCCATGTTTTTAAGCCTAAGTCTACAAATATGCAAATTATCATCGTATTCTAAAATAGGAAGTCTCGCTGCTGCGAGGGCAGCTCCTACAAGTGACATTGGTTCCGTGGGAGGTGTTGGTGCCACCCACGAGGCCGTTCGGGGGCTGTTTCGAGTTTTCAACCTCTAACGCCATGTTTTTAAGCCTAAGTCTAGAAATATGCAAATTACCGTTGTATTCTAAAACCGGGAGTCCCGCGGCTGCGGGTTCGGTTCCTACGAGTTACATTGATCCCGTGGGAGGTGTTGGTGCCACCCACGGGGCCGTTCGGGGGATGTTTCGAGTTCTCACCCTCTAACGCCATGTTTTTAAGCCTAAGTCTAGAAATATGCAAATTACCATCGTATTCTCAAACCGGGAGACCCGCGGCTGTGGGGTCAGTTCCTACGAGTTACATTGGTCCCGTGGGAGGTGTTGGTGCCACCCACAGGGCCGTTCGGGGGATGTATCGAGTTTTCACCCTCTAACGCCATGTTTTTAAGCCTAAATCTAGAAATATGCAAATTATCGTCGTATTCTCAAACCGGGAGCCCCGCGAATGCCGGGTCAGTTCATACGAGTTACATTGGTCCCGTAGGGGGTGTTGGTGCCACCCACGGGGCCGTTCGGGGGCTGTTTCGAGTTTTCACCCTCTAACGCCATGTTTTTAAGCCTAAGTCAAGAAATATGCAAATTACTGTCGTATTCTCAAACCGGGAGTCCCGCGGCTGCGGGGTCAGTTCCTACGAGTTACATTGGTCCCGTAGTGGGTGTTGGTGCCACCCACGGGGGCGTTCGGGGGCTGTTTCGAGTTTTCACCCTCTAACGCCATGTTTTTAAGCCTAAGTCTAGAAATATGTAAATTATCGTCGTATTCTCAAACTGGGAGTCCCGCGGCTACGGTGTCAGTTCCTACGAGGTACATTGGTCCCGTGGGAGGTGTTGGTGCCACCCACGGGGCCGTTCGGGGGTTGTTTCGAGTTCTCACCCTCTAACGCCATGTTTTTAAGCCTAAGTCTAGAAATATACAAATTATCGTCATTTTCTCAAACCGGGAGCCCCGCGACTGCGGGGTCAGTTCCTACGAGTTACATTGGTTCCGTAGGAGGTGTTGGTGCCACCCACGGGGCCGTTCGGGGGCTGTTTCGAGTTTTCACCCTCTGACGCCATGTTTTTAAGCCTAAGTCTAGAAATATGCAAATTATCGTCGTATTCTTAAACGGGGAGTCCCGCGGCTGCGGGGTCAGTTCCTACGAGTTACATTGATCCTGTGGGAGGTGTTGGTGCCACCCAATGGGCCGTTCGGGGGCTGTTTCGTGTTCTCACCCTCTAACGCCATGTTTTTAAGCCTAAGTATAGAAATATGCAAATTATCGTCGTATTCTCAAACCGGGAGACCCGCGGCTGTGGGGTCAGTTCCGACGAGTTACATTGGTCCTGTGGGAGGTGTTGGTGCCACCCACGGGGCCGTTCGGGGGCTGTATCGAGTTCTCACCCTCTAACGCCATGTTTTTAGGCCCAAGTCTAGAAATATGCAAATTATCATCGTACTCTCAAACCGGGAGACCCGTGGCGGGGGGGTCAGTTCCTACGAGTTACATTGGTCCCGTGGGAGGTGTTGGTGCCACCCAAAGGGCCGTTCGGGGGCTGTTTCGAGTTCTCACCCTCTAACGCCATGTTTTCCTTAAGTCTAGAAATATGCAAATTACCTTCGTACTCTCAAACCCGGAGACCCGCGGCTATGGGGTCAGTTCCTACGAGTTACGTTGGTCCCGTGGGAGGTGTTGGTGCCACCCACGGGGCCGTTCGGGGGCTGTTTGGAGTTCTCACCCTCTAACGCCATGTTTTTAAGCCTAAGTCTAGAAATATGCAAATTATCATCGTATTCTCAAACCGGGAGCCCCGTGACTGCGGGGTCAGGTCCTACGAGTTACATTGGTCCCATAGGGAGTGTTGGTACCCCCCATGGGGCCGTTCGGGGGCTGTTTCGAGTTTTCACTCTCTAACGCCACGTTTTTAAGCCTAAGTCTAGAAATATGCAAATTACCGTCGTATTCTTAAATCGGGAGGTTGTGGTGCCACCCACGGGGCCGTTCGGGGGCTATTTCGAGTTTTCAACCTCTAACGCCATGTTTTTAAGCCTAAGTCAAGAAATATGCAAATTACCATCGTATTCTAAAACCGGGAGTCCCGCGGCTGCGGGGTCGGTTCCTACGAGTTACATTGATCCCGTGGGAGGTGTTGGTGCCACCCACGGGGCCGTTCGGGGGATGTTTCGAGTTCTCACCCTCTAACGCCATGTTTTTAAACCTAAGTCTAGAAATATGCAAATTACCGTCGTACTCTCAAACCGGGAGACCCGCGGCTGTGGGGTCAGTTCCTACGAGTTACATTGGTCCCGTGGGAGGTGTTGGTGCCACCCACGGGGCCGTTCGGGGGCTGTATCGAGTTCTCACCTTTAAACGCCATGTTTTTAAGCCTAAGTCGAGAAATATGCAAATTATCGTCGTATTCTTAAACGGGGAGTCCCGCGGCTGCGGGGTCAGTTCCTACGAGTTACATTGGTCCCGTAGGGGGTGTTGGTGCCACCCACGGGGCCGTTCGGGGGCTGTTTCGAGTTTTCACCGTCTAACGCCATGTTTTTAAGCCTAAGTCTAGAAATATGCAAATTATCGTCATATTCTCAAATCGGGAGCCCCGCGACTGCGGGGTCAGTTCCTACAAGTTACATTGGTCCCGTAGGGTGTGTTGGTGCCACCCACGGGGTCGTTCGGGGGCTGTTTCGAGTCTTCACCCTCTAACGCCATGTTTTTAAGCCCAAGTCTAGAAATATGAAAATTACCGTCGTATTCTTAAACTGGGAGTCCCGCGGCTGCGGGGTCAGTTCCTACAAGTTACATTGATCCCGTGGGAGGTGTTGGTGCCACCCCCTGGGCCGTTCGGGGGCTGTTTCGAGTTCTCACCCTCTAACGCCATGTTTTTAAGCCTAAGTCTAGAAATATGCAAATTATCGTCGTATTCTCAAACCGGGAGTCGCGCGGCTACAGTGTCAGTTCCTACGAGTTACATTGGTCCCGTGAGAGGTGTTGGTACCACCCACGGGGACGTTCGGGGGCTGTTTCGAGTTCTCACCCTCTAACTTCATGTTTTGCTTAAGTCTAGAAATATGCAAATTACCGTCGTACTCTCAAACCTGGAGACCCGCGGCTCTGGGGTCAGTTCCTACGAGTTACATTGGTCCCGTGGGAGGTGTTGGTGCCACCCACGGGGCCGTTCGGGGGCTGTTTCGAGTTCTCACCCTCTAACGCCATATTTTTATGCCTAAGTCCAGAAATATGCAAATTATCGTCGTATTCTCAAACCGGGAGTCCCGCGGCTACGGTGTCAGTTACAACGAGTTATATTGGTCCCGTGGAAGGTGTTGGTGCCACCCACGGGGACGTTCGGGGGCTGTTTCGAGTTCTCACCCTCTAACGTCATGTTTTGCTTAAGTCTAAAAATATGCAAATTACCGCCGTACTCTCAAACCGGGAGACCCGCGGCGGTGGGATGAGTTCCTACGAGTTACATTGGTCCCGTGGGAGGTGTTGGTGCCACCCAAAGGGCCGTTCGGGGGCTGTTTCGAGTTCTCACCCTCTAACGCCATGTTTTTAAGCCTAAGTCTAGACATATGCAAATTATCGTCATATTATCAAACCGGGAGCCCCGCGACTGCGGGGTCAGTTCCTACGAGTTACATTGGTCCCGTAGGGGGTGTTGGTGCCACCCACGGGGCCGTTCGGGGGATGTTTCGAGTTCTCACCCTCTAACGCCATGTTTTTAAACCTAAGTCTAGAAATATGCAAATTACCGTCGTACTCTCAAACCGGGAGACCCGCGGCTGTGGGGTCAGTTCCTACGAGTTACATTGGTCCCGTGGGAGGTGTTGGTGCCACCCACGGGGCCGTTCGGGGGCTGTATCGAGTTCTCACCTTTAAACGCCATGTTTTTAAGCCTAAGTCGAGAAATATGCAAATTATCGTCGTATTCTTAAACGGGGAGTCCCGCGGCTGCGGGGTCAGTTCCTACGAGTTACATTGGTCCCGTAGGGGGTGTTGGTGCCACCCACGGGGCCGTTCGGGGGCTGTTTCGAGTTTTCACCGTCTAACGCCATGTTTTTAAGCCTAAGTCTAGAAATATGCAAATTATCGTAATATTCTCAAACCGTGAGCCCCGCGACTGCGGGGTCAGTTCCTACAAGTTACATTGGTCCCGTAGGGTGTGTTGGTGCCACCCACGGGGTCGTTCGGGGGCTGTTTCGAGTCTTCACCCTCTAACGCCATGTTTTTAAGCCCAAGTCTAGAAATATGAAAATTACCGTCGTATTCTTAAACTGGGAGTCCCGCGGCTGCGGGGTCAGTTCCTACAAGTTACATTGATCCCGTGGGAGGTGTTGGTGCCACCCCCTGGGCCGTTCGGGGGCTGTTTCGAGTTCTCACCCTCTAACGCCATGTTTTTAAGCCTAAGTCTAGAAATATGCAAATTATCGTCGTATTCTCAAACCGGGAGTCGCGCGGCTACAGTGTCAGTTCCTACGAGTTACATTGGTCCCGTGAGAGGTGTTGGTACCACCCACGGGGACGTTCGGGGGCTGTTTCGAGTTCTCACCCTCTAACGTCATGTTTTGCTTAAGTCTAGAAATATGCAAATTACCGTCGTACTCTCAAACCTGGAGACCCGCGGCTCTGGGGTCAGTTCCTACGAGTTACATTGGTCCCGTGGGAGGTGTTGGTGCCACCCACGGGGCCGTTCGGGGGCTGTTTCGAGTTCTCACCCTCTAACGCCATATTTTTATGCCTAAGTCCAGAAATATGCAAATTATCGTCGTATTATCAAACCGGGAGTCCCGCGGCTACGGTGTCAGTTACAACGAGTTATATTGGTCCCGTGGAAGGTGTTGGTGCCACCCACGGGGACGTTCGGGGGCTGTTTCGAGTTCTCACCCTCTAACGTCATGTTTTGCTTAAGTCTAAAAATATGCAAATTACCGTCGTACTCTCAAACCGGGAGACCCGTGGCGGTGGGATCAGTTCCTACGAGTTACATTGGTCCCGTGGGAGGTGTTGGTGCCACCCAAAGGGCCGTTCGGGGGCTGTTTCGAGTTCTCACCCTCTAACGCCATGTTTTGCTTAAGTCTAGAAATATGCAAATTACCGTCGTACTCTCAAACCGGGAGACCCGCGGCTGTGGGGTCAGTTCCTACGAGTTACATTGGTCCCGTGGGAGGTGTTGGTGCCACCCACGGGGCCGTTCGGGGGCTGTATTGAGTTCTCACCTTTAAACGCCATGTTTTTAAGCCTAAATCTAGAAATATGCAAATTATCGTCGTATTCTCAAACCGGGACCCCGCGAATGCGGGGTCAGTTCCTACGAGTTACATTGGTCCCGTAGGGGGTGTTGGTGCCACCCACGGGGCCGTTCGGGGGCTGTTTCGAGTTTTCACCGTCTAACGCCATGTTTTTAAGCCTAAGTCTAGAAATATGTAAATTATCATCGTATTCTCAAACCGGGAGTGCCGCGGCTACGGTGTCAGTTCCTACGAGTTACATTGGTCCCGCGGGAGGTGTTGGTGCCACCCACGTGGCCGTTCGGGGGCTGTTTCTAGTTCTCACCCTCTAACGCCATGTTTTTAAGCATAAGTCTAGAAATATGACAATTATCGTCATTTTCTCAAACCGGGAGCCCCGCGTCTGCGGGGCCAGTTCCTACGAGTTACATTGGTTCCGTAGGGGGTGTTGGTGCCACCCACGGGGCCGTTCGGGGCCTGTTTCGAGTTTTCACCCTCTAACGCCATGTTTTTAAGGTAAGTCGAGAAATATGCAAATTATCGTCGTATTCTTAAACGGGGAGTCCCGCGGCTGCGGGGTCAGTTCCTACGAGTTACATTGATCCCGTGGGAGGTGTTGGTGCCACCCACTGGGCCGTTCGGGGGCTGTTTCGAGTTCTCACACTCTAACGCCATGTTTTTAAGCCTAAGTATAGAAATACGCAAATTATCTTCGTATTCTCAAACCAGGAGACCCGCCGCTGTGGGGTCAGTTCCGACGAGTTACATTGGTCCCGTGGGAGGTGTTGGTGCCACCCACGGGGACGTTCGCGGGCTGTTTCGAGTTCTCACCCTCTAACGCCATGTTTTGCTTAAGTTTAAAAATATGCAAATTACCGTCGTACTCTCAAACCGGGAGACCTGCGGCGCTGGGGTCAGTTCCTACGAGTTACATTGGTCCCGTGGGAGGTGTTGGTGCCACCCACGAGGCCGTTCGGGGGCTGTTTCGAGTTTTCACCCTCTAACGCCACGTTTTTAAGCGTAAGTCTAGAAATATGCAAATTACCGTCGTATTCTTAAATCGGAAGTCCCGCGGCTGCGGGGTCGGTTCCTACGAGTTACATTGATCCCGTGGAAGGTGTTGGTGCCACCCACGGGGGCGTTCGGGGGCTGTTTCGAGTTCTCACCCTCTAACGCCATGTTTTTAAGCCTAAGTCTAGAAATATGCAAATTATCGTCGTATTCTCAAACCGGGAGTCCCGCGGCTACGGTGTCAGTTCCTACGAGTTTCATTGGTCCCGTGGGAGGTGTTGGTGCCACCCACGGGGACGTTCGGGGGCTGTTTCGAGTTCTCACCCTCTAACGCCATGTTTTGCTTAAGTCTAAAAATATGCAAATTACCGTCGTACTCTCAAACCGGGAGACCTGCGGCGGTGGGGTCAGTTCCTACGAGTTACATTGGTCCCGTGGGAGGTGTTGGTGCCACCCACGGGGCCGTTCGGGGGCTGTTTCGAGTTCTCACCCTCTAACGCCATGTTTTGCTTAAGTCTAGAAATATGCAAATTACCGTCGTACTCTCAAACCGGAAGACCCACGGCTGTGGGGTCAGTTCCTACGAGTTACATTGGTCCCGTGGGAGGTGTTGGTGCCACCCACGGGGCCGTTCGGGGTCTGTATCGAGTTCTCACCTTCTAACGCCATGTTTTTAAGCCTAAATCTAGAAATATGCAAATTATCGTCGTATTCTCAAACCGGGAGCCCCGCGAATGCGGGGTCGGTTCCTACGAGTTACATTGGTCCCGTAGGGGGTGTTGGTGCCACCCACGGGGCCGTTCGGGGGCTGTTTCGAGTTTTCACCCTCTAACGCCATGTTTTTGAGCCTAAGTCAAGAAATATGAAAATTACCATCGTATTCTCAAACCGGGAGTCCCGCGGCTGCGGGGTTAGTTCCTACGAGTTACATTGGTCCCGTAGGGGGTGTTGGTGCCACCCACGGGGCGTTCGGGGGCTGTTTCGAGTTTTCACCCTCTAACGCCACGTTTTTAAGCCTAAGTCTTGAAATATGCAAATTACCGTCGTATTCTTAAATCGGGAGTCCCGCGGCTGCGGGGTCGGTTCCTACGAGTTACATTGATCCCGTGGAAGGTGTTGGTGCTACCCACGGGGCCATTCGGGGGCTCTTTCGAGTTCTCACCCTCTAACGAAATGTTTTTAAGGCTAAGTCTAGAAATATGCAAATTATCGTCGTATTCTCAAACCGGGAGTCCCGCGGCTACGGTGTCAGTTCCAACGAGTTATATTGGTCCCGTGGAAGGTGTTGGTGCCACCCACGGGGACGTTCGGGGGCTGTTTCGAGTTCTGACCCTCTAACGTCATGTTTTGCTTAAGTCTAAAAATATGCAAATTACCGTCGTACTCTCAAACCGGGAGACCCGCGACGGTGGGGTCAGTTCCTACGAGTTACATTGGTCCCGTGGGAGGTGTTGGTGCCACCCAAAGGGCCGTTCGGGGGCTATTTCGAGTTCTCACCCTCTAACGCCATGTTTTGCTTAAGTCTAGAAATATGCAAATTACCGTCGTACTCTCAAACCGGGAGACCCGCGGCTGTGGGGTCAGTTCCTACGAGTTACATTGGTCCCGTGGGAGGTGTTGGTGCCACCCACGGGGCCGTTCGGGGGTTGTTTCGAGTTCTCACCCTCTAACGCCATGTTTTTAAGCCTAAGTCTAGAAATATGCAAATTATCGTCGTATTCTCAAACCGGGAGCCCCGCGACTGCGGGGTCAGTTCCTACGAGTTACATCGGTCTCGTAGGGAGTGTTGGTGCCACCCATGGGGCCGTTCGGGGGCTGTTTCGAGTTTTCACCCTCTAACGCCATATTTTTAAGCCTAAGTCTAGAAATATGAAAATTACCGTCGTATTCTCAAACCGGGAGTCCCGCGGCTGCGGGGTCAGTTCCTACGAGTTACATTGATCCCGTGGGAGGTGTTGTTGCCACCCACGGGGCCGTTCGGGGGCGGTTTCGAGTTTTCACCCTCTAACGCCATGTTTTTAATCCTAAGCCTAGAAATATGAAAATTATCGTCGTATTCTCAAGCCCGGAGTACTGCGGCTACGGTGTCAGTTCCTACGCGTTACATTGGTCCCGTGGGAGGTGTTGGTGCCACCCACGAGGACGTTCGGAGGTTGTTTCGAGTTCTCACCCCTTAACGCCATGTTTTGCTTTGGTCTAGAAATATGCAAATTACCGTCGTACTCTCAAACCGGGAGACCCGCGACTGTGGGGTCAGTTCTTACGAGTTACATTGGTCCAGTGGGAGGTGTTGGTGCCACCCACGGGGCCGTTCAGGGGCAGTTTCGAGTTCTCACCCTCTAACGCCATGTTTTTAAGCCTAAGTCTAGAAATATGCAAATTATCATCATATTCTCAAATCGGGAGCCCCGCGACTGCGGGGTCAGTTCCTACGAGTTACATTGGTCCCGTAGGGGGTGTTGGTGCCACCCACGTGGCCGTTCGGGGACTGTTTCGAGTTTTCACCCTCTAACGCCATGTTTTTAAGCCTAAGTCTAGAAATATGCAAATTACTGTCGTATTCTTAAACCGGGAGTCCCGCGGCTGCGGGGTCAGTTCCTACGAGTTACCTTGATCCCGTGGGAGGTGTTGGTGCCACCCACTGGGACGTTCGGGGGCTGTTTCGAGTTCTCACCCTCTAACGCCATGTTTTTAAGCCTAAGTCTAGAAATATGCAAATTATCGTCGTATTCTCAAACCGGGAGTCCCGCGGCTACGGTGTCAGTTAATACGAGTTACATTGGTCCCGTGAGAGGTGTTGGTGCCACCCACGGGGACGTTCGGGGGCTGTTTCGAGTACTCACCCTCTAACGTCATGTTTTGCTTAAGTCTAGAAATATGCAAATTACCGTCGTACTCTCAAATCGGGAGACCCGCGGCTCTGGGGTCAGTTCCTACGAGTTACATTGTTCTCGTGGGAGGTGTTGGTGCCAGCAACGGGGCCGTTCGGGAGCTGTTTCGAGTTCTCACCCTCTAATGCCATATTTTTAATCCTAAGTCTAGAAATATGCAAATTACCGTCGTATTCTTAAATCGGGAGTCCCGCGGCTGCGGGGTCAGTTCCTACGAGTTTCATAGATCCTGTGGGAGGTGTTGGTGCCGCCCACGGGGCCGTTCGGGGGCGGTTTCGAGTTCTCACTCTCTAACGCCATGTTTTTAAGCCTAAGTCTAGAAATATGCAAATTATCGTCGTATTCTCAAACCGGGAGTCCCGCGGCTACGGTGACAGTTCCTACGAGTTACATTGGTCCCTTGGGTGGTGTCGGTGCCACCCACGGGGACGTTCGGTGGATGTTTCGAGTTATCACCCTCTAACGCCATGTTTTGCTTAAGTCTAAAAATATGTAAATTACTGTCGTACTCTCAAACCGGGAGACCCGCGGCTATGGGGTCAGTTCCTACGAGTTACATTGGTCCCGTGGGAGGTGTTGGTGCCACCCACGGGGCCGTTCGGGGGCTGTTTCGAGTTCTCACCCTCTAACGCCATGTTTTGCTTAAGTCTAGAAATATGCAAATTGCCGTCGTACTCTAAAACCGGGAGACCCGCGGCTGTGGGTTCAGTTCCTACGAGTTACATTGGTCCCGTGGGAGGTGTTGGTGCCACCCACGGGGCCGTTCGGGGGCTGTTTCGAGTTCTCACCCTCTAACGCCATGTTTTTAAGCCTAAGTCTAGAAATATGCAAATTATCGTCGTATTCTCAAACCGGGAGCCCCGCGACTGCGGGGTCAGTTCCTACGAGTTACATTGGCCCCGTAGGGGGTGATGGTGCCAGCCACGGGGGCGTTCGGGGGCTGTTTCGAATTTTCACCCTCTAACGCCATGTTTTTAAGCTTAAGTCTAGAAATATGCAAATTACCATCGTATTCTCAAACCGGGAGTCCCGCGGCTGCGGGGTCAGTTCCTACGAGTTACATTGATCCCGTGGGAGGTGTTGGTGCCACCCACGGGGCCGTTCGGCGGCTGTTTCGAGTTCTCACCCTTTATCGCCATGTTTTTAAGCCTAAGTCTAGAAATATGCAAATTATCATCGTATTCGCAAACCGGGAGTCCCGCGGCTACGGTGTCAGTTGCTACAAGTTACATTGGTCCCGTGGGAGGTGTTGGTGCCACCCACGAGGACGTTCGGGGGCTGTTTCGACTACTCACCCTCTAACGCCATGTTTTTAAGCCTAAGTCTAGAAATATGCAAATTATCGTCATATTCTCAAACCGGGAGCCCCGCGACTGCGGGGTCAGTTCCTACGAGTTACATTGGTCCCGTAGGGGGTGTTGGTGCCACCCACGGGGACGTTCGTGGGCTGTTTCGAGTTTTCACCCTCTAACGCCATGTTTTTAAGCCTAAGTCTAGAAATATGCAAAATTACTGTCGTATTCTTAAACCGTGAGTCCCGCGGCTGCGGGGTCAGTTCCTATGAGTTACATTGATCCCGTGGGAGGTGTTGGTGCCACCCACTAGGCCATTCGAGGGCTGTTTCGATTTCTCACCCTCTAACGCCATGTTTTTAAGCCTAAGTCTAGAAATATGCAAATTATCGTCGTATTCTCAAACTGGGAGTCCCGCGGCTACGGTGTCAGTTTCTACGAGTTACATTGGTCCCATGGGAGGTGTTGGTGCCACCCACGGGGACGTTCGGGGACTGTTTCGAGTTCTCACCCTCTAACGTCATGTTTTGCTTAAGTCTTGAAATATGCTAATTACCGTCGTACTCTCAAATCGAGAGACCCGCGGCTCTGGGGTCAGTTCCTACGAATTACATTGGTCCCGTGGGAGGTGTTGGTGCCACCCACGGGGCCGTTCGGGGGCTGTTTCGAGTTCTCACCCTCTAACGCCATGTTTTTAAGCCTAAGTCTAGAAATATACAAATTATCGTCGTATTCTCAAACCGGGAGTCCCACGGCTACGGTGTCAGTTCCTACGAGTTACATTGGTCCCGTGGGAGGTGTTGGTGCCACCCACGGGGACGTTCGGGGGCTGTTTCGAGTTCTCACCCTTTAACGCCATGTTTTTCTTAAGTCTAAAAATATGCAAATTACCGTCGTACTCTCAAACCGGGAGACCCGCGGCTGGGGGGTCAGTTCCTACGAGTTACATTGGTCCCGTGGGAGGTGTTGGTGCCACCCAAAGGGGAGCTCGGGGGCTGTTTCGAGTTCTCACCCTCTAACGCCATGTTTTCCTTAAGTCTAGAAATATGCAAATTATCGTCGTACTCTCAAACCGGGAGACCCGCGGCTGTGGGGTCAGTTCCTACGAGTTACATTGGTCCCGTGGGAGGTGTTGGTGCCACCCACGGGGCCGTTCGGGGGCTGTTTGGAGTTTTCACCCTCTAACGCCATGTTTTTAAACCTAAGTCTAGAAATATGCAAATTATCGTCTTATTCTCAAAACGGGAGCCCCGCGACTGCGGGGTCAGTTCCTACGAGTTACATTGGTCTCGTAGGGGGTGTTGGTGCCCCCATGGGGCCGTTCGGGGGCTGTTTCGAGTTTTCGCTCTCTAACGCCACGTTTTCAAGCCTAAGTCTAGAAATATGCAAATTACCGTCGTATTCTTAAACCGTGAGTCCCGCGGCTGCGGGGTCAGTTCCTATGAGTTACATTGATCCCGTGGGAGGTGTTGGTGCCACCCACTAGGCCATTCGAGGGCTGTTTCGAGTTCTCACCCTCTAACGCCATGTTTTTAATCCTAAGCCTAGAAATATGCAAATTATCGTTGTATTCTCAAGCCGGGAGTCCCGCGGCTACGGTGTCAGTTTCTACGTGTTACATTGGTTCCGTGGGAGGTGTTGGTGCCACCCACGAGGACGTTCGGGGGCTGTTTCGAGTTCTCACCCTCTAACGTCATGTTTTGCTTAAGTCTTGAAATATGCCAATTACCGTCGTACTCTCAAACCGAGAGACCCGCGGCTGTGGGGTCAGTTCCTACGAGTTACATTGGTCCCGTAGGGGGTGTTGGTGCCACCCACGGGGCCGCTCGGGGGCTGTTTCGAGTTTTCACCCTCTAACGCCATGTTTTTAAGCCTAAGTCTAGAAATATGCAAATTACTGTCGTATTCTTAAACCGGGAGTCCCGCGGCTGCGGGGTCAGTTCCTACGAGTTACATTGATCCCGTGGGAGGTGTTGGTGCCACCCACTGGGACGTTCGGTGGCTGTTTCGAGTTCTCACCCTCTAACGCCATGTTTTTAAGCCTAAGTCTAAAAATATGCAAATTATCGTCGTATTCTCAAATCGGGAGTCCCGCAGCTACGATGTCAGTTAATACGGGTTACATTGGTCCCGTGAGAGGTGTTGGTGCCACCCACGGGGACGTTCGGGGTCTATTTCGAGTTCTCACCCTCTAACGCCATGTTTTGATTAAGTCTAAAAATATGCAAATTATCGTCGCACTCTCAAACCGCGAGACTCGCGGCTGTGGGGTCAGTTCCTACGAGTTACATTGGTCCCGTGGGAGGTGTTGGTGCCACCCACGGGGCCGTTCCGGGGCTGTTTCGAGTTCTCATCCTCTAACGCCATGTTTTAAAGCCTAAGTCTAGAAATATGAAAATTATCATCGTATTCTCAAACCGGGAGTCCCGCGGCTACGGTGTCAGTTCCTACGAGTTACATTGGTCCCGTGGGAGGTGTTGGTGCCACCCACGAGGACGTTCGGGGGCTGTTTCGAGTTCTCACCCTCTAACACCATGTTTTGCTTAAGTCTAGAAATATGCAAATTAACGTCGTACTCTCAAACCGGGAGACCCGCGGCTGTGGGGTCAGTTCCTACGAGTTACATTGGTCCCGTGGGAGGTGTTTGTGCCACCCACGGGGCCGTTCGGGGGCTGTTTCGAGTTCTCACCCTCTAACGCCATGTTTTTAAGCCAAAGTCTACAAATATGCAAATTATCATCGTATTCTAAAATCGGAAGTCTCGCGGCTGCGAGGTCAGCTCCTACAAGTGACATTGGTCCCGTGGGAGCTGGTGGTGCCACCCACGGGGCCGTTCGGGGGCTATTTCGAGTTTTCAACCTCTAACGCCATGTTTTTAAGCCTAGGTCAAGAAATATGCAAATTACCATCGTATTCTAAAACCGGGAGTCCCGCGGCTGCGGGGTCGGTTCCTACGAGTTACATTGATCCCGTGGGAGGTGTTGGTGCCACCCACGGGGCCGTTCGGGGGATGTTTCGAGTTCTCACCCTCTAACGCCATGTTTTTAAACCTAAGTCTAGAAATATGCAAATTACCATCGTATTCTCAAACCGGGAGACCCGCGGCTGTGGGGTCAGTTCCTACGAGTTACATTGGTCCCGTGGGAGGTGTTGGTGCCACCCACGGGGCCTTTCGGGGGCTGTATCGAGTTTTCACCCTCTAACGCCATGTTTTTAAGCCTAAATCTAGAAATATGCAAATTATTGTCGTATTCTCAAACCGGGAGCCCCGCGAATGCGGGGCCAGTTCCTACGAGTTACATTGGTCCCGTAGGGGGTGTTGGTGCCACCCACGGGGCCGTTCGGGGGCTCTTTCGAGTTTTCACCCTCTAACGCCATGTTTTTAAGCCTAAGTCAAGAAATATGCAAATTACCGTCGTATTCTCAAACCGGGAGTCCCGCGGCTGCGGGGTCAGTTCCTAAGAGTTACATTGGTCCCGTTGTGGGTGTTGGTGCCACCCACGGGGGCGTTCGGGGGCTGTTTCGAGTTCTCACCCTCTAACGCCATGTTTTTAAGCCTAAGTCTAGAAATATGTAAATTATCGTCGTATTCTCAAACCGGGAGTCCCGCGGCTACGGTGTTAGTTCCTACGAGTTACATTGGTCCCGTGGGAGGTGTTGGTGCAACCCACGGGGCGTTCGGGGGCTGTTTCGAGTTCTCACCCTCTAACGCCATGTTTTTAAGCCTAAGTCTAGAAATATGCAAATTATCATCATTTTCTCAAACCGGGAGCCCCGCGACTGCGGGGTCAGTTCCTACGAGTTACATTGGTTCCGTAGGGGGTGTTGGTGCCACCCACGGGGCCGTTCGGGGGCTGTTTCGAGTTTTCACCCTCTAACGCCATGTTTTTAAGCCTAAGTCTAGAAATATGCAAATTATCATCGTATTCTTAAACGGGGAGTCCCGCGGCAGCGGGGTCAGTTCCTACGAGTTACATTGATCCCGTGGGAGGTGTTGGTGCCACCCACTGGGCCGTTCGGGGGCTGTTTCGAGTTCTCACCCTCTAACGCCATGTTTTTAAGCCTAAGTATAGAAATATGCAAATTATCGTCGTATTCTCAAACCGGGAGACCCGCGGCTGTGGGGTCAGTTCCGACTGAAAGACCAAGGATTTTAAATATTCGCAAATTTAAAATATAATTTCCTTTTAAAAATATGCGGAAGCGTTGAGATGGTTCAACTTTGAAATATACCAACAAGTTTTAATTTCACAAAACGAATTAAAACATATATGTGATTCAAGTCCTAGAAATTTGCCTAAGTCATAATTAACAATTATATCCAAAGTTAGGCAAAACCAAATTAATGCAAGTGACTTGAATAAACCAATTAAATTAAAGTCCCAATTTAATTTAGTGTGATTGTAAAACCAAATTTTATCTTGAATTAAACCTTAAGCATGCGTTCTAAATTTTGTGCAAGATAAAGTAAACAAGTCACACTACACCGCGATATACGAGGAAAAACCCACTAACGGGAAAAAACCTCGGGACGGCCCTAGCCTCAAATCCACTAAAAATGGTATTACAAAATACAAGACAAAAGACTTACTTCCTAAACTCGAACCCTCTCAAGCCGTGATGCTTCTTCTTGTATCAACCTCCAATTAGCGGATAACCAACGGAGCTCCACCGTGGTCTCGGAATACACCGATGGGACAATTAGGCACACCGTCACCCAAACATGGAGCCTTTCTCCAAGCGGGTAAAAATGAAACGAACTTCTCTTCAATTCGGTGTAGAGAAAAACCGGTGCCAAAACAACCTCCAAGTAATTGATATTTATGTAGGAGAACTTGGATAAACAATTATTGGGTGTAAACTAGAGTGTGTGAATTTTTCTTTAAAAGATGACACTCAAAACATGAACCTTTTCCCTAAACAATTATGCTCTCAAACTCTCTTTTTGAGATGGAAATAAGTTGGAAAAGTTAGGAGGAAAAAGGTGTTTCCCTTCCCTCATAAGGCTGGAAAAAGTTGGTTAAAAAACAAGTGGGGATCATGGGAGAAAACTGCCAAAAAACTGCTCAAAACTGTTCCCGCCTGGCATTCTCGTTCGAACGACTTTGACTGTCGTTCGAACGAGGTTTCTAACGAGCGACCAGCCTGGGCTCGTTAGAACCTCGTTAGATACCTCGTTAGAACGAGAAAGTCGTTCGAACGACTTATCTAACGACTGACCAGTTTGGTTGGAAGGCAGTCTCGTTCGAACGAAGTTTGGTTCGAACGAAAAATCTCGTTCGAACGAAATTTCGAACGAGTTTCAGAAATTTTTGTTAAATTCTATTTTGGCCCAGAAACATATATATATATTAATATAAGGTTCTTTTTAAATTATTTCTGAAATAAACATGGCTTTTATTAAACCTAACACCCAAATAAACATTGTTCCAAACTCCTATATACATATAATTACATTCATACCTTGGGAGCATGGAACCTTAGTTGATGACATACATACGAGGCACATAAACTACGGCATTTTGATGATGCTTTATACTCTTTGCCGCTACGTCTTCAACAACCACTTCATAGGTCTTGAATATTACAATAAAATAAAATCCTATGAATAAATGTTTTTGTCCGGAATTGAGCCAAAACTATATATGGACTCAATTGGAAATTTGTGTCCTTACAAATCTCCCCCTTTGGCTATTCCGGGACAAAAACCAAACAAAAATCCTAAAGGGCCGTCAAGCTCACTAGACTCAAAACATAACCCGCCCAATCTTGACTCAACCCAAGGATTAAACTCTTTGCCATAGAAAGATGCCGCTATAGAATAATTCCTGCACACTTAAGCAAACTCATCAAATGCATAGGGAATATCAAAATATTAAATGCAATTAATTAATTACTCCCCCTAAATTAATTCTCCCTTTAAACACACCCTAAATTAATTCTAGGATTAGATACCATTTCTCCCCCTATCATCATTCTCCCTCTTTTTGTTCGGGAATAGGCAAAGGATAAAGAATTAAGAAACAGCAAGTGAAAGCTTAAAGTGATAAGACATGAAAGCATATGGGCAATTAAAAGCAAGGCAAAGACAAACAAATATCATATATATATATACTAGAAATATATCAATGAAGCACTTGTATATATATATAGATATAAACGCACACATGACACAAAATACAATAAGTTTGCACACTCGTATGGCAAAAATGTGTCATATGGAAACGGAAGTGTAGGGGTGTGAACAAGCAACAATTAAATTTAGACCCAAACACTTAAGAAACGTTCACGGAGTTCTCATTTGATTGCAAACTTCATCACAGTTAAATATAACCTCATGTGACAATATAAAGATTGAACTCAATGAACAAACATACACAATGCATACAAGCCTAGCATGATGATGATTCTACAAACCAAATAAAGTCATGACATTAAAGACAACTAGGATAAACGGACATTGTGCAAACCGTTGATATACCATCCAATTCTCCCTCAATGAGCATATATATTCTTTTATTTTTGAATGAATATATCAAACAAACATAGGCCTTGGCAATTGTTGACTTTTTAATGCCAAAAATACAGTTTTTAGGCCTTTGGATCACGTATTTCTTTTAGATCCAATCAACGGTGGCTTACTATTCGCAAAGGATCACTTAGTCCTTTCGGAGCCCTTCCCCGTGCATATTTAAATTTATCATGTTTTTCATTTTCACACAAATCTCACATGCAACGGAATTTGACATGCACTGGTCCTCCTAGGTCATAGATATGTAGATGACTAGATTGGTAGGAGAACACCTCAAAAAGCTCAAGTATAACATGTGACATTAAGATTTCAAAAGAGCTCGTGCATGTGTGAAAAGAGGCATATAGAAATAGAATCCATTTGAACAATACAAAATTCAACTACTCCATAAAAATGGTAAAGAACATTTTAAGGATTGAAAATCTAAAACAAAAGTTCTAGCCACGTGGGAGCGTAAATGATGGGATTCAAACACAAGTATATGCCACATAAAGTGTGTCAAACTAAAATACACACAAAACAAAATCTTTTTGAGTTTTTAACATTTTTAATCAGAAATAAAGATATATACTCAAAAGACTAAAACAAAAATCATTTGTATTTTTCATTAAGCATAAATGAAATAAATAAAACACAAATGATAAACAAAGATCTTTTTATATTTTTTAGTTAAATCAAACACAAAATATAATACAAAAAGATAAGCAAGTCATGATTTCTAGCATGTGATATGAAATAAGGCAATGGCTAGAAAATGACTAAACGAGCATACATTTAGCATATGAATATGGCATGAAGTACAATCGCTAAAGTATGCAAACACTAACACATTTATCCTTTAGATTTAGCAAGGGAGGAAGAATGTGAAAGTAAATGAGAATCAAAATCCCTATTTTGTAAGGTAACCAAGTCGGATTTCCTAACCCAAATTAATGAAGAATTACTATCTTGGGGTGTAGGAACATTAGCTATCGTGGTTACTTTACAATGGGATTTTCTAGAAATTCGTTTAAGGTCTAAACAGAATTGCCTAAGATGACCTTTTCGACCACAATGTGTACAAGTAAGAACATGTCGAAAAGATTTATCTAAGGAGTGATCATTAAATTCATTCCTAGAAGATTCTCCTAAAACATTGGTTTTGACTTTAGGGTTAAATTCATTAAAAGTATTGAAGCCTAAACCAAAAGTGTCATTTTTAATTTGGACCGTTCCGAACATTTTATCAAGTTTTTCCGAACGACATTCCAAATCAAATTTGACATTACTAGAATCTTTTAATTTATTTTCCAATTCTACAATGTTAGATTCTAGTAAACAATTACGCTCTTCAAAAGCAAGAAGCTCCTTTTTCAAGGATTCCATTAAACCCCTAAGGCTATCTCTCTCGCCTTCAACGTGTTCTAGCTTCTCTCGAAGAGTCCTCTCTTGTGTCCTAAGGTCTTCTATTAAGGCACTTTCATCAATGACCTTGACACTCTTTCTTAAACAAGCTTCTAACTTCAAATTAGTTCTTTTCAAATTAATAGATTCTTTATATAATTAATGAAAAGCATTTTGAAGTTCACTCACATCAACCACTTCTTCATTTTCACTCTCTCTTTCTTCTTCACTCTCACTATCATTAAAAATAAGAGAATCATGTACAACGACCTGGGAAGTAGCATGTGCTATAATTTCATCATTCGATGAGTTCACATCATCACTCACATGTCTAGCCATAAAAGCCACAAAATTTTTCTTAGTGGGGGAATCGGGCTTCTCTTCCTTATCACTATCACTAAGGGTTGCATTATATGAAACGGGTCGTTTACCCTCTTTCCTTAGTTTAGTGGGGCACTCATAAGCCCTATGGCCATAACCTTCACAACCAAAACATTTATTAGACTCGTCCCTATCAATATTTTCATTACTGGGTTTAGGGATCTTATCGGCTTTAGAAATCTTCTCGTTTTTATCATGTTTAGAAGATTCAAATTTCTTAAAATCATTTTTAACTTTATCTTTGTTAAATTTAAGAAATTTTCTAAATTTACGAGCAAACAAAGCCATATCTTCCGAGTCACTATCACTATCGCTCTCTACAACTTGTTTAACCTCTTTCCGGGCTTTTAAAGCAACGCCCTTTTCAATTTTCATATCATTTTTAGAGGGAAACATATCTAGTTCATAGGTTTGTAAATCACCTACAAGCTCTTCTAATTTTGTAGAGGCTAAAGTGGGTAAAGAATTTAAAACGGTCACCTTAGGAATAAATCTATCGGGTAGGGACCTTAAAATTTTCTTTACAACACGGTCGTCAGGTATTTTCTCTCCCAAGTTAAAGGATGAATTAACAATATCTGAAAGTCTAGCATAAAATTTATCAAAAGTTTCTTTTTCATCCATTTTGATAGTTTCAAATTGAGTGGTGAGGTTTTGAAGTTTAGAAGCTTTAACGACACTAGTTCCTTCATGAGTTATTTGTAAAATATCCCAAGCTTCTTTAGCGGTTTCACACGTCATAATACGTCGGAATTCATCCGGTGCGACAGCGCTAAATAAGGCATTTAAACCACGGGAATTAAAGTTGGCAAGTTTAAACTCATTTTCAGTCCATCTATCGACGGGTTTTAAAACACGTTCATTTTCAATAAGATGAGTTGGTGGGGAATACCCGTTAATAACAGACATCCAAACTCTCTCGTCGATAGATTTTAGTGCCGATCTCATTCGCGCTTTCCAATACGCGTAGTTAGAACCATCAAAAATAGGAAATTTTGAAAATGGGGAAAAATCCATTCTAGCCAAAAATTAAGGATCTTTAACGAAATAATTTATCGTTTTTGGCTCTGATACCAATTTGAAAGACCAAGGATTTTAAATATTCGCAAATTTAAAATATAATTTCCTTTTAAAAAGATGCGGAAGCGTTGAGATGGTTCAACTTTGAAATATACCAACAAGTTTTAATTTCACAAAACGAATTAAAACATATATGTGATTCAAGTCCTAGAAATTTGCCTAAGTCATAATTAACAATTATATCCAAAGTTAGGCGAAACCAAATTAATGCAAGTGACTTGAATAAACCAATTAAATTAAAGTCCCAATTTAATTTAGTGTGATTGTAAAACCAAATTTTATCTTGAATTAAACCTTAAGCATGCGTTCTAAATTTTGTGCAAGATAAAGTAAACAAGTCACACTACACCGCGATATACGAGGAAAAACCCACTAACGGGAAAAAACCTCGGGACGGCCCTAGCCTCAAATCCACTAAAAATGGTATTACAAAATACAAGACAAAAGACATACTTCCTAAACTCGAACCCTCTCAAGCCGTGATGCTTCTTCTTGTATCAACCTCCAATTAGCGAATAACCAACGGAGCTCCACCGTGGTCTCGGAATACACCGATGGGACAATTAGGCACACCGTCACCCAAACATGGAGCCTTTCTCCAAGCGGGTAGAAATGAAACGAACTTCTCTTCAATTCGGTGTAGAGAAAAACCGGTGCCAAAACAACCTCCAAGTAATTGATATTTATGTAAGAGAACTTGGATAAACAATTATTGGGTGTAAACTAGAGTGTGTGAATTTTTCTTTAAAAGATGACACTCAAAACATGAACCTTTTCCCTAAACAATTATGCTCTCAAACTCTCTTTTTGAGATGGAAATAAGTTGGAAAAGTTAGGAGGAAAAAGGTGTTTCCCGTCCCTCATAAGGCTGGAAAAAGTTGGTTAAAAAACAAGTGGGGATCATGGGAGAAAACTGCCAAAAAACTGCTCAAAACTGTTCCCGCCTGGCATTCTCGTTCGAACGACTTTGACTGTCGTTCGAACGAGGTTTCTAACGAGCGACCAGCCTGGGCTCGTTTGAACCTCGTTAGATACTTCGTTAGAACGAGAAAGTCGTTCGAACGACTTATCTAACGACTGACCAGTTTGGTTGGAAGGCAGTCTCGTTCGAACGAAGTTTGGTTCGAACGAAAAATCTCGTTCGAACGAAATTTCGAACGAGTTTCAGAAATTTTTGTTAAATTCTATTTTGGCCCAGAAACATATATATATATTAATATAAGGTTCTTTTTAAATTATTTCTGAAATAAACATGGCTTTTATTAAACCTAACACCCAAATAAACATTGTTCCAAACTCCTATATACATATAATTACATTCATACCTTGGGAGCATGGAACCTTAGTTGATGACATACATACGAGGCACATAAACTACGACATTTTGATGATGCTTTATACTCTTTCCCGCTACGTCTTCAACAACCACTTCATAGGTCTTGAATATTACAATAAAATAAAATCCTATGAATAAATGTTTTTGTCCCGAATTGAGCCAAAACTATATATGGACTCAATTGGAAATTTGTGTCCTTACACCGATGAGTTACATTGGTCCCGTGGGAGGTGTTGGTGCCACCCACGGGGCCGTTCGGGGGCTGTATCGAGTTCTCACCCTTTAACGCCATATTTTTAGGCCTAAGTCTAGAAATATGCAAATTATCGTCGTATTCTCAAACCGGTAGCCCCGCGACTGTGGGGTCAGTTCCTACGAGTTACATTGGTCCCGTAGGGTGGTTGGAGCCACCCACGGGGCCGTTCGGGGGCTGTTTCGAGTTTTCACCCTCTAACGCCACGTTTTTAAGCCTAAGTCTAGAAATATGAAAATTACCGTCGTATTCTTAAATCGGGAGTCCCGCGGCTGCGGGGTCGGTTCCTACGAGTTACATTGATCCCGTGGAAGGTGTTGGTGCCACCCACGGGGCCGTTCGGGGGCTGTTTCGAGTTCTCACCCTCTAACGCCATATTTTTAAGCCGAAGTCTAGAAATATGCAAATTATCGTCGTATTCTCAAACCGGGAGTCCCGCGGCTACGGTGTCAGTTCCTACGAGTTTCATTGGTCCCGTGGGAGGTGTTGGTGCCACCCACGGGGACGTTCGGGGGCTGTTTCGAGTTCTCACCCTCTAACGCCATGTTTTGCTTAAGTCTAAAAATATGCAAATTACCGTCGTACTCTCAAACCGGGAGACCTGCGGCGGTAGGGTCAGTTCCTACGAGTTACATTGGTCCCGTGGGAGGTGTTGGTGCCACCCACGGGGCCGTTCGGGGGCTGTTTCGAGTTCTCACCCACTAACGCCATGTTTTACTTAAGTCTAGAAATATGCAAATTACCGTCGTACTCTCAAACCGGGAGACCCGCGGCTGTGAGGTCAGTTCCTACGAGTTACATTGGTCCCGTGGGAGGTGTTGGTGCCACCCACGGGGCCGTTCGGGGGCTGTATCGTGTTCTCACCTTCTAACGCCATGTTTTTAAGCCTAAATCTAGAAATATGCAAATTATCGTCGTATTCTCAAACCGGGAGCCCCGCGAATACGGGGTCAATTCCTACGAGTTATATTGGTCCCGTAGGGGGTGTTGGTGCCACCCACGGGGCCGTTCGGGGGCTGTTTCGAGTTTTCACCCTCTAACGCCATGTTTTTGAGCCTAAGTAAAGAAATACGCAAATTACCGTCGTATTCTCAAACCGGGAGTCCCGCGGCTGCGGAGTCAGTTCCTACGAGTTACATTGGTCCCGTAGGGAGTGTTGGTGCCACCCACGGGGGCGTTCGGGGGCTATTTCGAGTTTTCACCCTCTAACGCCACGTTTTTAAGCCTAAGTCTAGAAATATGCAAATTACCGTCGTATTCTTAAATCGGGAGTCCCGCGGCTGCGGGGTCGGTTCCTACGAGTTACATTGATCCCGTGGAAGGTGTTGGTGCCACCCACGGGGCCGTTCGGGGGCTGTTTCGAGTTCTCACCCTCTAACGCCATGTTTTTAAGCCTAAGTCTAGAAATATGCAAATTATCGTCGTATTCTCAAACCGGGAGTTCCGCGGCTACGGTGTCAATTCCTACGAGTTTCATTGGTCCCGAGGGAGGTATTGGTGCCACCCACGGGGACGATCGGGGGCTGTTTCGAGTTCTCACCCTCTAACGCCATGTTTTTAAGCCTAAGTCTAGAAATATGCAAATTATCGTCATATTCTCAAACCGGGAGCTCCGCGACTGCGGGGTCAGTTCCTACGAGTTATATTGGTCCCGTAGGGGGTGTTGGTGCCACCCACCGGGCCGTTCGGGGGCTGTTTCGAGTTTTCACCCTTTAACGCCATGTTTTTAAGCCCAAGTCTAGAAATATGCAAATTACCGTCGTATTCTTAAACTGGGAGTCCCGCGGCTGCGGGGTCAGTTCCTACGATTTACATTGATCCCGTGGGAGGTGTTGGTGCCACCCACTGGGCCGTTCGGGGGCTGTTTCGAGTTCTCATCCTCTAACGCCATGTTTTTAAGCCTAAGTCTAGAAATATTCAAATTATCGTCGTATTCTCAAACCGGGAGTCCCGCGGCTACAGTGTCAGTTCCTACGAGTTACATTGGTCCCGTGGGAGGTGTTGGTACCACCCACGGGGACGTTCGGGGGCTGTTTCGAGTTCTCACCCTCTAACGTCATGTTTTTAAGCCTAAGTCTAGAAATATTCAAATTATCGTCGTATTCTCAAACCGGGAGACCCGCGGCTACGGTGTCAGTTCCTACGAGTTACATTGGTCCCGTGGGAGGGGTTGGTGCTACCCAAGGGGACGTTCAGGGGCTGTTTCGAGTTCTCACCCTCTAACGTCATGTTTTGCTTAAGTCTAAAAATATGCAAATTATCATCGTACTTTCAAACCGGGAGACCCGCGGCTCTGGGGTCAGTTCCTACGAGTTAAATTGGTCCCGTGGGAGATGTTGGTGCCTCCCACGGGGCTGTTCGATGGCTGTTTCGAGTTCTCACCCTCTAACGCCATGTTTTTAAGCCTAAGTCTAGAAATATGCAAATTACCGTCGTATTCTTAAATCGGGAGTCCCGCGGCTGCGGGGTCAGTTCCTACGAGTTAGTTTGATCCCGTGGGAGGTGTTGGTGCCACCCACGGGGCCGTTCGGGGGCTGTTTCGAGTTCTCACCCTCTAACGCCATGTTTTTAAGCCTAAGTCTAGAAATATTCAAATTATCGTCGTATTCTCAAACCGGGAGTCCCGCGGCTACGGTGTCAGTTCCTACGAGTTACATTGGTCCCGTGGGAGGGGTTGGTGCTACCCACAGGGACGTTCGGGGGCTGTTTCGAGTTTTCACCCTCTAACGTCATGGTTTGCTTAAGTCTAAAAATATGCAAATTACCATCGTACTCTCAAACCGGGAGACCCGCGGCTCTGGGGTCAGTTCCTACGAGTTACATTGGTCCCGTGGGAGATGTTGGTGCCACCCACGGGGCCGTTCGATGGCTGTTTCGAGTTCTCACCCTCTAACGCCATGTTTTTAAGCCTAAGTCTAGAAATATGCAAATTACCGTCGTATTCTTAAATCGGGAGTCTCGCGGCTGCGGGGTTAGTTCCTACGAGTTACTTTGATCCCGTGGGAGGTGTTGGTGCCACCCACGGGGCCGTTCGGGGGCTGTTTCGAGTTCTCATCCTCTAACGTCATGTTTTTAAACCTAAGTCTAGAAATATGCAAATTATTGTCGTATTCTCAAACCGAGAGTCCCGCGGCTACGGTGTCAGTTCCTACGAGTTACATTAGTCCCGTGGGAGGTGTTGGTGCCACCCAAGGGGACGTTCAGGGGCTGTTTCGAGTTCTCATCCTCTAACACCATGTTTTGCATATGTCTAAAATTATGCAAATTACCGTCGTACTCTCAAACCGGGAGACCCGTGGCTGTGGGGTCAGTTGCTACGAGGTATTGGTCCCGTGGGAGGTGTTGGTGCCACCCACAGGGCCGTTCGGGGGCTGTTTCGAGTTCTCACCCTCTAACGCCATGTTTTGCTTAAGTCTAGAAAAATACAAATTACCGTCGTACTCTCAAACCGAGAGACCCGCGGCTGTGGGGTCAGTTCCTACGAGTTACATTGGTCCCGTGGGGGGTGTTGGTGCCACCCACGGGGACGTTCTGGGGCTGTTTCGAGTTCTCACCCTCTAACGCCATGTTTTTAAGCCTAAGTCTAGAAATATGCAAATTATCGTCGTATTCTCAAACCGGGAGTCCCGCGACTACGGGGTCAGTTCCTGCGAGTTACGTGGGTCCCGTAGGGGGTGTTGGTTCCACCCACGGGGCCGTTCGGGGGCTGTTTCGAGTTTTCACCCTCTAACGCCATGTTTTTAAGCCTAAGTCTAGAAATAAGCAAATTACCGTCGTATTCTCAAACCAGGAGTCCCGCGGCTCCGGGGACAGTTCCTACGAGTTACATTGATCCCGTGGGAGTTGTTGGTGCCACCCAAGGGGCCGTTCAGGGGCTGTTTCGAGTTCTCACCCTCTAACGCCATGTTTTTAAGCCTAAGTCTAGAAATATGTAATTTATCGTCGTATTCTCAAACCGGGAGTCCCGCGGCTACGGTGTCAGTTCCTACGAGTTACATTGGTCCCGTGGGAGGTGTTGGTGCCACTCACGAGGACGTTCGAGGGCTGTTTCGAGTGCTCACCCTCTAACGCCATGTTTTGCTTAAGTCTAGAAATAAGCAAATTACCGTCGTACTCTCAAACCGGGAGACCCGCGGCTGTGGGGTCAGTTCCTACGAGTTACATTGGTCCCGTGGGAGGTGTTGGTTCCACCCACGAGGCCGTTCGGGGGCTGTTTCGAGTTATCACCCTCTAACGCCATGTTTTACTTAAGTCGAGAAATATGCAAATTACCGTCGTACTCTCAAACCGGGAGACCCGCGGCTGTGAGGTCAGTTCCTACGAGTTACATTGGTCCCGTGGGAGGTGTTGGTGCCACCCACGGGGCCGTTTGGGGGCTGTATCGAGTTCTCACCTTCTAACGCCATGTTTTTAAGCCTAAATCTAGAAATATGCAAATTATCGTCGTATTCTCAAACCGGGAGCCCCGCGAATGCGGGGTCAGTTCCTACGAGTTACATTGGTCCCGTAGGGGGTGTTGGTGCCACCCACGGGGCCGTTCGGGGGCTGTTTCGAGTTTTCACCCTCTAACGCCATGTTTTTGAGCCTAAGTAAAGAAATACGCAAATTACCGTCGTATTCTCAAACCGGGAGTCCCGCGGCTGCGGAGTCAGTTCCTACGAGTTACATTGGTCCCGTAGGGAGTGTTGGTGCCACCCACGGGGGCGTTCGGGGGCTATTTCGAGTTTTCACCCTCTAACGCCACTTTTTTAAGCCTAAGTCTAGAAATATGCAAATTACCGTCGTATTCTTAAATCGGGAGTCCCGCAGCTGCGGGGTCGGTTCCTACGAGTTACATTGATCCCGTGGAAGGTGTTGGTGCCACCCACGGGGCCGTTCGGGGGCTGTTTCGAGTTCTCACCCACTAACGCCATGTTTTTAAGCCTAAGTCTAGAAATATGCAAATTATCGTCGTATTCTCAAACCGGGAGTTCCGCGGCTACGGTGTCAATTCCTACGAGTTTCATTGGTCCCGAGGGAGGTATTGGTGCCACCCACGGGGACGATCGGGGGCTGTTTCGAGTTCTCACCCTCTAACGCCATGTTTTTAAGCCTAAGTCTAGAAATATGCAAATTATCGTCATATTCTCAAACCGGGAGCCCCGCGACTGCGGGGTCAGTTCCTACGAGTTATGTTGGTCCCGTAGGGGGTGTTGGTGCCACCCACCGGGCTGTTCGGGGGCTGTTTCGAGTTTTCACCCTCTAACGCAATGTTTTTAAGCCCAAGTCTAGAAATATGCAAATTACCGTCGTATTCTTAAACTGGGAGTCCCGCGGCTGCGGGGTCAGTTCCTACGATTTACATTGATCCCGTGGGAGGTGTTGGTGCCACCCACTGGGCCGTTCGGGGGCTGTTTCGAGTCTCATCCTCTAACGCCATGTTTTTAAGCCTAAGTCTAGAAATATTCAAATTATCGTCGTATTCTCAAACCGGGAGTCCCGCGACTACAGTGTCAGTTCCTACGAGTTACATTGGTCCCGTGGGAGGTGTTGGTACCACCCACGGGGACGTTCGGGGGATGTTTCGAGTTCCCACCCTCTAACGTCATGTTTTCACCCTCTAACGCCTTGTTTTTAAGCCTAAGTCTAGAAATATGAAAATTACCGTCGTATTCTTAAACCGGGAGTCCCGCGGCTGCGGGGTCAGTTCCTACGATTTACATTGATCCCGTGGGAGGTGTTGGTGCCACCCACTGGGCCGTTCGAGGGCTGTTTCGAGTTCTCACCCTCTAACGCCATGTTTTTAAGCCTAAGTCTAGAAATATGCAAATTATCGTCGTATTTTCAAACCGAGAGTCCCGCGGCTACGGTGTCAGTTCCTACGAGTTACATTGGTCCCGTGGGAAGTGGTGGTACCACCCACGGGGCCGTTCAGGGGCTGTTTCGAGTTCTCACCCTCTAACGCCATGTTTTAAAGCCTAAGTCTAGAAATATGCAAATTATCGTCATATTCTCAAACCGGGAGCCCCGCGACTGCGGGGTCAGTTCCTAGGAGTTACATTGGTCCCATACGGGGTGTTGGTGCCACCCACGGGGACGTTCGGGGGCTGTTTCGAGTTTTCACCCTCTAACGCCATGTTTTTAAGCCTAAGTCTAGAAATATGCAAATTACCGTCGTATTCTTAAACCGGGAGTCCCGCGGCTGTGGGGTCAGTTCCTACGAGTTACATTGATCCCGTGGGAGGTGTTGGTGCCACCCACTGGGCCGTTCGAGTGCTGTTTCGAGTTCTCACCCTCTAACGCCATGTTTTTAAGCCTAAGTCTAGAAATATGCAAATTATCGTCGTATTCTCAAACCGGGAGTCCCGCGGCTACGGTGTCAGTTCCTACGGGTTACATTGGTCCCGTGGGAGGTGTTGGTGCCACCGACGGGGACGTTCGGGGGCTGTTTCGAGTTCTCACCCTCTAACGTCATGTTTTGCTTAAGTCTTGAAATATGCCAATTACCGTCGTACTCTCAAACCGGGAGACCCGCGGCTCTGGGGTCAGTTCCTACGAGTTACATTGGTCCCGTGGGAGGTGTTGGTGCCACCCACGGGGCCGTTCGGGGGCTGTTTCGAGTTCTCACCCTCTAACGCCATGTTTTTAAGCCTAAGTCTAGAAATATGCAAATTATCGTCGTATTCTCAAACTGGGAGTCCCGCGGCTACGGTGTTAGTTCCTACGAGTTACATTGGTCTCGTGGAAGGTGTTGGTGCCACCCACGGGGACGTTCGGGGGCTGTTTCGAGTTCTCACCCTCTAACGCCATGTTTTTAAGCCTAAGTCTAGAAATATGCAAATTATCGTCGTATTCTCAAACCGGGAGTCCCGCGGCTACGGTGTCAGTTCCTACGAGTTACATTGGTCCCGTGGGAGGTGTTGGTGCCACCCACAGGGACGTTCGGGGGCTGTTTCGAGTTCTCACCCTCTAACGCCATGTTTTTAAGCTTAAGTCTAAAAATATGTAAATTACCGTCGTACTCTCAAACCGGGAGACCCGCGGCTGTGGGGTCAGTTCCTACGAGTTACATTGGTCCGTGGGAGGTGTTGGTTCCACCCACGGGGCCGTTCGGGGGCTGTTTCGAGTTCTCACCCTCTAACGCCATGTTTTTAAGCCTGAGTCTAGAAATATGTAAATTATCGTCGTATTCTCAAACCGGGAGTCCCGCGGCTACGGTGTCAGTTCCTACGAGTTACATTGGTCCCGTGGGAGGTGTTGGTGCCACCCACGGGGACGTTCGGGGGCTGTTTCGAGTTCTCACCCTCTAACGTCATGTCTTTCTTAAGTCTAAAAATATGCAAATTACCGTCGTACTCTCAAACCGGGAGACCCGCGGCTATGGGGTCAGTTCCTACGAGTTACATTGGTCCCGTGGGAGGTGTTGGTTCCACCCAGGGTGCCGTTCGGGGGCTATTTCGAGTTCTCACCCTCTAACGCCATGTTTTGCTTAAGTCTAGAAATATGCAAATTACCGTCGTACTCTCAAACCGGGAGACCCGCGGCTGTGGGGTCAGTTCCTACGGGTTACATTGTCCCGTGGGAGGTGTTGGTTCCACCCAAGGGGCCGTTCGGGGGCTGTTTCGAGTTCTCACCCTCTAACACCATGTTTTTAAGCCTAAGTCTAGAAATATGCAAATTATCGTCGTATTCTCAAACCGGGAGCCCCGCGACTGCGGGGTCAGTTCCTACGAGTTACATGGTTCCCGTAGGGGGTGTTGGTGCCACCCACGGGGCCGTTCGGGGTCTGTTTCGAGTTTTCACCCTCTAACGCCATGTTTTTAAGCCTAAGTCTGGAAATATGCAAATTACCGTCGTATTCTCCAATTGGGAGTCTCGCGGCTGCGGGGTCAGTTCCTACGAGTTACATTGATCCCGTGGGAGGTGTTGGTGCCACCCACGGGGCCGTTCGGGGGCTGTTTCGTGTTCTCACCCTCTAACGCCATGTTTTTAAACCTAAGTCTAGATATATGCAAATTATCGTCGTATTCTCAAACCGGGAGTCCCGCGGCTATGGGGTCAGTTCCTACGAGTTACATTGGTCCGGTGGGAGGTGTTGGTGCCACCCACGAGGACGTTCGGGGGATGTTTCGAGTTCTCACCCTCTAACGCCATGTTTTGCTTAAGTCTAGAAATATGCAAATTTCCGTCGTTCTCTCAAACCGGGAGCCCCGCGGCTGTGGGGTCAGTTCCTACGAGTTACATTGGTCCTGTGGGAGGTGTTGGTGCCACCCACGGGGCCGTTCGGGCGCTGTTTCGAGTTCTCACCCTCTAACGCCATGTTTTTAAGCCTAAGTCTAGAAATATGCAAATTATCGTCATATTCTCAAATCGGGAGCCCCGCGACTGCGGGGTCAGTTCCTACGAGTTACATTGGTCCCGTAGGGGGTGTTGG
Source organism: Sambucus nigra (assembly GCA_949130495.1). NCBI lineage: Eukaryota > Viridiplantae > Streptophyta > Magnoliopsida > Dipsacales > Adoxaceae > Sambucus > Sambucus nigra. Next base: position 17,753,511 of record OX422215.1, on the reverse strand, counting down.
TGCCACCCACGGGGCCGTTCGGGTACTGTTTCGAGTTTTCACCCTCTAACGCCATGTTTTTAAGACTAAGTCTAGAAATATGCAAATTACCGTCCTATTCTTAAACCGGGAGTCCCGCGGCTGCAGGGTCAGTTCCTACGAGTTACATTGATCCCGTGAGAGGTGTTGGTGCCACCCACTGGGCCGTTCAGGGGCTGTTTCGAGTTCTCACCCTCTAACGCCATGTTTTTAAGCCTAAGTCTAGAAATATGCAAATTATCCTCGTATTCTCAAACCGGGAGTCCCGCGGCTACGGTGTCAGTTCCTACGAGTTACATATTGGGGTTAAGGGCTTTCCGAACCAATACATACATACATATATATATATATATATATATATATATATAGATATAACATTTACATTGGGGTCGAGGGATTTCCGGACCATTGTAAATGATAAGATATATTGGGGTCGAGGGAATATTCCGAACCGATAGTCTTTAATGTGTGATACGAGGATATTATAGTGGAGTATACACTTATAGTATATATTGTGTGTGAAATATATACCATATAAATAATCTACTTATGTGTGATTGTGGGTTATTAGATGATGTTTGCATACGCAGACATATATGAAAAAACTAGTTAAGTGGAGAAACTTAATTATAAAGATGTATGAATAGATAGTGAACATCTGAAGGATAATTTAAGTAGCGAAACTTAATTTCAAGATGGAAAAGATAATAAGATGTGAAATGTTATCTAAGAAGGCAATACCACATGAGACGTGTTAATTCTATTAGTGCACTATATGGGCGGTACGGGGAACTTAGACGTGTAGATAAGTTCAATTTCTACTATAGTCTAGTCAACTTAGGTATTATGGCTAGGTGGGCTAAGTATAGAACATTAGGCGTGCACACTAGATGATAGGTGAGGAAACTCAAGAGAGTGTACGTAAACCTAACACGTGTAATAAATAACTGATTTAAATTGTGATTAACGCTTGCTAAATATTTTCAAAACGTTTTGAGTACTAACTCTTGCTAAAATATTTTCAAAACCTTTTAGGTGTCCACCCACAGGGACGCCAGGCATGACTTCATTCGAGGGAGTCGGACCTGTAGAACTGTGGATGTTGTCAGGATTTGCATAGACGACTCTTTTTGTTGCTCTAGTTTAGGGTTCCAGTTCAGTATTTTTTGTATTTGGAAGTGTTTTTCGGTGACTTTATTTAAGTTATTTTGTCTTAAGATTTGTGATGGTTTCTTTTTGGTTTTGGATTTTTGTCGATGGTTTATTCAGTTCTACTTTATTCATTTATATAATGTGTGATGTTGGACTCTGGTGTATTGTGATTGTGGTATTTAGTTTTGCATAACTTATTTATCGGTGTAATTACAAGATAAAATTTGACACCGGTTTAATTAACTATTAGTTAGTTAGTAATTAATATGTTTTCAACAGTGATGCTAAGAATGAACCAGATGAGAAACCTGTTTTAATTTCACAAAGGCCTGATCACCTGATATTTAATTAGGCGGGGTGTCACACTTCCTCCTCTAATGGCCTATCTCTGTTTATCTAACTCTTAACCCTAGCACCCTCAACATAACTAGATATATAACCCTTGCAAATTTGTTGGTCCCTTTACCTTAAAAATCCCAAAGACCAAAATACCCTCTCGGGGTGTCGATTTGGCCAACAAATGCCCCGGGACGCAATCCAAACCCCCAAGTACACTTTTCTGTCTATCTCGGCCCTTCCGAACACATTGACATACTCAGAATGACCATTTGGATAACCCATAAATAAATCTCGTGTTATTTCATAAAATTAAGTCCCGACACGACTGACTCGCACATCCCGACTAAATTACCGTAACTGTCATATTTCTCACTAACGACAATCATAATGCATTCTTACTAATTTATTACTCATTCACTAAGTAATAGGCAATATAATTCATACAAATAAATATCAACCCTTATCATGCTAATTAATATTTATTTTAATTCGGATTAATTTCGCATTTTAATTTAGTTAATTCCAATAAAATCATTTAAAATACGGGGTGTTACATATAAGTGAGCGAAAGGTGACATATACATGAGGTATATGTATACAAAAATTAAATAGAGGAGAAAATAGAGCATATAGGTAGGTGCATACGCACACATGCAGAAAGGAATAACACCTACGCAGAAATAAAGTCTAGTCCTCTTAAAATAAGTTTCCCCAGTGGAGTCGCCACTGTGGCCATCCCGGGGGGTCCCCTTCGATGTGCGTGCAGGATTGTGCTCGACCGTCATTAATGTGGTATAATGCGTAGAGATAGAGTCTCCAACCTATTTTGCACAAAACAAGAAAAAGGTATGTTGCCGCCTCGAGATAACCGCATCAAGGACAATACTCATGCTTGCGAAACCAAGTAGTTCAAGGGTCCGGGGACTAAGTTGTGGAATATGAAGGTGTTAGTCACCCACACCGCCCATTCGGTCTCTCATGGGCATATGTTAATCCTCTCATGTTAGACTCCGTGAAGTGTGTGCTTATGTGCATAATATAGATGAATATTGGAATCATTCAACTCCCGTCATAAAATAGGACGTACTGAATTCATCCTTAGGAATGTTCTCGAAAATAGTATTAAAAATATAATATGAGTGTCTGCTGAATCACAAGTCGCTATGGAAGAGCAATTGTATATATTGAATGAAACACAAGCATGTAAGAATATATATATATATTATACGTGCGCATAAGTGAGGAATCGAATCTAGGGATTTACCCAAGACGCCTACATAGCCCAAGGGGCATCAAAGTCCACATAGTTTGAATAACATAGGGTGGGGTTTAATCCATAAATTTAAATTTTCTAATGTGTATATAGGAAAAGTGTGTTTTAAGAGTGAGAAGATGAGGATGAAAATCCCTATTTTGGAATTTATATATAAACCCTCTTTTTCTTATTTTTTTTATGAAAATAGAGTATGTGAAAATATTACTAATAAAGGTATGAGATTAATATGTGTGATGTATTTTTATAAAGTACTAATGTAGAAATAAAACAACTAATACTAAAATAAGAGAATAAGAGAAAATGATGAAGAATTGGACCTCCATATGAATGCTTGATGTTGATCTTGAATGTAGATATATTGATTTTCAATGGTATGAAGGTTATATGGAGAGGTGGTTGGGGGGAGGGGGATCTTACCAAGTGAGGCAAAAAAGTGATGGAATGGAACGTGGGAAATGGGTTTTTTAGGAAGGGAATAACTCTGAATTCGAGAGAATGTTCTCTGAATTGCTGATAGGGATGTTCAGGGGTTTTCTGAGTGTTTATTTCAAGATGAGATCATGGTCTCTGTTTATAGGGAAAAAGGGATGCCGATCGGCATGGTCTTGGACCTGTCTATCGACACAAAATTTTGGGCAAACTACCGATAGGCAAGGTCTTGAGGGTGCTATTCGACAATGTGGGATAGATTTTTCAGAAAAATAGTGGTAAACTGCAATTCCTAAGTCATAATAGCATAGGGTCGAACTGTTGGAAAGGGTATTCAGAGCCCTTTAAGAATCCATTGAGTCCCTCCAAGGATCGAGAGTTGACTCAAGTGAAACGGGGCCCGAAAGTGCTCATTGGTCTCTAGACAGGAAATCCTCGGAGGAAACGGATCATTCATCCAAACCGTAAGGCCGATTCATGCAAAATATGGACCTTTGCAAAGGGTATTCAATGCCCTTCAAGATTTCATTCAGCTTCATTCGGTTTAGAGAGTTGACTGAGGTTAAATGGGCCCCGAAAGTGCGTGGTGACCCTTCAAAGTAAAATGGGTTGTTCGTCCGTACTGTAAGGATGATTAACGCATGGGGTGGACCATTGGAAAGGAAAATTAGAGTCCTTTGAAGATTCATTGAGCTTCGCTCAAGTTGGAGAGTTGACCATGGTCAAATGGGTCCCGGGAGCTCTCGGTGGTCTCTAAATCAATTTTTAGGGTGAAACGAACCGTTCGTTCGAACCGTAAGTCTGATTCCCGCACAAAATGAACCATTAGAAAGGGGATTTAGAGCCTTTTGATGATTCATTAAGCTTTCGCTCAGGTGAGAAGTTGACCGGAATTACAAGGGGCCCAGGAGTACCCGATGGCCTCCATATCAGTTTTTGATAGTTCAGTGGACCATATGTTACCGTAAGTCCAATTTATGCACGATATGGATCATTAGAAATGGCATTTGAATCCCTTTAGAGATTCTTTGAGCTTATTCTCAAGTGAGAAAGTTTACCAGAGTCAAACGATGAATTGGAGCGCCCGATGGCCTTTAGATTGCTACTCGGAGTATGACCTAGGGTTTACAGTGAACTAGTGAATGATAGGGACCTAAGGTTGTGCTTAGGTGGTCCTAGGATTGGGTGTCTACAAATTTCTAATCTTAACATGATTTCTTATCTTATTTTGATGTTTGTGGTATACTTTGTCACCATTTTGGAAAAATGCTCTAATCAGTTTGAAGTCACAAATGACCTAACAATGGTCTTAGACAATTCCAAGGAGGATCTTATTTCTGCCCAAAGAACGTATGATGCCAAAAATAAATATACCAACTTGGAGATGACTAAGCTGAAGGATAAGAATAACCAGATGAAGGCCTCATTCAACCAATGAAGGTTGAACGCGATCAGTTATTAGTCGAGAGCGATCAACTAAAAAAAGCCCAGGAGGATTAAATAAAATCTCTAGTTATTGCAAATGATACATGGTATGATACTGGATATGAGGAGGACTTTGTCGATGCCAAATGAAAATTAACTTTCATTAGAAAGTCTAACTTCAATAAATGTTGGAACGTCGCTTTGATGAAAGCCAATATCCTGACTGAGTCTAAAATTTTTGGCAAGCATAATTGGAGTTCCCCACCAGGGGCAAAAGAAGATGTTTCTGCAGATACTACTGCTAACAAAGAATTCTGTGAGGATGGTCAGGGAAAAGTCTCAAAAATACAAGAGTAGGTGAAAGAAAATGAAAACCAAATCTAGTTTGGAAAAGTTTGCCTTAGAATCCTTATATTTCCTTTTGATCTTTTTCTTTTATTCTTGTAGCTTGGACATGTAAATACAAGACCAGTGATTCCTTCTTTTACTGGTGATCTAGATTCCATTATTGATCAAGGAGATAATATTAACGATCTTTATGCTTACTCAGAAAGCTCTTTAGAAAATATCCAAGGCCTACAAAGAATAATTTGCCTTGTGTGCCAAGTTGAAAGATGATGTTAAGGACCTCGGTGATGTTAGTGTATTGTGCAAGATGATATTAATGCTTTGAGGGGAAAATTTACCGAAGCTAAAGACATTGGCGATGTCAATGAACTCCAGAAAGGTGAGAATGATTTTATGAGGAAATAACTTGTAAACCTAAGGAAGACTTAAAGATGGAGGGGTGACCAAAATGGGGCTAAGCCTGATATAATCAAGCTACGTTACATCTGCAGGAAAGGTCCTTACGTGACATAGGATGCTGGTTATGATGAGGGGTTGGTGGATTCCCCTGTTAGGTTGGACGAAGTAAATAAATTGGCCTATAAACGTGGTTAGTTAAATGCTTTGGGAGCCTTGAAAGGTCCAAAGGACTCTGAGCTTTGGTATTGGTACCAAGTTGATTATTTGACCAATCATTATCCACCATTTGGAAGTGAAGAGAGTTGGATTCCTCTAGATGTCATTCATCTTTAATTGGCCAAGCATTACTTGTCATCTTATGAGAGCTCTTATGAATTTTGACCAAATCCTGAAGATGGCAAAAGAGTGATCATTTCAATAGTGTAAATATACATTATAACTTTATGTAATGACATGGTATTTGTATAATTCCACATTGTGTAGTTATCCATTCTGTTATACTAAGCATATGTTTATTGTATGTCTTACCTTTTAGGTCGTGTCGTTGCACTACATTAAGTTTAGAGCATATTCTAGAAAAAAGGCACCTGGTTTTAGGGCCATCCACCATTTTAGGATTTTTACCCAACTAAGGTCGGGTTCACTTAGTGCCTAGGGTTACTCCATAGGTCTTTTGCTTATCTAGGCAATCTATGGGGTTTTCATGTTTTTCATGACAAAGACCGTGAAACCTTGAGTTTTAATTATAACCAGACTAAGGTGATAATGATTAATGTTTGACCATTAACAGAAGTGTGAGCCTGACACTTTGGAATAATATTGAGTAGATAAATGAACCACTTGGTCTTGTACTTTATTAGAAAAACTAGAACAGACTATGAGCAACACAAGTTTTGGAATTAAAATTTTCAAAAACTAATCATCATCATCATCACCATCCTTGCCTCAATCCCATCATATGGGGTCGGCCACATGGATTCTCCTTTTACATTCCAATATATTATATGAAATATTATCATTTAAGTTTAATTCCTTAATATCTCTCCTAATAATTTCCTCCCACGATAACTTAGGGCGACCTCTTTCTATTTTACCCTGTATTTCCAACAACCTCCCTCTTGTTATAGGGGCTTCTACTGGTCTACGCAACACATGTTCGTACCACCTAAGTCTACTTTCTCTTAATTTATCGCTAATGGGAGCTACTACTAACTTTTCTTTCACGTATTAGTTTTTAATTATTTCCTTTCTAGTGATTCCTATCATCCACCAGAGCGAACATGTGTTTTTAATTGTTTCCTTTCTATGGAACATCTTCTTTTATGTCCCTAGTAATCTCATCCAAAACTACGGCAAATAAATAAGGATTTAAGGCTGATCCTTGATGTAAACCCACTTTAATCGTAAAGTCATTAGTTTCTCCACATATAGTCCTTACTCTAGGCTTTGTGTTATCATAAATATCTTCAATAACTTTAATATAAATCATAGGGATTCTCTTCCTCCTTAAATTCCACCAAATTATATCCCTGGATAATCTATCAAAAGCCTTTTCTAAATCTATAAAGACCATAAATAAATTTTTATTCTTACTTCTATATTTCTCCATTAACTGTTTTAATAAGTAAATAGCTTTCGTGGTGGATTGCCCTGACATAAATCCAAATTGATTGTCCGAAATAGTTGACTAATTTCTTTATCTTTGTTCTATAACCTTTTTCCATAATTTCATAGTGTGATTCATTAGTTTGATTCCTCTATAATTATCGCAGTTTTGTATATCCCCTTTATTTTTATACAAAGGTATTATGGTGCTTTTCCTCCACTCATCTGGCATGATTCCTTCTCTTAAAATTTTATTAAATAATCCTGCTAACCATTGTACCCCTAGGCTTACAAGGGTTCTCCACACCTCTATGGGTATTTTATCCGGGCCAACCGCTTTATTCTTTTCCATTTTCCTTATTAATATATCTACTTCTTTTTCAGTAATCGGAAATACCATTCCTATATTCGATTCAATGTTCTCGACATTTTTTTCCGAATCTTCTTCATTCAATAGTCCTTAAAAATACTTTTCCCGTCTATTTATAATTTCTTTAACGTTAATTAATATATTTTGATTTATGTCTTTAATACACTTAACTGGACCCATATCCCTTGTCAATCTACCTCTATTATTTTCTAATTTATATATTTCCTTTTCACCTTCCTGGGTACCTAATTTATTATAAAGATTATCTAGTGCGTTTTGTTGCGCATTTCTAATAATATTTTTTACTTCACTTTTTAACTTCTTATACTTTTCTAAATCTTCTTGATTTTTACTCTTTTGCCACTCTTTAAAACTTACTCGTTTCTTTTGTATTATCTTTTTCACTTCCTCATTCCACCACCAAGTCTCTTTTTTAATGAATCTTTTTCCTTTAGTCTCACCTAAAACCTTTTTTCCTATTTGCTCGATATCATTCTTTGTCCTTGACCAAATGCTGTTAAAATTGTCGTTCCAGTTTTACTTTATGTTTAACAACAACTTCTGTCTAAATTCAATCTCTCTACATCCTTTTAAATCCTTCCATTTTATATTTTGATGACCTATTTTATCTTTTCGGTACTTAAAACCTTTAATTTCTAAATCTATTACTAACAGGGAATGTTGTTTTCTAAGCTTTCACCTAGTATAACTTTACAGTCTTTGCATGTATACAAGTCTCTTCTTCTACGTAAGCAATAATCTATTTGAGTTTTATTTTCTCCACTTTTAAATGTTATTCCCTAGTTTTAAAAAATGTTTTTGTTAATGCTAGATCATATGCCTTAGCAAATTCTAAGATATTTTTCCCTCCTTCATTTCTCTTACCAAAACCACAACCTCTACATATCCTTGGATAACCATACCGTTCTACTCCTACATGTCCATTCAAGTCACTTCCTAAAAATATGTTTTCATGCGTAGGATTTTGTTGTAATATTTCATCCAATAATTCCCAAAATGATTTCTTTACATTTTCACCTAAATCTCCTTGGGGCACGTAAGCTTTTATAATATACAATATTATTTTATCTAAGACAATGTTAATACTCATTAATCTATCTCCCCATCTTTTAACATCCACGACTTTATCTTTCATATAGTGATCAACAACAATACCTACCCCATTTCTACAATTATCTATCCCTGCTGAGTAAATTTATTGATAACCTTCTCCTATCTCTCTAGCTTTTTCACCCTTCCATTTAGTTTCTTGTAGGCATGCTATGTTGATTTTCCTCTGCTTTAAGATATCCATATGCTCTTTACACTTGCCAGTTAGTGTTCCTAAATTACACATACCAAATCTAATTTCATGTACGTTATTTTCATTTACGTTTCTTCTTTTAATTAGATAATCCATAACAAGATTTGACATAAATTTTATAGTCGACTGTCAACCTGACACTAACCCACCTCGTTTCATTATTTAATTAATTAAATGCTCTTATAAATAGATATACAAAATAAAAGTGCTAACAACTAAGCTAAGAGAACAATATATATGCCAGCACAAATAAAACGTATCTAAGTATAAAATCATACAAATTAACTAAAGTACGTGCAGGTTAGATGAATGAAAAACAATAACAATCAAAAGATTAGAATAGTAAATAATGGAAATAACACACCTGGGTTGTGAAAATTTCACGACAATGAGTCGTCTTGCGATGTCGCTCTTCACAAATATACTTGAAGGCAAAACAACCCGATCAAAATATATATAACCCTAACTCGGTCGATCACAACCCTGTTATAATTATTGTAAATCTTGAAGCTCAAAATTTTCAAAATAGACCACTTCTCTAATCTTGTGCCCTTCTACGGATCTTTGAAAAATCCCGAGTAGATGTTATAAAGTCTAATAAAAACCCAAAAATAATTCCTAAATTCTAACTATAAAGAAAAAAAACCAAACCTATATCATTTTCTTTTATTAAAAAAAGTATATTCATAGAAAAGAATATTCGTGGGTTTTAAAGGAATTTTGATAAATGGGTATATGGGTCTTGGTATGATAAAAGGGTATGGAGTTGGATAAAATTGGGCCTGGGGGTTTTGAGTTTTGAGTTGAGTAGATGGGTTTGAACTCGGGACAAGAGGACTTCGGGTTTGGGAGGTTACGATTGGAGCTTGGATGGCGGGTTAAGGGTTGTGTGGATATGGGTTTCTGGGTTGGTTGCAGATTTGTGGGTATAAAACGCAAAGGGTTTTGGAGGAGTTCGGTGGCGGGTATGGAGTGTCACGGATTTGGGGATCAGGTGGTTTGTGGTTGGCTGGAGGTGGTTAAGGGTTCATTTTGGATGGATTCTGGTATGGAACTGTCCGACGGATATGAACCAAGAAGAGATGGTAGTGTAAGACCCTAGGGGAGAAGTACACCTTGAAGGACTATCAACGAATGATCAAATCTTTTGACTACGACTATACCACTAGCCCGATGATCAGATCTGGTATTGCAAAAAGTTAATTGCTAATCCAAAAGTCTTTAAATTTATCTCCGAAATTCATTTATTTTTCTTAACACATCTTCCCATGAATACACTTTACCCAGTAATTGTTAACATGATACGAAAAATAGAATCAAATTTGACACGAAGTGAGCAAGTTAGAGCTGATCATTTCGTGAACCTGAAAACGATACTCGTTCCCCTAAAAAATAAATAGATTGAGGTTGTGGATGCATACAACATTATTGATATGATATTATAAGAAATAGATTTTCAAAAACTAACTAAGCTAGAAATACCTAAACAAGGAAATTTTTTAAAATAAAACTTCTTCAGGTTGGATGCATTCCATGCCCTTGGTATCTCCCTGTCATCCATTGTTTCTAATTGGTAGGTTCCTTGTAGATCGTCTCTGAGGACTTTGAATGGTTCCTCCTAATTTGTTCCCAACTTTCTATCCGAAGGTTTTTGGGCACTATCGAGAAGTTTTCTGAGGATGTAATCATCGACCTGGACTTTTCTCAAATTCACCCTCTATTATACTGCCTAACTAGATATTTTTGGTAAGAGCCCAGCTTTATCATAGCCTATTCCCTTCATTCATCGTCTAAGTCAAGTTCATTCCTCACGAATTCCTCATTCAAGTCCTGCTCGGCAATGGTGGTTCTCATAATTGGAAGACAAGCTCCTAAGGGAATAACATCTTCCATACCATAGGTTTGTTACCCAGTAGGTCTTTGTATGATATGCCCGTAGGGCATGAGGAAGATCGTCTTCCCAAGCTCTTTTTGCCTTTTCTAACTTTTTTTCATACTGTCGAGCATCATTTTATTAGAAGCCTTAAATTTCCCATTGCTTTAAGGGTAAGCCACACAGTAAAAGTGGTGCTTAATTTCAAACTGATTGCCATTATCTCTGATGATCGCCCTAGGTGTGCCAAAATGTGTTACGATGATCCTCCTGATTAACCTAATCATGTCAGTATCCTGGATATTTGCTAATAGTTCCTCGTCAATCCACTTTGTGAAGTAGTCGGTGTCGACCAAGAGGTATTTGTAGTTCCTTGGAGCTATTGGGAGTGCTTCTAAACCCGATGGAATGAATGTCCACGGGCTATTCAGTGACTTTAAGTTATTCGTTGACTAATGGAGAATGTGGGAGAACTTATGGAACTTTTCACACTTCTAGACATATGAGGTTTAATTTATTTGCATATACAACCGCCAGTACCCTTTTTTGATAGCTCAAAAGCTAGAGACATCCCTCTAGTGTGTGTACCATAAATTCCATCATGAAGTCCGTACATAACTCGATCGACGTCACTTGGATACACGCACTGGAAGTAGGGATCAGTGAAAGATCTTTTGTAGAATTTTTCTTCGAGGGTTAGGTAAAATTGTGCTACCTTTACCCTAAACTTGTGGCCTTGCTTCTTATCGGACGGTAGGATTTCATTTTGAAGATAAGTGATTATTGCATACACCCAGCTAGGATTCTATACGACGAGAATTTGTTCAATGACAATGGGCTTGGTGTTACTGGGATTGGATATGAATTCCTTTTCAATGGTTTTTCTAAGACCAGACTCCACTGTTGACCTCAAGGCTACTAACGTGTCAGGATAGCTATTGATGCCCCAGGGTGAATTGTTGAATGTTGACTTCCTCAAATTTGGCCATCAATTCATGGACGATCTGGAGGTGTGCCACCATTATTTTATCCATCGCGTTGAAATATCTTGTTACTTAATTGGATACCATATTTAAATCATAGTATATATATTAAGATGGCTTGCCCCTAGTGAGGAAAATTTACGCAGTCTAGTGATAAGGGCTTCGTACTCAACCTCGTTGTTGGAACCTTCAAAGCCAAGTCTAATACCTTAATTGATCATGACATTTTCTGGGAAAATAATCAAAATTCCTACCTGTGCTCCCTTAGAGTTGGATGCCCCATCCACGTAAAGTGTGGACTTTTTGTATTGGTCGATCTCCCAGCTTCTTAACTAATCGACTATATCTTGGTCACTGGCCTCCTCTTCTCATATAAATTTGATAATGAAATATGCTAATACCTGACCCTTAATTGACGTTCTTGGTTGATAGTGTATATCACATCTCCCAAGTTTGACTTACCATATGTAAATCCATCCAGATAGGTCGACCTTCTGAAAAACAATTTTGAGGGGAAAGGAAAATTCAAATTAATGCTTCAACCTATGCGATACGATGACCAAGGAATATGGAAAATTTTCAAGTGGGAGGTAGCGTTGATCGATGTCGAGAAGTGTTTTGCTAATGTAGTAAATGGGGATTAACGTCCCCCTTTCTCCCAGACTAAGGCCAAACTGAATGCATCGCTTGAAACTACTAGGTAGAGATAAAGAGGATCTTCTGAATGCGGAATAATCAACAAGGGAGTATTCCTCAGGTAAGTATTGATTTCCTCAAGGGACTTTGATCATTCCTCGTTCTAAGTGAGGCTTTTTTTCTTCTTCAACAGTTGAAAAAATAGTCAGTGTCGTTCAAAAGACTTTTAAATGAAATGGTTAAGGGTTGCTAACATCCTTGTTAATTTTAAATTTTTCATAACATCTTCGGGGGCAAATCATTTTTTGTTATAATTATTTGTTTAGGGTTGACCTCATTACCCCTCTTACTGACTAAGTACCCTACAATCTTTTCTAACCGAACCCTGAAGGAGCATTTGGCCACGTTGAGCTTTATTTGGTAGTGCCTGAGGATTTCAAAAGTCTCTGCTAAATCCTTCAGATTATCGGCTTTGAGCTTTCCTTGACAAGCATATCGTGGATGTATACCTCCATTTTTCTCCTAAATGTTTATTAAACTTCATTGTAACCAGTCTTTGGTACATAGCTCACTCATTTTAAGGCTAAAAGGCGTGACCTAGCAACAATACAAGACCAAAGTTTTTATGAGTGAAGTTTTGTCTTGATCGGTCTCGAACAAAGGGATCTGATGATACCTTAATTATGCATCTAGAAAACTCATCTGTTCTTGACCGACTGTGGTGTCGACCAGCTGATCGATCTTAGGCTTAGAAAAACTATATTTGGGATAGGACTTGTTGATATCGGTGAAGTCCATCCACATTCTTTATTTACTATTACTCTTTTTTTTGTCAACACCAGGTTTATAATCCATTTTGGGAATTAAAATTCTCTGCTGGGCCATGTCTCCAAAACTTTCCCTACTTCTATTTCCAGTACCTTTCCTTTCTCTGGGGAATTTCGGCGAGCTTTTGTGTGATTAGCGGATACATGGATCAACATGAAGTTTGTTTCATGCGACTTCAGGGTCGATCCCCAACATCATTACACCAAAACAGGATATGTTTCACGGTCATGGACCTTCATAAATCAAATTTGTCATGGTCAAAAACATTGATAGGAATCGGGATGACAACTGTTTTGTCACAAACTTGTCACGATTAAAGTCTGAGATAAGTTCTTCTTTGTCACATACTTTGACCGTGACAAATTCATTACAAAGAGAAGTTGTCAAGAATGGCAACTGCCACTGTTCAGTAGTATATTATTTAACCCATAGCAGCAATCAACGGTATATTTTAACAATAACTCATAGCAATCAACGCCAATAATAATAATAAATCACTAACCAAATATAAATAAGAAACACGATATATTAACCCAAATTTGAATGTTAAATACAAATTATTACATAAAAAGTAAATGTTCATTGATTTTCAAGTTGGAGGAGAAATCAGGTCATACAATATAAGAGCTAATACAACCTTCAATATGCTGCACAACTCAGTGTTCATTAAACCACAAAGAGGAATTATCTTTCCTCTCCACAACGTTAGTGACATAGACTTGAGCTTCATGAGTTTGTAGAGAATAATTATATACCAAGGAACCTAGACTTATACTCGGTCCCTCAACCCCATGGCAATTATATCGCCTCCCCTTAAGTCTAGTAAATAGACTTTCTCCCAACCAATTGTAAATGGAGTCTTGACAATTGGTAGGGGTAGCGAATAAGTCATACGAAGATGAGGGGTCTGTCGGTGAGGGTGAGAAAGACGAAGTAGTGGTCCCGCATCCACTACTTTCTCATTTCTCTTCCCTGAGTTGATCTCAGATCGACCTTGAAGAGCTCGCTTAACCATCAAACACATTTTATTCAATATTTTTCGATTTTGTCAAACTTTTGGTCCAAATTGTTCTTCAGATTGTCGCCCTTGCACGGAAATCCACCGTTGGTCGACGTAATCTCGACAAGCCACTAGACCAAAACTGGCGATTGGTCATGGCCAAACTCCCCGACCAAAGTTGTGGGTCGCGGACTTGGGCCATGACCATTTTTAGCGTGACTAATAAATGGTCATGGCCGAGAGGGGTCACGGCAGATGGTCATGGACTTAGGCCATGACCCATGTCGTGATGGGTCGCGGCCCTCATCCGTGACCTACAATCGTGATAAATTGGTCGCGGCCAAAGTCCGCAACCCACAATCGTGACAAAAAAATTAAAAAATATTTGGTCGCGGCCCTCATCCGTGACCCACAACCGTGACAAATTGGTCGCGGCCAAAGTCCGCGACTCATGACTGTGACAAAAAAATTAAAAAAAAATTGGTCGCGGCCCAAGTTCGTTACCCACAACCGAGATGAAAAAAATGGTCGCGGTCTTTGGCCGCGACCATTTTTATGCGTGACGAAAAAAATAAAAATGGTCATGGACAAAGTCCATGACCATATTTAACTATAATTTTAAAAAAAATGTATTTTTTTGGTCCAATCCTAAAACTGGGGGTCCTGTGAGTGCACCTTCGTGTAACGTTGGACGCGTACGAGGTGTTACAAATATTTATTATTGGCAAAACAATAAAAAAAATCACAAATTGCGAATCGAGAACGTTGTTAATAAACAAATATATATACAAACTTAAAAATATTACACGCCTTAATAATTCACAGACCAAAAAAACTATTAGGCAGAGTTTCCTCTATTTTCTTGACATTTTGAAACCTGTAAACGTAAAACCGGCTTATTATAAAGCCCGCACGGCCATAAAACTAAACAATAAAAGCCCGCACGGCTGTAACACATAAAAAATAAAATCCGGAATGCCCACAACATATAAACAATCTTCATGTTGTAAACCATTGCCCCCTTCATTTGTTCCGCGTGCAAAAATCCTACAAATGATAGGATACATAAAAAAAATATCAGTAACTAAGTAGTTTTACAAAAAAATTAATCAAGCTGAAAAATTGCATATATGAGTTAAAATTATCAACATATGAATATTTTTCTAGAAATATGCAAATTACCATCGTATTCTCAAATCGGGAGTCCCGCGGCTGCGTGGTCAGTTCCTACGAGTTACATTGGTCCCGTGGGAGGTGTTGGTACCACCCACGGGGACGTTCGGGGGCTGTTTCAAGTTTTCACCCACTAACGCCATGTTTTAAGCCTAAGTCTAGAAATATGGAAATTATCATCGTATTCTCAAATCGGAAGACCCACGGCTGTGGGGTCAGTTCCTACGAGTTACATTGGTCCCGTGGGAGATGTTGGTGCCACCCACGGGGCCGTTCAGGGTTTGTTTCGAGTTTTCAACCTCTAATGCCATGTTTTTATGCCTAAGTCTAGAAATATGCAAATTATCATCGTATTCTCAAACCGGGAGTTCCGCGGCTTCGTGGTCAGTTCCTACGAGTTACATTGGTCCCGTGGGAATTGTTGGTGCCACCCACGGGGCCGTTCGGGGGTATTTTGGGTTTTCACCCTCTAACGCCATGTTTTTATGCCTAAGTCTAGAAATATGCAAATTACCGTCATATTCTCAAACCGGGAGTACCGCGGATCCGCGGTCAGTTCCTACAAGTTACATTGGTCCCGTGAGAGGTGTTGGTGCCACCCACGAGGCCGTTCGGGGGCTGTTTTGAGTTTTCACCCTCTAACGCCATGTTTTTAAGCCTAAGTCTAGTAATATGCAAATTATTGTCGTATTCTCAAACCGGGAGACCCGCGACTGTGGGGTCAGTTTCTACGGGTTACATTCGTCCCGTGGGAGGTGTTGGTGCCACTGAGACAAAAAATATCATTACAACTGAAACAAAAAGAATATTCTGACGACTGAAACAAAAAAATATCATTACAACTGAAACAAAAAGAATATTCTTACAACTAAAACAAAAAAATATCATTCCAGCTGAAGCAAAGCTAATATTCTTACAACTAAAACAAAAAAAATTATTACAACTAAAACGAAAGAAAATATTATTAAATCTTGGCCAACAAATAAACTGTCCATGTAGTAAAAGATTTTGCATAATTCCTCAATTCCACCCCATCCCCACTGTTAATGTACACATGTACATCTCCGCAGCCGTTGTATATTTCATCGACCATTATATTAGCCTCACCCGTCTCCAAAGGTCGGTGATGTACTAGAGTTCCAGGAACCATGGAGATGAGTATGCACACGCCAACAAACCTCGAATTGCTCATGTCCTTGATATAGTACTCTTCGCCATAGTCACTGTGAGTTGTTGACGATGATCCGAGCCCCGTGATTGGCGCAGGTGCAGGGGAGGGGAATGTTGGAGGATGAGGCATTTGAGAGGGGAATGTTGGAGGGGAAGGATGTGTGAAACCTTGAGTATGAGTAGGGTAAGGGTAACCTTGAGGAGGCATTGGGGGCCTTTAACTTTCAAAAAAGTTCACAAGTTTCCCAATTTGATTTGTCAATAATCCCAAGGTATTTTTAATCTCATGGACATCCCCATCGGTCTTTAACTGGTGCTCCTTTTGGGATGAGATACAATTCTTGACCAAAGAAATCTCGTCCACAAAAGGTACAATGTGTTGAAGTTTTGTTTTCGGCATATGTGAGCCAACACCTCTCGTCCTCCCTCTTTTGTCCTTTCCAAAGGTCTTTGTTAGGGCATCAGCTTCAAGGTCAAAGTCATCAGTAGGGATCGAATCGGATTGACTGCTGATGGCCTCTATTGATTCCAGTGTCTTAGCCAAGTGCGGCGGGAATTTATTATCTTTGTCCCGTCGAGCATGAAGGAATAAGTTGGACCGATTTGGGTTTTTACCGGCATCTGGACCATCATTTGTCCTACTCTCCCATTCATTCTTCAAATCCTCATATGATTTGGATCCCAACATCATGAACTAAATCCTCTAACAAATTATGATCTACATTATCATCATGACCTTGTACATCTATCTTACTTGATGATTGTTGTGAAGGTTGCTCAAGGACAAAGGGAACATGCGTTTCTTCGTGAAAAACCCACGATCGATAATTATCTTGGATACCCCATCTAAGAAGATTTAGTTAAACTACTTTCCACTTAAACACCTTACCATTTCTACAATGTGCACACGAACATGGGAATTCTTCATCATTAAGACATCTCTTTGTGAAATTTACAAACTCACTAAAAGATATATGATACTTATCCTACAATCTATTTGTATCACCCATCCATTATTTATATAGAGGATATCCCATCACAGATACTATGAACAATCACCTATTATGGGAAAAGACGCATATATTCTGAGTTTAAAAATCAATCTTATAACTCATGTTCAGTTTTAATATTTCAAATTTTGAATTAAGTAGTATGTTTGAATACAAAATTAAAATAAATTCAAGTAGTGGTCAATCCCAATTCGATTTATTCATTATCATATCAAACACACATATCAATTCTACAGTCCGATTAAGTCGATATTACAGTACCAAGTTAGGTTTCTAGGCGCATTTTATATGATCAATAGAGTGTTTACTTTCAATACCCCCCAAAATAATAAAAAAATACTCTGATTAATTAAATCATCCTAACTTCAGCAACTACACACATTGAACTCCTAGTGAGCACAAACCCCATTCAGTATTAACTAAACACACAAACCACTATTCCCAAATTATCCTAAAAAATTAAATCTTTTACATGAACTAAAGATAATGCCATTGATTAACAATAATCAAGCAATACTCACATGAGAATAAACACCAAATTACACATGAATCAAGCGAGCAACTACTATACCCAACTTCATATACCCGATTTCAATATTTTAATGCATATATACACAATTTCACGTACCTAAATTCAATATTTTAATGCACATATACAAAATTTCACATAACTAATTTCAAATACCAAATTTCACACCCCAAAATTTCACATACCCAATTTTAGATACCAAATTTAACATACCCAATTTCAAATACCAAATTTAACATACCCAATTTCAGATACCCAATTTAACATACCCAATTTCATAACTATACCAAATTTCACATAACCAATTTCAAATACCAAATTTCCACCCCCAAATTTCACATACCCAATTTAAGCTAACATAAAAACCCTAACATAAACACACACACACACACACACACACACACACACACTCACTCACTCTCCAACAAACATCACTTAACAAAAATGAACACACCCATTTTTTCAAAATAGTAAAAAACTAAGTTTTTTAACCAAAGTCGCTATATATGATCAACATAGTGAGGAGATCATATATAAAAAATATTAAAAAATTCAACCAGAAAGTGGGTGAGATGATGGAAAAAAATTGAACGATTGAAAATGCTCATAAATACCCACTTTTCATTTCACCCATTTTCGTGTTGAATTTTTTTTATGATTATTTTTGTAGATGATTTTCTCAATATGGAGATCGTGTATTAAAAATTTGGCCATTTTTTTACTATTTAAAAAAAATAGGCATGTTCAAAGATATGTTATTAGAAGGTATGTTGGAGAGCCTAATTGATACACACACACAAACATATACATATATATATACATACAACCTTTCTCACACACACAAACATATACACATACACATATGTACATAGAGAAATCATGGAATAAGAGAGAATGAGAGGGATAATTACCTCTCATTGTGTAGGTAATGGTGGCAACCCATGTGGGAGAGAGAGAAATGCGGAGAGATAGAGAGAGATATAGAGATAAAGAGAGAGAGAGAGAGAGAGAGAGGCATGGTGAGAGAAGTAGAGAGTAACACAATGAGAGAGAGGGGAGAGTAGTGCTGAGAAGAAGGTGTTTATGTGTGGAGAGGGATAAGAAAAAAAGGGTTGGTGAGGTATTAATATAACACTTGTTATCACGGTCTTTGACCCTGACATGACCATGACAACAAAGAGGTGTTGTCATGGTCTTTGACCTTAACACGATAATGCTAACTTGTTATCATGGTCATGTCAGGGTAAAAGATCGTGACAACACCTCCATGTCTTGTTATCACACTTTTTGACCTTGATAAGTCCTTGCGGGTTAAAGTGAAAAAATCATTTTTTTGGTGTAGCGCATATCATACGACTGCCATACAAATACATCTTGATTTTGTTTCAATGTAAAGATCAGTTACTCTTATCTTACTTGGACAATGTGGGGCCGATAAATAATCTCCTTTCTGACCGGGCTTCATCAAAGGTAATCTCTTCCAATTTCTCCATGGACCTATCAACGGGGTCAACTCTTATCTCTTCCACTACTGGTTTTCCGTAGTTTAGTTTCTATTTGGAAGGTGTAGCCCTGCCTTCAGACATTTTAGGAATGAACTTATTTTCTTTCTTCTTATCTTATTTAGGTCTGCTGGCATTGATAAAACACTATCGAGCAATGGCTTGGTCATATCTGATTTCCATTATTTCCTGCTCTGTGACACTTGAGTTTTTTATGGTGAATGGAGAGAAAGGTATCGATGACATATTGCCATCCTCTCCAAAGAATGGCGTAATAGGCAGAGTCAATGTATACCACTAAGAACTCAATCAACTTTGAGATAGTTTTGGACCTAACTAGTAGGTCCACCTTTCCCAATGACATAATCATTTCTCCAATGAAGCCGACTGGTGGGATGGTCACTTCCTTTAAGTCCTCCAACTTCAATTTGATCTTGTGAAAAATCTCCAAGTACATGATTTCAGAGGATCTCCCTTGATCGACTAGCATCTTATCCACATCCCAATTTTCAATTTGAGGCCGGTTACTAACGCATTATGGTGTGAGGTCCTCACTCCGATGAAATCATCTTCCTGGAAGACTATATGCTTGTTGTAGTCCATGTCTTCTATCACCTGCGCTAGCCGACTAATTTTTACAAAGTCAATTTGGAAGGCCTCGGTAACTGCAGTGTCCATCCGAACAACATTTCTTTGTATTTTATTGGGACTCGAAGCGCAAAGTGGATAAAAGGAACTCAAGCCCCAACTCGTCCTAGAAAATATTATCTAATTTTTAGTTGGCATTGGATCGACTATAACACCCCGCCTATTTAAATACCGGGTGATCAGGTCTTTATTAAATTAAAATAAGGTTCCCTTTTGGTTCATTCTTAGCATCACTTTCGATAACTTTTTAAACATTTACTAACCACCTAGTATTCAAAAAGTTGGTGCCAGTTTTAACTTTTTAATTAAACAACAACAACGTGCGAAACATTTTTACCATAATCAACATTCTGTGCAATAGTAATATAAATACAATCACAAGATAAATGACTGAGATAAAAATATACAAATAAACCATCAGTTAAGATAAAGTCCAAAAATTCCAAGTCTAATAAGAGTCCAACAGAAGTAACATGACGAGTATACCAAATCTGACTGAAATAAAAAGCTGAGGGCTAACATGACCAAATGAAATACTAAACTTCATCCTACTTTAGGAATGAAGTAATCGAAGCGACTAAGTCAAAATCCTTCAAGCATCCACAAGTACTGCAGCTACGCATCCCTGGAACAGATCATCCTGCTTGGCGTCCCTGTGGCTGGACACCTAAAAGTTTTTGGAAAAAGTTTTGCAAGTACGGGTTAGAGTCCGAGTAAAAATAATTTAAAAATATTTAGCAAGCATTTAAATTGCAATTTAAATGAACAATTATTAGATACACATGTTAGGTTGCGAACACTCCCTTGAGTTCCTCACCTCTCATCTATAATGCACACCTAACGTGTCCTACTCAACCCCACCTAGTCACACTACCCCATACAACTAGGTCACAAGTATCTAATAAACCTCGAATCAGTCTCACCTGTACCGCCCATACAGTACACTACCGAATACCCTTAATTACCAATAAGTCCTCAGTTAAGTTTCTCCTTAACTTACCTGTACCGCCCATACAGTACTCTATCGCATAATTAATAATAATCATTTCGCTTATGTTATTATTAAACCCAAGGTGCCATTTCACATATGTTATCGGTCAAGCCTTTCCATTTAAGTTTCTCTACTTAAACTTTATCTTTTATATACACTATATAACTTCCTACTATTTACACATTAATAGATATATCATTATTTAGATGTACACTATCTAATCTCTCTACTATTTACTCTTTAGTAGATTAATCGTTCTTTAAATTCACACTATCTCGTCTCACTACTATCACACATAAGTAGATTTATCATTGTTTAGATATACACTATCTAATCTCACTACTATCCCCCATAAGTAGATTTATCATTGTTTATCTAACCTCACTAATATCACACATAAGTAGGATAAAACATTCATATATATATATATATATATATATATATATATATATATATATATATAATACAACATCCAGTGTACTAACTACCGTGATGGACATTCGCGTACTCTGCTATCAAGTTCATGTACCTCTCGTACAAAAATCAGGAACTACGCACATAGTACTAAGGCTTTGGAGCTGCGCACATACCTAGCGCACCCAAACGAGCTGCCGACATCACTGTTCTCTCACATAGTTATACACTGCCAGTACTATATTTTGGGGCACAAATCCAGACCTAAGTGGAATCGTCAAGGTGGGATCGCCCACTGCGCGGGACCTCCGTGATAGCAAGTAGCGTAGGTATGTTCACATACACAAAATCACATCCTATCCATATGCTTAATCATTTTAGGCATACACACGACTTATAATAATAAATTCGTATAGGTATACACTAAACCTATAATAATCATCCGTACGTAGTATTTATTTTTTGAATACTCATCGTACCAATTTATTCATAATTATAGGGGGCTTGAAGATAATCTCGAGATTAGAGATAATCCCCCCAGCTAGTACAACATACTCAAGCGAGGTGGCTCACTGAGCATCTCAAGCGAGGTAGCTCATCGTGGAAACTCAAGCATGGCAGCGCAAGTGAGGCAGCTTAGCGTGGCAGCCCAGGGAGATCTTCCAACGAAGTAACTGGCCGAGAGGGCTCATCTTTTAGCTTTGTTGTCTTACTTAGTCACGTTGTATCCTTTTATACTGGAAAAAATCTATAACTATTATAATGATGTAACGATTATAGCGCTATTCAGTGTGAGGTCAAACTGTACTCGCGAGAGACCAAGCCTGGTAGGGCCTGGGAGAGCTTTCATGCTCTATCGAGAGACCTCGTCGTGGGAACTTTAGAGGGATTTGGTTTGGAGGATTAAGAAGCGAGGCAGCGTTGGGGCTTGTCCTGACCATTTTAGATACACTTGATAAAACACTGAAAGACCTTTGATCATGGAATCCTGGGTGGAGCAACCTTGAGTTCCATTGTGCGTTGAGTTGTGAACTAAACAACCCTCTACTTAATATCACATCTACTTTAGGTGATGTCACTAGCCAGCTAAGCAATGTCAAATCTGCACTTGAGTAAACCACCATGGTATTTGGGGTTGTCAAACAGTTGGTGAGCCACCTTTGTGATGACAACCCCCTGACGCACAGTGGTTAGGCAAAAGGCATGTCTTGGAATTTAATGTTTATAACATGGAGCTGACTAGCCCATCAAGCATTTAATATTTATGACATAAAGTATGAGGGATGTCTTTCACAGCTGTGAAAGACTGAGGCATCTTGGGAGTGGTGTGGGGGGGCTATTTATGGGCCTCAACCACTTCTAAGGGGGGTGTCCTTTTCAGAATCCTTCTCTAGGGAGGTTTTCATCAGAGAGAGAAAGAAGTTATTGCAAACCAGAGCTCTTACTCACCCATCGTTGTCATTTATTGTGAAAGCTTTTAATAGCTGTAGAATCGCTATAGCGGAAATATTGCGACTTCTCAAATAAAATCCAATTTTAGTTAATCCCAAATTTTAGTTAAACCCTAAAACATGCATCTAGATGATTTATCCAATAAAATAAAGCATGCAGGATAAAACAAACAATTTCAGGAAAAATCCCCCAAAGGGGCAAAACCTTTTATTTCACTATGATTTGAAAGAAAATGGCTTACATGGATTACAATGATATAGGGTGACATACGAAATACCCGCAGGTGTCGGTTCTGATGTCTTGGCTGAAACTTTCCCTTTCCAGGAGGGCAGCAGTGAAGAAGAAGATGGCTCCTCCACAAGTTACGGCTGGAATTTTCCCTTTCCAGGAGGGCAGCAATGAAGAAGAAAAACGTCTTCTCCACAAGAGTGAACTTTATAAGGACTCCCTCCACAATACCATGCAACTGTCGGTTATAGAGATCTCCCCACAAATTATAAACAAGAGCAAAGTATGTTCTTGAAAACCAAAACAATTCACTAAGGCATATGGGAGTTTTGTGAATTGAAAAGAAAAAGGATTAAACCCTAAAGGAAGAAGTCAAAGGATTCTGCACTTTCGCAGGTTTCTATCTTTCAAAACGATGGGACTTCTTAATGAAAACGGACTCATTTAATGAGTATATATAGAAAATCGCGCCGCCTCAAAAAAAGAGCTCGTTCGAACAGGATCAGCATGTCGCTCGAACGAAGGATAGCTGTCGTTCCAACGAGATCGCGCGACGAGCCATCTCGCGCGAACGACATGCAATGTCGCTCGAACGACATGCAATGTCGCTCGAACGACTGATGCGACAAAATATTATTATTTTAATGTCCGCTTCAACACATAGAAAAAATACTCATTCTAAAAATTTGACGAAAAAGTCCGCTCCAACACTTAGAAAATATTTTATAAAAATATCCCAAAAGCTATAAGTGAAAAGTAAAGGTATTTAAAACATAACCTTACCAAAGTAAACTTTTCGGAGTCTTGAATGATGAAGAACTTGAGTAATTCGGATCCGTCTTTGACGTCAAATCGTCTTTAAAATGATATAAGAATAAAGCATTAATAATCAAATCTCCCCCATAATATGATAATTCTTTCTCCTCCTTTTTATGATGTCCCCAAATAGACATATAAGAAGAAATAATCAAAACATGGAGTGTCACGATAAAATTTCATAACAAATATGAATCAATCAACGCGCATGTAAAGGAGTATCCCAAAAACATTCACAAACTATTTTTGATTTTTCAAATTTTTCATAAAAAAATAGGATACAAAAAATCACACCATGGATTCAAACTAAAATAACCAAGTCATGGAAATGTAATGAATGGGTGTGAACACATTCGATAGGTAAATAAACTCAATCAATCATATTTGCACGATGCATATGTGTACTCCTAACGAATGAGCATCAAAAGTATCCTTAGGTGTAAAAATTTGTTGAATTTAAATGATATCGTCTTATACAAATCAACAAATCAAAGTCAAATGATTTCCACATCAATAACGTCCAAAACTATTTAGTGCCGTTTCGAGAACTTTTCAAAGGACGTGCAAACCCAATGATATATCCATCCAAAACTCCCTCATATATAATAATGCAATTTTTTATATCTAAAGAGGTACTAAATTCTCAACTTAGAGAAAACCTATTGGCCCAAATTTTCGGCATATTTCATCTTTTTATTGCCTTAATTTTTTGTGTGGGCTCTTTTCAAATGGTGGCTTTCACAACGTGATTATTATTCACTCGCAGCCCTTTCCCGTGTTCACTCATCATTTTTCAAACTAAGCAAATTCCTCACGGGTAATGGTTTTTACATGCACTACTTTTATTACTCTGGTATTATTGCACTTGGTTTGTTTAAGGACAGGATTGACATGAAAACACCCAACCAACATGTGATAAGTTAAGAACAATAATCAAACAAATCCGTGCATGTGTGCAATAAAGGAAATTATGAGTCAAACATGTAGGAAGCAACACTTAATTACATCTTAATGACTCCAAACATTATAAAGCACAAGGATGAATTGACCTATTGTCTCAAAACACTATCAAATAGTCACATGAAAAAAATGGAATGATGTTGTGACTCGGTCATCCTAAGTGTCCATCCATAAATGGTGCAAACAAAATACAAAAAATCTTTTTGGATTTTTCAAAAATTTCATCAAAATAATTTTTTTTTGTATTTTTCAAAAATTTTAGCAAAAACAAAAGTTTATACAAAAAGTACACATGTCATAACACTAGCAAACAAGTATAAATCATGAAACCCCCACTAGTGTATGACAAACATCCAATACAATCAACCAAACGATCTCACATGGTGTGAATCACGTGCAAGCAAACGAGAATCGTGGACAAGTAAACCATAAGCCTCTAAATCTGATTTCCTGACCCAAATCGATATGTAACGAGGTGTGGGGGTGTGAGGAATCAATTAACCTTCCTAGGTCCATTTAAATGCTTGTAACAAAAGCGCCTAAGATGACCTTGCCTACCGCAATGTGTGCAAGTGTAAATCGGGCGGTGTGTGTTACCTAAAGGTGGACCTCTCCTCAAATTTCTCGGTTTCTCTCTCCGAATTTGCCTAGGTGGGTCTCTTCTAATGATCCTAGGAGGTTCTCTCACGATGTTCCTAGGGGGATCTTTCCTAACAAACTTAGGTGTCTCTTTCTTAACAATCCTAGGAGGCTCTCTCACACGTGTGGGAATGGGTGCAACATATTTTTCAAGACCAATCCCACCCCTATCCTTTTTTATCTCGACGGTGCCTAAAATCTTATCAAGTTTTTCAGACCTAGACTCCAAATCAAATTTCACTTTACTTGAATATTTCAATTTCACCTCAAGTTCACCTATCCTAGATTCAAGTACACGTCTAGAATCCTCAAACTCTAAAAGCTCCTTTTTCATAGTCTCCATCAACCCTCTAAGACTATCTCTCTCACCCTCGACGTATCCTATTTTCTCTTTAAGCATATCCTCACGTTCCCTAAGATCCTTAATCAACGCATCAGTATTATCATTATTTAAAGCACGTTTCTTCAATTCAGCTTTAAGTTTCAAGTTTTCCTTTTTTGTCTTTAAATAATCAAAATACAAATTATTGTAGGCAACTTGCAACTCACTCAATTCTTCTTCTTCCTCCTCACTCTTTTCACCCCCACTCTCATCACTAATCACACGGATGGGAAACTCTCGCCTAGAGGCATAAAATACTTCTTCTTCCGAATCACAATCACTAAGGGTAGAAACATGAGAAATTGATTTATTCAATTTCTTCTTTAAATTTGTGGAACACTCATCTAACGTGTGACCAACACCCTCACAACAAGGACACCTCTCAGATTCGTTTTCAACGGAAGATTTAAAATAAGAGTTCGTGTGAATTTTCTAATTAACTTTTTCAAAATTTGACATCGAAGATCATCAAAACCATCAAAAGCCATTTTTGTGCAAAATCAGGATCAAAACACAATAACTTAGTGCAACAGGCTCTGATACCAATTTGTAGAATCGTTCGAACGAGCTCTGTTTTCGAGGCGGAAGGATTTTCTATAAATACTCATTAAATGAGTCTGTTTCCGCTCTAGCGATTCTACAAATTGGTATCAGAGCCTGTTGCACTAAGTTATTGTGTTTTGATCCTGATTTTGCACAATAGCTATCCTTATAATAGCTAACCCGAGATCTTTCAAAGGTTGTTGGTGTGCTTGGGCTACCTGCCAAGGTGTATCTAGGGTTTTTACTCCTCTCTCCCTTTAACTGAGTTACTTTTGAGTTCCCTCTATTATTGATTGAGTTATACACGAATGCATTTTGAGTCCTATCTGAGTGTTGACCAAATGCAATATTGTGTGTTTACTTGTGTTCATTAAAGAGTTTCTGGGTTATCACTTATCACCATACCTATAGGAGTTACACCTCAACTAGTACTACCATACTCCCAGGCTACAAGGGGACTACCCTCTTATATTTGGCGACTCTGCTGGGGAGGTATTCTTCTAGAATTATGGATCAGGATAATGTTAATCGAGATATAGACTTTGATGCTATTAAACGTCAAGAAGAACAAGCTGAGAGGGAGACTGAGGATACTAAGGATGGGGTTCCCCGGGTGGAGGTTCCCCCAGTTCAAACAACGACGGGCATCCCTGGGATAACGCAAGCTTCTACGAGCGCTGGGATGGGGCAAGCTCAAGTGGACCTCCTCACGAGTAAGTTTCATGAGTTTTTACAGACGCCCATTGCTACAACGATGTTGGGGGGATTTGATGCCAGTTCTTTCATAACACCAATTGTGGCTCCGATAGCCCCAATAAGCGCTGCTCCAATGGGCATCATCCCCTCGAACACAGTTACCACTCCTACTCTGGCGGTGGGTGACCCAGGTGTGATGGGAGTTCCACCTGTTAGGGTTACTCTAAGTGAAACGAGTGTCCCACCAGTGGTCCCTCTGGCTATTCCCCGAACAATCAAGAAAACACAAACATCTTCTTTGGAAGAGATGAGGAAAGAGATGCAGAAAGAACGGTTGAAGATGATATCAGATTCCTCGCAATCAGCCGACGAGGTGGCATCGGTGTATGATACGCCCTACCCCCAGGAATTCATTGATGAGGCATACTCAAAGGACTACATTCCTCCCATCTTCGAAAAATACACTTGGAAGGGGGGAAACCTGAAAGAGCATATTAAAGGCTTTATCGAACACTTGGGACCTCACTGTTATAACAAGAAGCTCAGGTTGAGGGAGTTCTCAAAATCCTTGACCGATAAAGCCTATACTCGGTACTCCCATTTAGAGCCAAAAAGTGTTTCAACGTGGGAAGAGATGCACGTACTATTTGCCCAGAAGTTCTTTCTGGCAGACGATGAGTTTACGTTAACTCAGTTAGGCAAGGAGAAGAAACGACCAGGGGAAGGTGTGGTGGAATATGTGCGAGGATTCAGGGAGAGGTACCTCAATGTAAGGGAGGAGGCCAAAGAGTCCAACTTGCTATAGCTGTGCACTGAAGGTTTTCTCCTGGAGTATATTTCTCACCTTATTAATGAAACACGCGAAGGAACTTTCGCACCATTTCTAAAAGCAATAAGAAATATATCGTTTATAGTTCGGTCAAACCCGTTCATAGTACCGGGGTTGTTCAGGCAATCGATCCAACCTGTTACAACACGTGGCCAGCCCCCACGAGTAGGATATGCTAATGGAGGTTAAGGGGCTAAGCAGTCAAAGAAAAATAATAAGAAAAAGTTTGGAAGAGATGGAGAAGACGCACCACCGCTACCGTGCACCGTTGAAGAGGTTGTTATTTACTACAATACCATGGTCCAAGGAAGAACGGTGTACGAACCAAAGGGCATTCCGGTTGTAGAGCCAAATGTAATAATGAGGGATGGTCCCATGTATTATCAGATCCATCAAAAATTAGGCCACCCAACGGAGACATTTCATGCTGAGAAAAATCGTCAATAAACGCATAGAGACGAGAACTTTGCATATCCCTTAAGAGAGTGTAAATGTTAACCCCCTCCCACCACACAGAGAAAATCTGGTGGTTGCCTATGATGAGGAGGCTGAATGAGGAACGAGGGAACCAAAGTTCCAACGGGAAGACTTCGAAGACGCGTTGGAAGATTGTACAAGGGGTATGGACAATGTGGTCACATCCTACGATAAAGCAATTGAAAGGGACGCGGAGGAGGTATACAACCTAGAAGGGGAAGAAGTGGACCCAAGCTTAGAGTACCAAGCTATTTTGCGGTAGCCTAAGTTCTCTTGGTTCTATGAAAAAGTGGTGATACCGAAGGAAATTCGTTTGGAGATAACGCAAGCAATTTTGGATACTGCAAGGAAGAACGCAGTACCCTTATTGAGATGGAAGGGGCCCATGAATAGGCTGGTGAGAAAGTTCTTATCCGAAGTAACTTTTAGTGATGCTCAAAGGTTCCCACACAATAGGCCCCTGTATGTGATAGCAAGAATCAACGGGGTAAGCTTTGCAAGGGACTTAATGGATAGGGGAGCATCAATTAATATTATGCCTATCAGTTCCTTCCGGATAGACAACATTCTAGAGGAAATATTAATATCAATGCCTTTGGTGATTTCTAGCTACGATAATCAATCGTCCAAGTCTATTAGATATGTGAATGTGGGAATTGTGATGGGGAACCTTACCTCGCATTTCAAGTTCCACGTGATTGAAAGTGCCACTTCGTACCACCTACTGATAGGGAGGGTATGGATGCACAACTAGGGTCTAGTCCCTTCGATGTATCACCAATGTGTAAAGGCAAATGTTAAAGGGACTGAGATCATTATACGTGCCACGAAGAAGCCTTTTCCCACCGAAGAAGCTCATTTGGTCGACGTACCTTTCTACATAGAGTTGGAGGAATATTCCTGGGTGCTGATAAGGAGGATGGAATGTGTAAAAGTTCCCTTTATCAGAGAAAGGATGGGGGATGTGAATGACCAAAGCTGTGAAGGGACAAAAGGTAAAGCAGTAATCGAAGAAGTTCACTTGGGTGCTCCTAAGAGGTAGAATCTCTCGAGGCAACTCAGGGATTGAATGAGGCCCATGATGGATCCGATGCAACATCAGGTCTAATGCCAGAGCGCGCTGAGCATATATTAGGGATAAAGACTGGCAAAAGCCTCGAGGGAAAGGAAGAGAAAAGTGTTTGTAACGACGAGCAGGCAGTGCAAAAAGAAGATCACAAAGGATGGGAGAGTTATTTACCTCCTTTGAGGGTGTGAGCGGGTAGTCGAAGGTGATAATATAGGGTCTAATGAAGAGGTTGACCCAATATATGAATGTTTCTGGGTGGATCAGTAGGGATAATGCATGGTCATTGACAACTAAAATATACAATAGTTTGTGGAGGACGTAGTCAAAGAACTAGACTGCATGACAGATCGCCCAAGGCCCCAGATCCAAGAGTTGGAACAATTAAACCTGGGCAAAGAAGGAGACGATGCAAGGCCCATTTTCATTTTAAAGGGCCTGAGCGTAGAGAAAAGAGGGGCCTTGATAGAGCTGATTCGAGAGTCTAGGGATGTCTTCGTGTGCAAATACACAGAGATGGAGGGGTTAGACGAAGAGGTGAGTTGCCATAAGTTGAACGTTATGCCTTCAACCATACCGACGAAATAATCCACAAGAAGTTGGATTTGAAGATTAAAGAGGAGGTCCAACGATTGCTAGAAACAGGACTCATTGAGTCGATACAACACCCACTTTGGCTGTCAAGCATCATCCTAGTGGGGAAGAAGGAGAAGAGCCAGATAAGGATCTGTGTGGACTTCAGAGATCTGAACAGAGCCTGCCCAAAATATGAGTTCCCTCTACCCTCTATTGATAGCTTTATTGATGCAATGGCGGGTCATGAAATGTACAACTTTATGGACGGATATGTGGGATACAACCAGATCAAGATGGATCGAGCAGATGCAGAAAAAATGGCATTCAGGACAAAGTGATGCCTTTTGGATTGAAGAACATCGGGGCAACATATCAAAGGATAATGATGGCCATTTTCCATGATTTCTTTCACAAGTTTTTAAAATTCTATGT
This sequence comes from Sambucus nigra, assembly GCA_949130495.1. Classification (NCBI taxonomy): domain Eukaryota; kingdom Viridiplantae; phylum Streptophyta; class Magnoliopsida; order Dipsacales; family Adoxaceae; genus Sambucus; species Sambucus nigra. The sequence goes on along the minus strand of OX422215.1, from coordinate 17,722,973 downwards.
GGATGATTTGGTCATCAAGTCAAAGAAGGAAGAATTCCATCTAGATAACTTGAGGAGGGTGTTCGTTTGCTGCATAAAGTATAAGCTGAAGATGAACCCACTTAAGTGTGCTTTCGGGGTCACAAGTGGGAAGTTCCTAGGGTTCGTGGTGCATCGGCAGGGAGTACATATGGACCAGGACAAGAAGCGAGCAATCCTACAAATGTCGTGTCCAAGGAAGACGAAGGAGCTTAAGAGTTTCCTCGATATAGTCTCCTACCTTAGGAGATTTATACCAAGACTAGCCGAAATAACTGACCCATTGATGGAACTGCTACGAAAGGGCACAAAGTTTAAATTAGAGGAAGCTCACCAATAGTCTTTGACCAAGCTGAAAAAGCTGTTGACCTCTCCATGAACGATGCTCCCTCCAAAAGCATGAGTACCATTGCATCTCTACCTCACGTCTACCACCAGGTCAATCGGAGCACTCCTGGCGTAGGAAATCAATTGGAAAGAAAGGCCAGTTTACTACCTGAGCAGGATCATACATGGACCATATGTAAGGTACAATAGTATATAAAGGCATTATTTAGCCTTAGTTTTTGTAGAACAAAAACTCAGACATTACATGTTATCTTTCACAATTCACATTGTGACAAGATATGACCCAATCATGTTTTTATCGGCAAGAACTATTTTAATTGGAAGAGAAGCTAGGTGGTTCCTCATCCTTTTAGAATATGATTGAAAGTGTGTGGTTCCTCGCGCGATCAAAAGTCAAGCCTAAACAGATTTATTAGTAATCTTTCCATCTGCAGTATTCGAGCCACCTCGAGAGGAAAAATTTCTGGAGGCCAACCTTGAAGAATGGATGATGCAATTCGATGGTTCTTCGACAAAAAAGAAAGGAGGGGCAGGGGTTAAGTTTTCTAAAGGAGAGGAGAAATTTTGCCTTTGCTATAAATTGGATTTCCCTTGCTCCAATACCGAAGCAGAGTATGAGGCGTTGGTACTGGGGCAGCTAGAGGCCCTTAGAAGGGGCATCCATTCGTTATGCATCAAAGGTTATTCAAACTTAGTGGTCCAACAAGTGAATGGGTAATATGAGTTGAAGTACCTCAGTTTAGCACCGTACAGAATGATCATCCAACGGCTGATTAATCAGTTCCATCAAGTGAAGATAAGAAAGCACCCCAGAACGATGAATATACATGTTGATGACTTTGACACTATCGCTCAAAAGATGGCTTTGAAGACCGATACAACTATTGTGGTGATCCAATAAAGAATATCCCCATCGGTTGTGTAATCAGTCCTACCCATGAAAGGTGATACAAATTAGAGGGGTAGAATCAGAAAGCAGTTGGAGGCTAGGGAAGGAAAGATGGAATTGAAAGAGCTTGCATAATACTTCGCCAATCATGGTAACCTTTACTTCAAGAATATGGGAGGATGGTTGTCAAGATGTGTTGGCCCTGAAGAAGAAGAACAAAGACTTAAAAAAACACATGAAGGCCACTACAAAATAATAGAGATCCCGTTGTACAGAAGGATTCAGAGGGAAGGATACTTTTGGCCAATAATGAAACAAGATGCAGCTGAGTTACAATAAAAGTGTGATAAATGCCAACTCTTCTTTCATGCAACTAAATGCCACTTCATTGAAACCTAAATGGATTGGAGACATCCCTACATTGACTGTATCAAAGAGGGAGTCATTCCTTCGAAGAAAATAGATGCGATGGGACTGAAAAGGAGGGATCCACAATTATATGTCCAGAAGGATCATGTCTATCGAAAGGGGTACTTCAACAGGCCATTGAGATGTATCACGAAGGAGGAGTCATCAGAAGTATTGAAATAAGCTCACGATCCAGCCCACGTTGGAGGGGCCAAGTTGTATGACCAAATAATGACATTGGGGTATTATTGGCCCAATATGGAGGAAGATTATGCATAGTTTGTGCGAATGTGCAAGGCATGCCAGCTACATAGAAATATGATCCATGCTCCTTCGGTGGACTTACATTCGTTGGACACTCCTTATCCATTCCACACTTGGGCGTTTGACCTGGTGGGGGCAATACATCCTTCGTCAAGAGGAAAGAACTGGATATTGGTGGCAACATAGTGCTTTATGAAGTGGGCTAAAGCGATCCACTCAGAAGAGCAACAACTTGCGTGGTGGATAATTTTATCATGGAGTACATAATTTGTCATTTTCGGATCCCAAAAGTCATCCTCTTTGATAACGGAACCCCTTTTCTCAATAAAGAGGTAAGGATGTTCACCGACAGATACTCTATCGTCCATTATACCTCAACGGTGGCATATCCTAAGGAAAACGGTCAAGCCAAAGTGACTAACAAAACTTTGGTCAATATCTTGGACAAAATGATGAAAGACTTCCCAGGATCATGGGACGAGAAAATCCCAAGAGTATTATGGGCCTATCGAATGACCAAGAGAAAACCCACATGATATAAACCGTTTTCCCTTATGTATGGAGCTGAAGTAATCCTTCCAATAGAGTTGGAAGTTCCTTTTGCCTGTTATGCCCTGAGAAGCAGCATGATCCCTTAGAGTAGACACGTACAACTGGAAGCGTTAAACGAGCATAGAGATTACGCGATGCAATACTTCTATATGTACACGAAGCAACTCTCAAGGGCGTATGATAACCTAATAAGACCAAGAAAGTTAGTTGAAGGAGACCTAGTTTTGAAAGCAGCTTTGAAACATATTAAAGGGCTCCCTCTCCCTAAGTTTGCTGCGAATTGGGAGGGACCTTTCATTGTAAAGGAGGCTCATGATTCAGGTTACTGTTTAATTTCAAAGATGGAAGAAGATAAACCATTTAAGAGTAATAATAAATGGTTGAAGGTCTACCTTATTTAAAGGAGTGACCCTAAAAGTTGTATTGTGTTTATTTTATTAAGTAATAGAATAAAGTTGCAAGTCATATATGAAGTTCCATATGTTATGATAACTATAGATTGGGTTGAACATTATAAGAGTTTTATTTTTTGTAATTGATAGAGAATAGTTATAACACATGGAAATAACGATATGGCAGAATGAACTCTCTTTTTCATTTATATATATTTGAACTTACATTACAAAAATGGGAACTACCGCCCAAGAATTACATATGAAGAAAAATGAAAATTTATACAAGTGTTGAGAGTCATCAGCCCAAGAGGAACCACAAGTCTGGGGCAAAGAAGAAATTCCCAGGCGGGCTCGAAGAAGTTGCCAATCATTCCTGCTAGGTACTGATGGAACCCTCCAGCCTCATTTGGACTTGATCACGCTCGATAAGCAACTTATCTCATTTTAACTTGGCTACGCACAGAGCTTCCTCGATAACCTCCACTTCTTGATTTACAGCCTCTAGCAGAGGTGCCAACTGAGCCATCCTTGCCACTTCAGTCCGTTGAGCCTCCAAGTTCTTCTGCAATAGCTCCCTTTGACTTTCCAACTGGTAAATCTTCAAATGTCCGATTAGCCCATTGAATTTAAAGCCATCTCGACCCAATTCCTTCAAGTTACCCAAGAATTAATTAAGGAGCGACTTAGTGACATTTGCAGTAGGGGTGTTGATAAGCTCAATAATAACGGTTGCCATGCCTTAAAGCGTATAAATCATCACTGGAATGTTCGAGTAAAGGTAATTGACTGTAAAAGTGTCAGGATGACTGGCAGCAATTTGCTCAATTATCAAATAATGGCAGGTAGATATTTGAGGTGATCAATGAAGAACCATGAGGCAGAACTAGTGAGGGGACAGCGTAGGCAAAGGAAGCTCACATCCAGATTCACTATTAGTCGAAATGCCAGTTGTGGAACCTTGATCGTTAGTACTTGACTCCTCAGATCCACTGGTTCCCGATGAGGTGAGACGACAGGCGTAGTAGCTTGTTGGGTTTGCTCTCCAGCACGAAGGGACTCCCAGGAAACTTGAAATGAGACAAAGAAAAAAATCTTAACAAGTGGTTCTCATTGTTAAGTCACCGTTACTGATGGAGTTTGATAAAAAATCTTAACAAGTGGTTTTCATTGTTAAGTCACCGTTGCAGGTGGAGTTTTGCGAAAAATCTTAACAAGTGTGTTTTCATTGTTAAATCACCGTTATAGGTGGAGTTTGCCGGAAAAAAACTTCGTAACTGTGTTTTCATCGTTAAGTCACTGTTATCGATGGAATTACAAAAAATCTTAGCAAGAGATTGAAAATTGTCACTATTATAATGGAGTTACAAACATATGTAAGAAATGAGGAGAAAATGGCGAAATACCTCAGCAACGATTGGAGAAAGAACGGGAGATATAGAAGAATTTGCAACGATGGTCACTATAATGGGCTGGTTCATTCCCTCAGGAGCCTCCACGAAAACCCCAGCCAGAGGAACCTCAGCCAAAGGAAACTCAACATTGAATGAAGAACCTAGGACAGCAAAGGGAACTAGGGCCAAAGTTGAGGGAGAATTTGAAGGAACGGTTCGATCTCCCACAGGTACATCAGCACTTGTATGGGCCGAAAAAGCATGGGGTGAGAAGATGAACCAACGGTAGCCTGAGTGATGTGGGGAGCCATGAGTGAGAATGGAGAGATTAAACTTGGAGAAAGCTTCAGACACAAGGCTAAGTGTTAAATGCAAGGAATGTCAGGGAAAAAGGGGCAAAACATACACTTAATTTACCTTAGTGATATTGGCAAAAGGGGGAAACTCAGATATGGGCCTTAATAAAGGAAGCTGAAGAAGGACATCAACCAGCGATGCAGCTAGTGATGAAGCAAATTCAACCTGAAACAAAATAAACCACTTAGAAGATACATCAAGGAATGAAAGGTACAAGAAAGATCTACCAATCACTTAGCACTTATTAGCTCGGGAGATCTTAGAAAAAATAAAATCACAGCTAAAGGAGCCACCGACAGAGAGGGTGAACTAGAAAAAGCTAAGGGAGTCTCCTATGGATGAGAGGAAAACCCCACAGATTCAGTGGGAGTAGTAGGCCTCTTAGAAACCTCCTCTGAACGACGTGAATAGGTGATACCTATCATGGGAGAATGGGGAGGAGATAAATCGGCCATAGAAGCACCGAAGCATCCTCCCATAAAAGGACTCACCGGAGGAGAAGGCCTTTCTTCATCAACCTCCTATCGAAGATAGAAAAGAGGGAACAAGTGTAAGAAATGAAAAAAATTATCTCACCAAGTTGTAAATGGCTAAGTGTTAGAAGACTCACCTCGTGCTCAGACAAATAATGGGATGGTATGAACATAGGTGAAGAAGGTGGAGAAGGAATTGAGGAAGCCCTATCAGTTCGGCTTGGGTGAGCGTCAGGACTGTCATCCACAGTTATACCTTGGATGGGATTTGACCAGGGAGAAACCTCATCATAGGAAGCATCACTAGTTGGCTGTACCTATAGAGCTCGTTTACACTGGGCCTTGGTACTCAGAGATTTTTTCCTAAGACCAGATGAAACCCTTAAACTCTTCCTACATTTTGATCCCCCCTCCGATGGATCTACCACGATGGCAGGAAACACAGAAAAATGATGAATGGTAGGAGTGTGTCGTTGAAAATTAGCATGTATTCGTTGAAACTCAGCTTGAGCTTTCATTCTCAACTCCTCACTTACTTCGGCAGAAACAGGAGGAGGAACGGAGGCTATAGGAAATTCATCCAATGGTGCTTGAGTTTGGGACTTGGTCTCTGAATAAGTCCCACTCTTGGATTTCTTACTCCTCTTGTCCAGTGGCTTGGAAGGTCCCTCGTTAGGAACCACATTGGTTGGAACACCTTGAGAAAGGGCAGGCTAATTTAGGGTTGAATGTTCTTGGGCTTGGGGGTGGCAGTTGGAACCATGGAGCAATAAGGGGGTAACTCACCTGGAGGGTACTTAGGGGTCTTGGTCAGATGGAACTCAATACCAAGAATATAATTTCATTTGAGGCCTAACTCCAAAGCAAGGAAAGAGAGAACTGGGGGTACTGAGGGGGACTTTGTATAAACTCACAAATTTGGGCCAGTTGTATCAACCAGAATTTGGTGGGAAATAAAGTGGATACATCCCCTTTCCTGGTGGCACTGGGGATGGTGACACGACCATCCATGATAGAAGTTATGCCATGTACAGCTGCAGAAAGATACAGAGTTCAAGCCTCAGCGAATGTAGCCTTCTTATTGGTCAACTGAAATACAGGTCGAGGAGCCCCTCGGTCAAAACCAAACTGCCTTCTGCATTGATCGGGGTTGTAAGGCCTAGAAGTATACCCCCACTCATTAAAGGAATGAAGGAACTCAAGGGTGAATAGAAGAACCACGACTTGCGAAGGATCTTCTATGATAGGAATAAACTTGACCACTCGGGCCACAGAAGTAAAAAAGCCCTAGGTATGGACATCGTCTGACTCCACATAAGGCCTCATCACAAAAGAGTCCAGTTTGTCAAAAATGCCCATTATCTCCTTTCAGCTCTGCTTTTTATGGTAACACAGGAGGTGAGGGGGCTTGATGTCGTGGCCAGAAGGATAAAGAACGGTTTTGGCAGCAACAATAGGAAAACGAGTATAAAGGAAACCCGTTAAAAGAGTAGTGTTGGCGAAATTGGCAAGGTTATAACGACCAAGGGATCGTTCCATGTCGATATGGGTCCAATCCAACTAGGTCACACCAGAGAAATAGCAGCTAGAGGGAGGTTGTAACCTCTGGCCCAATGAACGGAAATGTTTATAAGGTCCCTTCTGGGTTGGTTGTTGGGCTTCCCAGTTAAGAGGAAATAGGAGAACAAAACAATTATATAGGCCGGTAATTCAAGGGGTGTATCTTAACCCTTGCCCATGACAGAAGTGTCATCTTTCACAGTAGGAGCCTCGAAGAAATAACAGATTAAGGGAGTAAAAGTAGCTTTGTTGGAAGAACCAGTGCAGCTGTGGCAAATTCGATCCAACTCAACCTGATCAGCAGCTTCTTCGACATCCAAGGCCTCATCAATATAAGCAAACTCAACCAAGGGTTGAAACCCAAGTAATTCACATACATCCTCTAAGGTAATGGTGAACTCTCCCCAAGTAGCAAAGAAGGTGTGAGTTGTGATGTTCCATCTAGAGACCAACACTTGGAGAGCAGTGTTGTGCTTGGAAAGAGTGAACTTCCCAAACTAGTGGGATCAACGAAGACCAACTTTGGCAAGAGCTCTGCATATGTGTGTGGTAGGAGTTGAAATGAGCTAAAGATCCCCCAGTTGCTTCGAAATCAATCTAGGAGCAGGGAAAGTCACCACGATCCAATCTGAAGCGTAGAGTCTCTTATGGAGGGATAAAACCCCATTTAGCTGACTCTTCATCTTCATCACCCAAAAACAAAGGGTCATACTTGTCTAAAAAACTACAAGTCTTACACGCTTCAGAAAAATCATCGTCCTTACCAAAAATGGGAGAACGACAGTAGAAACGTAACTGCTCTTGGCGTGCTGCCACCAAGGCAGGGGCGCTCGTATGGGTGGTAGTGGAAGGTGTAGTGATGGTTGCAGGCGGAGTGTTTAAGCTGCTGGGAGCATTGGTGGCACTGGAAGAAGCCATAGCAGGTGGAGAGGAAAGAAGTGAGCTTAATAAGGAGAATATAGATACGAAGATGGTGGAGTATGGCCACAGAAAGCAGTAAAGAAGTTGACAAAAGAAAAGAAACCAAAGAAAAGTTTAGTAACAATGGCGGGTTGAGGGTTTTCTCTCTCTAAATGCTCTGGGAGTTGAAGAAGACGAAGGTATGGAAAATAGAAAAATGGCTAAGTGTTGGAATAATAGCCGTTTGAATTTTCTCAAATTGGCTTTTGAGTTTCCCACTACCACAAGTACAAAGCCGCCCATAATCATTTCAAATGGACACATAGCACTTCGAGGAGTGTCCTAATAGTTGAAAAGATGGCACCACGTCATTAATGAAGTGATGAATGGGGTTTAGAAAGGGTTTCTTTCAAAACAAGTTATGATTTGGGCGCCAGAACTTTTCGTTTGGCACATCGGATGTCCCACAATGCAAATCCAGTCCAATGGTTCAAAAAGATACGATATCCCCTCGCCACAAGTCCAAATGGGTTTAAATTTGACTCAGGCACATCGGGATAATCTTTCTTTTCAAACAAGATGAAATGGTGATGCAACACAGTCCAAACGAGAAACTACCTTCAACTTGGGGGAATTTTGCTGGGAGAATTTGCGCAGGAGAATTCCAACGTTAGAGAAAAGGCTCCACATAGCAAATTATAAAAAGCTCACTATGTCCCCATGCCACAAGCCCATTCGAAGTTATTTTCGGCTTTGGTACATCGGGGAGAATTTTATATTTTTCGAACAAGATGAAATGACGGCACAAAACAGCCCAGATAGGGGAAAACTTTGCTTTCGAAGAGTCAGAACAAATGAGGCACGATGATAGGAAAAAGTTGCGATGTCCCTTCGCCATTCATCAACGATTCGTAGCGCTTTGGTTCAGGTACATTGGGGACAATTTTACTTTTTCCTGGCAAAGATAATGACAGAAGTTGTTACATAGATGGAAATGTAAGAATTTTTTCATAAATAGGAGGTTCATCGAATTGAGAAGTTTTTCGTGCAGACATTTCTTATTACCATAACAAATCTCTCCACGAAGAGGAAAATATTGGGGGCTTGAAGATAATCTCGAGATTAGAGATAATCGCCCCGGCTAATACAAGAGACTCAAGCGAGGTAGCTCACTGAGGCAGCTCAAGCGAGGTGGCTCATCGAGGCAGCTCAATGTGGCAACTCAAGCGTGACATCGCAAGTGAGGCAGCTCAGTGTGGCAGCCCAGGGAGATCTTTCAGCAAAGTAACTGGCTGAGAGGGCTCATCTTTTATCTTTGTTGTCTTACTTAGTTATGTTGTATCCTTTTATACTGGCCACAAGCTATAACGATTGTAATGATGTAACGATTATAGCTCTATTCAGACTCGCGAGAGACTAAGCCTGGTAGGGCCTGGGAGAGCTTTTATGCTCTATCGGGAGACCTCACCGTGGAAACTTCAGAGGGATTTGGTTGGGAGGATTGAGAAGTGAGGCAGCGTTAGGTCTTGTCCTGACCATCTTAGATACTCCTAGTAAAACACCAAAAGACCTTTGATCGTGGAATCTTGGGCGGAGCAACCTTGAGTGCCATTGTGCGTCGAGTTATAAACCAAATAACCCTCTACTTAATGTCACATCTACTTTAGGTGATATCACTAGACACCTAAGTAATGTCAAATTTGCACTTGAGTAAACCACCGTGGTATTTGGGGTTGTCAGACAGTTGGTGAGCCACCTCTATGATGACAGCCCCCTGATGCACAATGGTTAGGCAAAAGGCATGTCTTGGCATTTAATATTTATGACGTGGAGTTGACTAGTCCATCAGGCATTTAATGTTTGTGACATAAAGTATGAGGGATGTCTTTCACAGCTGTGAAAGACTGAGGCACCTCGGGAGTGGTCTGGGGGGACTATTTATGGGCCTCAGCCACTTTTGAGGGGGGGATGTTCTTTTTAGAATCCTTCTCTAGGGAGATTATCATCAGAGAGAGAAAGAAGTTATTGCAAAGAAGAGCTCTTTCTCACCCACCATTGTCATTTATTGTGAAATCTTTTAATAGCTAACCAGAGATCTTTCAAAGGTTGTTGGTGTTTGGGTTGCCTGCCAAGGTGTATCTAGGGTGCTTACTCCTCTCTCCCTTTGACTGAGTTACTTTTGAGTTCCCTCTATTATTGATTGAGTTATACACGAGTGCATTGTGAGTCCTATCTGAGTGTTTACCAAATACAATATTGTGTGTTTACTTGTGTTCATTAAAGAGTTTCCGGGTTATCACTTATCACCATACCTATAGTGGTTACATCTCAACTAGTACTACCACACTCCCAGGCAACAAGGGGACTACCCTATTACAATAATATAGCTCTCTATCGTATTTATATGAATTTTCACACAAATCTAAGGGCCCTAGTTACCCCTTCATTATTTTTCAGTAGTTATTCCCGTTGTTACTACTGGTCATAAATATAGGTTCACTCATCACTATCAATTACGGATATTTTCTCAATTATCCCAATATTTATTGGTCTCGCTTTATGTAAACATAATTTCCACTTTAGGCCTAATGTCCTTATTATATAACTAAAATCATAATCAATCAATTTAGGCAACCTCCAACGGAATAACCACTAAAAATAGCATTTCTTAAAATTTACCCCACGAATCTGTCCAGATTTTTAAAATGTTGTTTTGAGGCATTTCAGAGTCGTTTTTGGAGAAAGTGTATCAGCAAACAAAATGCAAAAAAATAGGATTTTCTACGCGGCAGCGTGGACAGAATAACCATTTTCAAAATCAAAATGGCGCAAAATAGTTTCTAAAATGACGGTTTAATTTACCCAATTTCATAGACTTCTTCAAATTCAAAAAGTTGTTCTATAATTCAATCATACCCATCAAAACCCATATTCTCCCATATAAATCATGACCCAATTATTTATTTCTTGATCTTTACATAAATCAATCAAATCTACATGTATCCCTACCCATAACATGTATTTAACGCACCCAAACACATATAAATTCTTCCAAAAATATGAACTCAACGCTACTCTACATGGGTATTATAACATTCTTAATATAAATTGTGATTTAAACACTTGACTCTCAATATAAGGTCTAAAATTCGTTGGGATGATGGTGTGGTGGATATCCCCTCACTCCGATCTCGATTCCGTCGCATTCGGGGTGAAAAACGGTGTAGGAAGCTTGGTTCTCCCCTCCTCTTCCTCTCTTATGGCCTCTCTTCCTTTGTGATTGTGTTAACCCTCTCCCCTTGTCTCTAATGACAGATATACACTTAATATTTTCATAGTTCTCTATACCTCAAACTCCCAAATGCCCGAAATGCCCTTAAACGGTGCCGGGTTGGTCCAAAATCACCCCGGGACTCAAACTATACACTCGGATACACTATTTTGACCCTTTCGAAACCAATCGTGACCTCAAAATCACCATCCGAGTCACTTTATAAAATCATCTTAATTCCACCTCAAAATACGACACATGTGAAATTAAACTTAAATTCGATTGATTTAACCTCAATCACCGAATAAATCATTTATCCAAATTAAATAATTTCCACATCATCGATTTAATTAAATCCTAAATCATCAATTTAACTAAATTCTATATCCTCAGAATTACGGGGTATTATATCGACCTTATCACCAATCTTTTCTACGTACTCTCTTAAATGCCTCGCCATGGCCAACTCCTCCAGATAGGCCTTAAAGGCCTTACAACTCTCCGTTTTATGTTCGATCTCTTTGTGATAGGCGCATCTGAGTGATCTATATCTATTACTTGGGTTCAACCCATCTTCTTTGGTTACTTGAGGAACTGTTCGTCTTTGATCTTACCCAAGTTCTTGTAGATTGGTTCCTTAAAAATAGTGTTGATTGCCTAAAAATCTTTGGACGAGTTTTCATTGTCTCCGTTCTTAGATCATTCGTTTTGATTTTTACCCCTTTCTTGGGTGTGTTTTGATCAATCTAGCCCCACAATTAGGTGTGCTTTGATTAATCTCCCCTCGTACTACACTCCGGATATCATGTCTAAGATGTCCTTCATCTTGGTTTCGCCTTATTGTATATCTCTCCTGCATTGAATGCTCCTGCTCATGTGTGTACTCCTTCCTTGGCTACAAGTTTTACATGCCTGAAGGCTAGTGTCCAACCACAATGCTTGCATTTATCTCCATAGATCTCTCGCTCCATTATTTCCAACCACCATTAGAGATGACTTTTACTCCATATGGAGACGTGTTGCCTCCTCTTATTGATGGAGTCGTTCTTCATAAGTGTCGACCATCTGCGAGATATGAGTTGATTTAGACTGCTCATTGCTATGGTCAAATGGCTGCTTCTGTGGCCAGAATCGTGGATGAAGGGTGTCCTGACTTCTGTCTAGTGGACTCGGTGCAGTGATAGTTTGCCTGCTGATTGCCCACAACATGTGCACATTGAGGGTGACACATCATTTAATTTGCTAGTTTTGATTTTTTAAGAAAAATAATCATTTCCCATAAACGAAACCAATTGTGAGTGCAAATGATCACAATAAATGAATCTAAGCAATTGGAACCAAAAAAGTACTAAGAAAATGCCACAAAAAAAGGACTTACATAGTTCATCAATTGCCTGCATCTATGTTTTAATTCTATCTGTGTATTACTTCTTTAAAATTCTTTAAGAAGAAGTTACTTGCCTCTTTTCCCTAGGGTGAGGGTTCTATTTATAACAATAGAGGTGGTTGAGTTATGTTGAGCTTCTCCCAGTTGTGGGTTGGCTTATTTCCTGGTTTATATTAATCTCTTTTTAGATTCTAGATAACAAGATTGAGCTCTCCATACTTATCCCTCATGATACTAATAGTTTGACTTTGAGAAACATAATGAGGTCTTCAAATATTTCCCGGATCATAATGTGTTGGTGAAGATATGATGTTTTGTTCATGTAAATCATATTAAACACAATACTGAAATCTGTCATGTATAGGAATTTGAAGTCGTGTGATTGTCTTATAATTATGCCACGACACAATAGTTATTCTACAATTTTAAGGATGCTTTTTCATATGTTTTATAAATAATTTATATCAGTTAAGAGTTTATTTTATAATTTGCATCACTTCTTTTTAAATTTTTACGTATCCAAATAAATGGAATTTACACGTATCTGTAATACCCCGTACTTTTATTATTAATTAAATTCCGTGTACTTCATATTATTATTTTATTTTGAGGAAATTAAAATGTGTTTCGATAAATATTAATTAGAGATACAAAGGATTAACACTTATTATTGCTATTATTTATTTGAGTGTGATAAGTAAATAGATATATGATTTATTATATGTCGCGTATAAGTGAAAGCGACGTTTTATTATTATATGTCGACAGATTGTTACATCGGAGAATCAGTATAATTTATGGGTGACGCATATGGTACATACGTGTCCAACTCGATTAATGAGATGTTAGCATAATTCTTGTTGGGTGACTCTGATGACCTTTTCGAGTGCACCGATAATCTTAGAAGGGTCGAAAGAGTTCAGAATATGTACCCGCATGTTATGATTAGGTATGAGGACTTTCTAAACATAGAAGGACCCGTATAAGTGTAGGAGGATCTTTGTGCACCTAGGGTTAAGTGGGAAAACGTGATTAGGGTGAATTGAGTGAGTATTTAAATGTAGGGAATGTGTATGGCATCCCACTTTTGACATTCTGCATACTTTGAGATTGAGGCAGAGTTCAACAGAAGAGAAAATGAGGAAGAAAGGATAAAAGGGTTTGGAGAAGAGAAGAGAGAGAATATCTATAGATTCAACCCATCATCAACTGTAAAGAGTTTTGGATTAAATCCACAAAAGAAAGTAGTTAATTGCATTAAAAAGGAAAGGTTGGAACTTTGACATAATTGATTAAGAGATGTAGTTTGACATATATCTTTGATTTTGAGTTGATTATTAGTTGGTGTTAATCATATCTGAATTTCGAAATTAATTCTGGAATTATAATGATGAGAATGTAAAACTTTGATAGGAAGGTTGGATTAATGAAAATCATATTGGGGAAAATTCTAAGTTGAATACGATTGATGTTTGATTTGTAATTCTAGGTTTTTAATAAGTGATTTGGGGTTTTATATGTTATAATGCTTCTTAAACATTAGGATAATGATGTACAAGGTGAATTGTATTGTTGATACCAAATTTAGTCTGCTGACGTGGATCAGTTAAGTGGAGACACATGTCAATATACATGGCACTTACAAACATTTCTGAACAACATCTTGACTCCGAGGAACTCAACATCCCCGACCAACTATGACACTCCGAGCAGCATGTGCTCTCCGAGGAACTTTACTGTACCAAGCAACTCATGAAGACCGAGCTACTTAGGCGGTCCGAGCAGCTCAGGCGGTCCGAGCTGCATCTCGTACAGAGCATTAATGTCCGGATAATCAACAAATCGACTGCGCATTAAATGATCAATATTATCATACAGATGTATACGCCTATTGGACAGCTATGTTTTACCCTTTCACATTACAGCCTGAGGGTTATAAATACATTGTGTCATTCACATTGTAAGGGGACTCGGAATTTCTTGGTAAAAACCTGTAATCGAGAATTCCCAAAAAGACAACAATAACAAAACAGTGGACGTAGGCCATTCCTTTAAAGCCGAACCACTTTAAAAATATTTTGTCTTGTTTATTTTTATCTGTGATTGATTAATTAGAGATAATCTAATTTTTTACATCAACAGATTGGCGCTGTCTGTGGGAACCGACTGTAATTATCATTTTTCACCAAAATAATTCATCACCAATGGCTGATAATCCTGAATCCAGTCATCGAAATGCTGGAAACCCCTTGAATTCGTCCGCTCCTCCAAATGTCCAAGATCTGGCTGGAATTATGGCCAATTTGGCTCAAGGTCAGACGACCATGCAAGAGACCATGCGACAACTAATGCAAACTATCCAAGGTGGAGCGCCGACCCATTCAGGACAGTGAAGTGTTTAAAGAAATACTCGTTTACTTTCTTCACGTATTAGGCAGAGCGATTCATATCGCACTGAGAGGTCTGATGATTTTTCTTATCAACCGGGTCGAACTTCCTCGATACGAGCTACAGATACGCAACAAAATATCACTCTCTCTCCAGAAAGGACCAGTGCTCTTGAAAGATTGAGTAGGGTCTCTCTTTTTGATCGATTGGGCCCTAGGAGGAATAAAAGTCCTCCTAAGGATGTGTCGAGAAACTTTCGACAATCATCTGATCTAAGAGAGGGTTCTGCCCAGTCACAACCAGTTGATCGACATGATAGATCCCAGGAAGTGACTTCAACACGATCAATTGCTCGAACCAATAGGCTCGAGGAGGGAAAGGATGCATGGAAAGGCTCTATTCAAAGGTTGGAGGATAGACTAGGGGAAATGGCTAAGGCCAAGAATCCTCTCCAAAGAACTTTTGTCCAAGGGACGCCTTTTATACAGGCAATTGTGGATTTTCCCACACCATCGAAGTTAAAAGCACGTGTTGTGACCCCTAAATATGATGGAAAAACTGACCCCATCCTTCATATAGAACAATACCAAGCTGCTGCCGACATCTATGCCATGCCAGACGAGATGAGATGCAGGGCATTTTTGGGAACTCTTACCGGATCTGCACAAATATGGTACAATAATCTTCCTCGGGGGAAGATTTCAACTTTCTTTCAACTGGCCGAGCTCTTCATTGGAAATTTCTGTTTTGGAGCAAAACCAGTTAAACGAGTGGCACATTTGTTAGGTGTTAGGCAAAAAACAGGCGAGAGCACCAGGGATTACATAACTCGTTTCAATAACGAGAAGCTCGAAGTTATTGATTACGAGGAAAAAACAGCAATTACTGCTTTGATGAGTGGACTGTTGCCCAATAAATTGTACTATACTTTGGCTAAAGATCCACTCAGAACCATGTCAGAACTAATGGCAAAAGCGGCCAAGATCATGAATGCCGAGGAGGCTATGGCCACGAAGAAGAACATGGACACCAAAGAGACCAAGGTGGAAGTTGATAAAGCTAAAAAGAAAGAACATAAGAACAATGATGGTGACAAGAAGTCAAAAGCAAATCCATCATGGGAAGTATTGAAGAAATTTAAAAATTATACTCCTTTGAAAATAGACATAAACCACGTTTTAGAAGATATCAAGAACAGCGAGGAGCTAAACTGGGCTGAGAAAATGAAGACATATCCTGATAAGAGGAATAAGGCCAAATATTGCGAGTTCCATAAAGACCATGGTCACACGACAAAAAAATGCATAACTCTCCAGAATGAAATCGAAGCACTCATCAGACGAGGAAATCTGGCCAAGTATGTTGATCGAAGAAATGAAAGAAAAAGCAACGATTGAGCAAGACAGAGGTCTATATCTCCTCGTCGAGCAGAGGAAAACAAGAAAAGAGATCATGAAGATGATCCAGAAGATGACCCCGATCTCCCCAAGAGACCAAGACAGCCAGAGCGTGAGGTATTTTCAATTCGTTTTGGATCATTTGATTATAATGTTATTACAGGTGGAGATGCAGGAGGTGGGGACCTTACTGCGGAAAGGAAAGCTTACCTCAATGAGGCTCAAGCTTGCTCATACATTCAACGAATAAATCTAGCTGAAGATGATCGCCCGAGGAAGGTGAACAAAGAAAAAACTGGTCATCGGTTTCTCCAAGAACGACCTCGCAAGTGTACTATATCCTCATGATGATCCACTGGTGATCAAAATGAGGATGAAGGAAGTAATAATATCAAGAGTAATGGTGGATAATGGTAGCTCGGCGGATATCATGTTCTACTCATGCTTAGATAGTTTAAATCTAAAGTTATCTCAGTTGGAACCTTATCACAGACCCCTCCTCGGGTTTGCTGGCGAGAAAGTCTTTCCACTTGGGATGATCAAGTTGGATATGTTCATCGGTACATGGCCTGCTTGTCGAACAAAAAGAGTATATTTCTTTGTGATGGATAAGAATGTCCAGCCAACTTACAATATCATCATGGGAAGGGTAGGATTGAAGAAGTTCGAAGCAGTACCATCTACTGTACATCAATGCCTGAAATTTCTAACTAATTTTGGAGTGGGAGTTGTGAAGGATGACCAAAAAGTAGCTCGGGAGTGTTACTACTCATCTGCCCAGCAAGAAGAACTGGAGGAATCTAGGAAAAAGACTACTACCTACCAAGTGGATGAAGGTGCAAAGATTGAAACATTGGATCCTAGAGACGAGTCGCAGCTTGTGAAAGGTCAAGTGGTGGAAGCTACTAAAAATATCATTTTAACGACGAGTACCCGGAGCGAACAACTCAAATAGTTTCGTCGTTAGATGCCTCACTAAAATAGGAATTGATAGTTTTCCTAAAAATCAGAAAACAAACTTTTGCTTGGAGTCATGAGGATATGCCAGGAATAGACCCAAATTTCTTATGTCACGAGCTCAATGTGAATAAGGAGATCAAACTAGTGAAGCAGAGAAGAAGAGTGTTCAGCCCCGAGAAGAACCAAGCCATACAAGAGGAGGTCGAGAAGCTCCAGAAAGCTTGCTTTATTGACGATGTCAAATATCCAGACTGGTTGGCAAATGTAGTAATGGTGAAGAAGAAAAACAACAAGTGGATGATGTGTGTAGACTTTACCGACCTTAACAAGGCATGCCCAAAGGATCATTTTCCTTTGCCCCGAATTGATCAATTAGTGGATGCTACCCAGGGCCGGTCCTAAGATTGATAAAAATTGACAAGGCCCCCGTGCAAAAATTGTACAATAGGCCCTTTTTACTTGTATTGATATAAAAAAATGGGGCCTCAATATATAAGTAATAAAAATGGATCAACGGGAGGCCATGTGCGATCGCTCACTTTGCACATGCTCAGGGCCGCCCCTGATGCTACCTCAGGACACGAGTTGTTGAGCTTCATGGATGCTTATTCTGGTTACAGCCAGATTAAAATGAAACCTGAAGATAGGGAGAGTACCTCTTTCATTACCCCTAGGGGAACTTATTGTTATAATGTTATGCCTTTTGGTTTGAAAAATGAAGGTGAAACATATCAGCGGCTGATGAACAAGGTGTTTGCAGAACAAATCAGTTGCAATATGGAAGTTTATGTTGATGATATGCTGACCAAAAGCAAGAAAGCTGCTGACCATCTAATTGACTTAGGTCAGACCTTTGATCAACTAGATAAATATCAAACTGAATCCCATGAAGTGCATATTCGGAGTACGAGAAGGCATGTTCCTCTGGTATATTGTTAACCAACGAGGAATTGAAGCAAACCCAGAGAAGATCAAGGCTCTATTGGGACTACGATCTCCAACAACGAAGAAGGAAGTACAAAGTCTCACTGGGCGAGTTGCAGCACTTAATAGATTTGTATCACGAGCAACAGATAGATGCCTCCCATTCTTCAAAACACTCCGAAAAACGTTTGAATGGAATGATGAATGCGAGAAGGCTTTTCAAGAATTGAATAAATATCTGGGAGCACCTCCACTGTTATCCAGACCAGTGATGGGGGAAAGATTTTACTTATACTTGGCAGTGTCGGAGAATGCAGTTAGCTCGGTATTGATAAGAATGGAGGATGGAGTGCAAAAACCAATCTATTACACTAGCAAAGCCTTCTGAGGAGCAGAGATCAGATATCCAAGACTGGAAAACTTGGCACTAGCATTGATCGAGGCGAGTAGGAGAATGAGGCCGTATTTCCAAGCTCATACCATAGTTGTGTATACTGATATGCCATTGAGGCAAGCTCTTCATAAACCAGAAAAATCAGGGAGATTGATGTACTGGGCAGTGGAACTTGGTGAATATGACATATTTTATGAGCCTAGATCGTCTGTAAAAGGGCAAGCAGTAGCAAATTTTATAGCAGAGTTCACCTATCCTGATACCTCCGAGGAGAAAAAGCTGCAAACCGACCAACCTGTGGATGTTACAGGATCATCAAATTTAACCCCCGATCCACTTAAGGTGGTCGGCGAGCAAGAGAAGATGGTCAACGAGCAGCAAGAAGTGCTAGAGGAGGATAAAAGGAAGCAGCCAATATTCCACCGAGGAACTCTGTCCGATCAAAAATTTGAAGATGAGGTACCTATATGGAATCTATATGTGGATGGCTCATCTTACACTACAGGCTGTGAGGCAGGGATTGTTTTGAACAGCCCGAATGAGGTCGATGTGGAGTATACTTTGCGCTTCCAATTCAAGACTTCTAATAACGAGGCTGAATATGAAGCTATGATTGCAGGTCTTAATTTGGCAAAAACCATGGGGGCAGAGCAAGTTATTGTATTCAGTGACTCGCAATTAATTGTAAATCAAATGCTGGGAGTATATGCAGCCAAAGGAGAATTAATGATCAGGTATCACGCAAAAGCAATGGAAGTGTTATCAATCCTGATTGCAGTACAAATAATTAGAATACCCAGATTGGAAAATGCAAGAGCAGATGCCTTAGCTAGGTTAGCTTCAGCCACACGCACCGAGCTACTAAGAACAATCCCAATAGAAGTCTTGGCTAGTCGGAGCATAGATGAAGATCTGACGATGAGTTTTATTACCCTTGATTTAGGACCATCTTGGATGGATCCCATCAGGGCATATATTGAAGAAGGGTATTTGCCAACTGATAAACTCGCAGCTAAGAAAGTAAAGTTTAAAGCTTCTCGTTATGTGTTGACCAATGGTATTCTATATAGACAAGGAATTATAGCTGGCTTGCAGAGATGTGTACATCCCACTGAGGTGAAAGACTTGATCGAGGAAGTCCATGAAGGGTCTTGTGGAGCCCATGTAGCAGGTCGGACACTTCTGTAAAGGTTAATAATGCAGGGATATTATTGGCCGACCAGGAGGGCTGATTGCATAGCCTATGCAAAAAAATGTGACAAATGTCAACGCTTATCCATTATCCGAAGAACTCTCCAAGCATTATTGACACCCATTACTTCCCCTTGGCCATTTGCCATGTGGGGAATTGACTTGGTCGGGCCACTTCCAACAACCAGAGGAAGGTTTAAATATCTCGTCGTCGCAGTGGATTACTTTACTAAGTGGGTGGAAGACGAGCCCCTTATCGATATGACATATGACATAGTGTATCAATTTATATGGAAGAACATCATTTGTAGATATGGTCTTCCTCATGCATTCATCACAGACCATGGAACCCAATTCGACAACGAGGACTTTGCTGCGTATTGTCATCAGTCGAACATATTGAAAACCCACTCTGCACCAGGCCATCCTCCAAGAAATGGACAAACTGAAGTGACAAACAGAACACTGATGAATGGCTTAAAGAAAAGATTAAATGATGCAAAGGAAAATTGGATCAACGAGCTGCATTCTGTACTATGAGCTTATCGTTTTACTCCACGAGCAGCCACAGGAGAATCTCCATATATGCTGGCATTTGGAAGTGAATCTGTTATACCTGCCGAGCTGGGTCTCCCCACACACAGAGTGCTGAATTTTAACTCTCCAATCAGTGGATTTATGAGAAGATTAGATTTGGATATGCTCGAGGAAGTTAGAGAAGAAGCAACAACCAGAAACGCTGCATACCAGCAACGGACAACTCTGTTCTACAATAAGAGAGTCAAGAAATGCGACCTGAAAGAAGGAGACTATGTGCTAAAGAAAGTAATTCAAAAGCACAACAAACTGGAAGGTAACTGGCATGGGCCCTACAGAGTAACAGAAGTTGTTCGACCAGGGACGTATAAAATCGAAACCTTAGAAGGAGAGGAGTTTAAAAACGCATGGAACGCAGAGCATCTGCGCTAATATTATCAGTAATTTAATCTCTATGTAATGCAGTTTTCTTCGATATGAATAAAGTATTGGATATTTCGCCCAATTCTCTCCTTTTGTTGAAATTTTTTCGGAGTACTAGTGCTACACACTACGCATCAAGCCCAGAAACACCAACTACGGTTGGTTGGGAAGAAAATTCACCAACTATAGTTGGTCGGGAATGAAAAATTTCCCAGAAACACCAACAACGGTTGGTTGGGAAGAAAATCCACCAGCTAAGGCTGGTCGGGAATAAAAATTTCCCAGAAACACTAACTACGGTTGGTTGGGAAGAAAATCCACCAACTATAGTTGGTCGGGAATGAAAAATTTCCCAGAAACACCAACTACGGTTGGTTGGGAAGAAAATCCACCAGCTAAGGCTAGTCGGGAATAAAAATTTCCCAGAAACACCAACTACGGTTGGTTGGGAAGAAAATCCACCAGTTAAGGCTGGTCGGGAATAATAATTTCCCAGAAACACCAACTACGATTGGTTGGGAAGAAAATCCACCAGCTAATGCTGGTCGAAAATAAGAAAATCCACCAACTATAGTTGGTCGGGAATAAAAATCTACCAACTAAGGTTGGTCGGGAACAAAAACACCAACTCCGGTTGGTCAGAAACAGTTGGGTAAACAAATGAAAGTCATTTCAGGGCTTAAAATTAAAAAGTGATAAATTTTGATACTTATGACATTTTAAACTACCACCATAGTTGGTCAAAAATTGAAATATCACCAACTCTGGTTGATCGTCAGATGATTATAATCAATTCAGGATAATCAGCAATAAGCTTTTCACCAACTTTAGTTGGTCGAAAATTTAAAATAACACAATATTGTTATCTTTTTAACAGATATACATGCATATTCATTAATAAATAAAGAAATGTTTTACAGAATATTTTCAAGGCAATGACAATCAAGATTGCAAAGAATTTTTTTTCATTAAATCCAGAACAAAATACATCGAGAATGAAATACATATTATATAGAAAAATTATTACATCAAGAATCCTATTCTATTGGTTTTTTCCCCTTTGCCTTTGAAACAGGTTCTTCACCAGCGGGAGGATCGTCCAAGGCATAAGGGGAATTGATGAAATTTAGATCTTTGAGCATCTTGACATTCATTACTGAGGGCCGATCAAGTAGATGTTCAGGGCGAGATATCTCGAAATTGGAATGAAGACTATAGTCACCAAGATACTTTGAAATCAGGCATCGAGGAATGGCTCGAGCAGGAATCCAACTCATATCCAGTTTGAAAGGTGGCACTGGCAACTCGAGCAACCCAGGGTCATAGTAATCCCACAAATAGTGACCCTGTTCCAACTACAGCACACCCAAGGCATTCAACCATCCTTGCTTGTAACCCTCATTATTTGCATTTTGGATCAGATCATCTAGGTGGTATAGGGCTTCATTATAACCAGCCATCCAGAACTCTCTGTACTGCTTGTGGAATTGATATGTTAACCTCTCCAGTTTCTCGTGGAGTTTCTTCGTTAAAAGTTCTTTACTTTCCAAGGCAGACTTTTGTGCAGAAAGCTGCTCATCCAGATTCAGAATCTTCTTGGACATCTCAGCTAATGCTTGATTCTTCGCCATTAACTGGAAGGCCTGATTCTCCAAAGCTGATTGAGTTCTTTGTTCTTCAACAGTAACCCGAGCAACCCTTGCTCGTCCCCGAGACGCTCTTGCTCGACCGCGAGCAGAGGTAGAAGGACCAGCTATCTTCAAGGTTTCCAATTCGTCTCTCAGATTGGCATTTTCAACCTCCAAGAAAGAAAAACCATCATCGTTGATAGGAACCAAGGCTCCTGAGGTAGAGGCTACAGATTTCAGTTGAGATATCTCTCCTCACAAATTATTGTTCTCCTGCTCTAACAGTTTGGCAATCTGCCTATGCTCTTCAACCTCGGTCTTCAAAGTCCTTTCCCTTATATCATAGGCAGCGACCAACTTATCATATCCCTTATCAGCACTTAGTTGCTGATATTTCTTCTCATATCCCTGATGCAGAAGCATAGTAGACTCCTTGTACTGTTGTTGAAGTTCTTCGAGGGTACCCTGGAGATCTTTAATCATCTCATAGTATGCCACATTATTAGCAACTGCACGATCGAACATGCATTTCAAATATTGGTAGGCTTCAACTGCTTGCTCTGAAGCATCTGGACCGAGGATATCGACGATTTGAGATTCATTCAAGTCAGCGTGGCCAGCCTTGAAGTAGTCGTTATATTTTTTTATTAGTTCTATATCATGGACTGACAAGAGTTCCATTCTAGCCATAAACTAGTAAAGAAAAGAGATGGAAAGAATCAATAAAATGCAGGCAGAGCAAGAAAAAGGGAATTAAGTTGCACAACCAAAACTTTAAATTTTATTACATCATAAAAGAAGTACATTGCCCAGAGTTACATTTAACAAAAAAAGTAAAGAGAAAAAGTCCGAACAACTCTATACCTTCTCCTTGTCTCCTAAAACTTTCTCGGGAGGCTGGGACGAAGAGGTAGGTTGCTCGGATGGCATAGAAGGTTGCTCGGAGGGTGTTGGAAGTTGCTCGGTTGAAATACTGGTTGGTTGAAGTTGCTCGCAGGAGGGCTGGACAACTGGGGGATGAGAAATATGATCTTCGATCACCATAGAGGATTCCTCGGAAGCAGCTTCGTCTTCTTCTTCTTCCTCGGGAGAAGGAGGAGGGCCAGGAATGTGTCGCTGAAATAGGTCTGAATTCTCATCGACATTCATCTCTTTCAGAGCAGCAACCCAACCATCCCTGAAGTATTTGAGGCTGCCGTACTCCATTTGTGAAATCATGGCAGCCAAACCCTTATTCGACCCCTTATCCCAGCCAGCGCTGAAGGATTTCTTAACAGCCTTTCTCCTTTTTTCTCTCTCCGAGGAGGTCCTTTCCCTAAGGAGCTCCTCAACACCCTTCAGCTTATTCTCAACTTCTTCCTTCTGACGACTAACGTCACGAAGCCTGCTTAACTCTTCCTCAGCAGACTTGAGCTTACTTTCAAGCTCTCCAGCATTTTGGAGCTTCCCCTCGAGCTCTTTATTCTTACTTTCCAAGTCTTTTATCTTCTCCTCTAAACTCTTGGAGACTTTAACAGCTTTATCTTTCTCTTGCTCGGTGGCTTTTAATTGCTTTTTCCAAGCAGTTTTATCTTCTTCATACTTCTGACGAGAATCCTTTAACGATTGTGTCAAACCTACAAGAGCTTCCTCCACACCTGACGAGGAGCTCGAAGCTTTAATAGATTCATCCTTTTTTAAAATGGTGTAGAAATAAGTTACCAACTGGAAAAAGAAAACAATTGTAAGTCAGTACAAGTACATAATATTGAAAAATGAAAGTTTAAAATAATAATACTTACAGAGGTAATATGTTGAGCTACCAAGGTAGTAACCCTCTCCCGAGAAAGATTTTCTTCAACACCTTGGATCTCGGGGATAATCCAAGACTTCACCGAGCTCATGGCAGAGCTCGGAGTAACAAAAGTGGGAATACCACTTCCAGTAGTTAGAGGCTGAGAGATGGATTCAGCCAAATTATCCGAGGATCTTTTCTTCAACTTCCTCGAGGGAGCAGGAACTTTCTCGATCAAGGATGTCGTCTTGGTCGGTGATATAACTATAACCTCGCTAGGAGGGGAAACAGCTGCAATCTTGCTCGGAGCCAAAGGGGGCTTCTCGGCAACCTTCTTAGTAGCAGCTGGAGGAGGTTCATCAATTTGTCTTGTCCCTTCTTCTGGGACATCCTGCTTACTTTTCTTTACCTCTCCAGCAGTAGAGTCAGACTTATCAAAGAGGGCAGGAGCTCTTCTTATCTTCATTCTGTCACTAAGAGGAATATGCGATTCAGAAGAAGAACTTTCAGGAACTGGTGCTGGTTCTATGTTACTTATCACTGGATGAGCAGTGAAAGACGAGGTGTAACTCTTGTACTGTAACAAGTACGAGGATGATCTGATATGTTCGTCAGCGACAGTTTGATGCAAACCCCAGATAAGTTTCAGATGTTTTAAATTAACTTATGTCTCCTTTGGAGACCTTCTTTTGCTGTCAACTGCAAATAAATAAAAAGCAAAATATCAGTGACGCATTTTATCGAATATAAAGAAAACATGATTTCAAAAAATAAATAAAATAAAAATAACCTATCCCATTGCCATAGGGAGGGCATCTGGGACCCTAATATACGTCATTTTCAGTTAATGGAGCATGTTGCCAATTTTTCATAACAACCCCATGCTCAAAGTAATCCATGTTGGCATCTGGGAGATTGACAACTAAAACCCTATTTAAAACCTAGTTTTCAAATAAAAAGTACTATCACCAACAACCCATCTATAGCAAAACATAATCTCTGGAATTACTAAACGGGTTCCATGAATCTGGTTTAACCTATGGACTCCATTAACTATTCTCCATGTATTGGGGGCTATTTTTGCAGGTACAATGTCAAAATATTGACAGAATTCCAAACACAGGGAATTCGGAGGAAAAGAAAAGCCACATTTGGCTATAAAAAGACTGGGGAACCAATGTCCCTCAGCCAAAAAAAATAATCAGGAGGACCAGAAAGTTCTTCAAAATGACCCACGAAGGAATTGAAAACTCAGAACGAAATTTGTCAAGAGATTCGACGACTTAAACCATGATGAACAAAAGAAATAAAAGAGAAGGAAGAAGAGCTTACAGGAAAAAGGGTAGATCAGTTGATAACGAACGATGGAAGGAAGGAACGCACAAGATGGAGAAGAAATGGAGAAATCAAAGATACAGATTTGAAAAAGTAAGAGACGATAGGATTTTCTGCAACGCTTAAATACCTTACCTTGGGAAGGGGTAAAAATAATGATTACAAAGAAAGACGTTTGCGCTACCGGCAGCTAAAAGGACAAAAAGGCACGAAAACCAAAGCAGTGGGAAAAATTCAAAAAGTCTGATTCTATGAATTCGAAAGGAAAATTAAATACAAGGAAAACACTCCTAAAATTCAGGATGACTATTTAATCCCGCCATATTTCAAGAAGAATGTTCCACACTCCTCAACCTCGAACTGTGAAACATTGGGGGCTTCTGTTGATAACAAATTTAGTCTGCTGACGTGGATCAGTTAAGTGGAGACACGTGTCAATCTACATGGCACTTACAAACATTTCTGAACAACACCTTGACTCCGAGGAACTCAACCTCCCCGACCAACTATGACACTCCGAGCAGCATGTGCTCTCCGAGGAACATTACTATACCGAGAAACTCATGAAGACCGATCTACTTAGGCGGTTCGAGCAGCTCAGGCGGTCCGAGCTGCATCTCGTACTGAGCATTAATGTCCGGATAATCAACAAATCGACTGCGCATTAAATGCTCATTATTATCATACAAATGTATACGCCTATTGGACATCTATGTATTACCCTTTCACATTTACAGCCTGAGGGCAATAAATACATTGTATCATCCTCATTGTAAGGGGACTCAAAATTTCTTGGTAAAACCTGTAATCGAGAATTCTCAAACAGTCAACAATAACAAAACAGTGGACGTAGGCCATTCCTTTAAGGCTGATCCACTTTAAAAATCTTTTGTCTTGTTTATTTTTATCTGTGATTGATTAATCAGAGATAATCTAATTTTTTACATCAACATGTATGTTTGGAGTGTTTGGGACCTCCATTGGAGGGTCTAAAGGAGAAAAATCCCAGGAAGAAGATGACAAGAAACCCAAAAAATTGACCCCGATTTTGTTCGGTATGGTGGCTTGCCCAGTTTTTGTTCGTGTGTTGTTTTAACCCACTTGAATAATGATTATACAGGCTTCTGGGATACTGAAGTATTATCGGGGAATGATTTCTAGGATTTGGTATGTGTGATAGGCCAACGAATAAATGAGTTCATATGAGGATAACTGAGAATTCAAGTGAGTGATCATTTACATATTTAATTGGGAATTTGGTTGAAACTTTAGGATTGGGTGAATCGTTTGCTGTGGGATATGTGTACGAGCTCGATACTTCATATATATACATATTAAAGTGACATGTATGTATATGTACATGTGTATTATACTTGTCTATATTGAACATGACTACTCGATAGTTCTATCGTATGAGGTTGTGCGTAGTGGGTAGTCCACCTTGGCATTGACTAGAAGGTGTTGGATTGATTCCCCAGGTCATAGGAATGTTGCATGGAAACTATCCATGTGCGAGGGTAGGTATTGTTTTGGAGACTAGTTGGGTGCAGTGTCGTATGGTTGTGACCCTTGGAGATATGTGTTTACGTTTGGTATCATTAGCAAGATTTTGACCCGATGGCTCAGTGTGACGCATGATTCCTGGAGCCGGATAGCACACGAGAAATGTATCCACGAGGTCCATGCTCTGGGGATACTATTATACATATATAGCGAGCGATATATATGTCTGTTTATACGCTATAGTGTATATATATATATATATTTATAACACAAATATATCCATGTTATGTTTTTTTACGTGAATATTTATATGTAGCAAGTGTATCGCTACAATATTGTTTATGAGCATATAGTTAGTGAAGGTAGTTATACTTACCTAATAGAGAGTATTAGCGGTGGTTGCGCTTGGGTATAAGTTACATGTCCTAGTTAGACTAAGTGGTTTAATTAGGATAAGAAAATGAACACATAGGGTGCATACTGTAGTTGAGAAGTGAGGTTTTATCTTATGTGAGTGCAACCAGTTAATTGTGAAAGTAATTCACTACAAGTTTTAATCTATTTAAAATAATTATCTACTTACAAAATATTTTTACTTTTTGGGATTTCACCCACCGGTAATTATTTTTCCTTATTTTTCTTTTTAAAACCCCAGGTGTGCAGCAGTAACAACCGAGACTACATGGATAGATCCATTATTCACGTTGCAGTAGTTGTGGATGCTACAGGATTATTTTAGATGTCCCAACTCTTCTATCTAGATAGGATGTTTCCATTCCACTTTTCAGTTTGGGCACATTGATCATGAATGGATAAGATTCTATATTACTGTGAGGATATTTTATATCAGTACTCAGTTTTTATTCAGTGGATGTTACTATATGGTGACCGATGATTTATTCGATTCACATTTATTATTTATCTATGCATAAGGATTATTATATTCTTTTGTTGTATTGTTTTATTCGTATTATTTATATTATTTGTTTCGATAATGATGTTGATAATGAAACCATACTAAGATTCTTATTTTATTTTAGTACAGGATTGGCTACCTCTTATTAGAATAGGCAGTTGTTATAATTGGTATCAGAGCATCAGCTTCTAGTGTACTTAGGTCTCGTGCGAGCTTGCTATGTTCTCAGCATTGAGTTTCTTTAATATAGAGCAATATATTTAGGACTGTTTCATATTGCACATTTACATTCTTCTGCTATTATTTATGATTGAAGTTAATCTAATAAAATTTCGGTTTGGTTTCAGATACCAAACGCCAAAAGAGGTAGACCAACATATGCCGTTAGGAGGGTTGCACGGGAGGAGGCTCAACCGAAGTCCCATGCCACTCAGGGGATTGTGATCACAGTAGAGGTCACAACTACTGTCGTACAGGAGATTAATTCGGTCGAAGGCATCTTAGCAAGCTTCATTCTAGACTTTGGTTGAATCCTTTTGGAGGAGATTGAAGATGGGTTCACAGATGGAAGTTAATTGGCTGATGAATTGACTGATGTACTGTAATTTCCCAAGGAATCCTCGGACTTTTTCTCTTCTCGGGGAGGTGGAATCCCAAGTATGGCTTTCAGCTTAGCAGGATCTACTTCTATCCCTTTCTCACTGACCATGAATCCCAAGAGTTTTCCTTTGGTAACGATGAAGACACATTTCTGTGGTTTAAGCAGCATTTGGTACTATCACAGTTGTTCAAAGAACTTCCGGAGAGCAGAAACATGACCTTATCTAGTCTTGGACTTGATAAACATGTCATCTACATAAACCTTGACTTCCTTGTGTATTAGATCATGCAGAATGGTTGTGGTAGCCCTTTGATATGTGGCCCCTACATTTTTTAGACCAAATGGCATGACAGTGTAGCAAAAAGTTCCTTAAGGGGTGATGAATGTGGTTTTATCTTGATGATTAGGGTGCATCTTGATCTGGTTATATCCGGAAAATCCATCAACGAATAACTTAAGAGCATAACTGGCTATATTATCCACAATCATATCGATGTTGGGTAGCGGGTAATCATCCTTCGGAGAGGCCTTGTTCAAGTCTTGATAGTCGACACACATGTGAACCTTCCCTCCTGATTT
Source organism: Sambucus nigra (assembly GCA_949130495.1). Lineage (NCBI taxonomy): Eukaryota > Viridiplantae > Streptophyta > Magnoliopsida > Dipsacales > Adoxaceae > Sambucus > Sambucus nigra. Next base: position 17,694,210 of record OX422215.1, on the reverse strand, counting down.
TGGAATGGGTATGACATTGGCTAGCCATGTGGGATATTCAATTACTCGAATGAATCCCACATTCAATTGCTTGACTACTTCTTCTTTTACTTTGAGTGACCATTCGGTGCTGAGTTTTCATAGCTTCTGTTTGACCGGTTTACATTCTGGGGGAGTTGGAATCTCATGCTGTGCTATCTCAGGGTCAATGTTGGGCATATCATCATAGGAACATGCGAAGACATCCATGAATTCCTTCAGTAGTTCTTTGAGTTTCATGCACTTGTTCTCATTAAGGGTAGCCCCTATCCTAATCTCACGCGTTTGGCTACTAGAATTGAGATTAATAATAATAATACTTGAACGTGGTTATGTTGTTTGTTATTAACCTTATTTAGATCAGTTAAGAATTATTCATTTGCAAAGTCATCATTATCAGGAGTTTGATTAGAATCAAGACAATTAATGTAAGGCACAACAAGATACTCAAAATCTTCGTTTATTTCATTGATAGGAAAAACAACATTGAGAACCTCATCAAAGGAGGTCCAGAGTTAAAGGAAACAACTAAAGGGGAAATGGGATAAACATCAGGGTTAGGTTGAATATCAGCAGTTGGCACAGGTGCAGCATCCTAGTTGAGAAGAGGTATATCAACATCTTTGATGAGGTAGGATGGATCGAATGATGTAGTCCCTGAGTGGATCATGCAGAGTGCCAGCCCTAGTGTCTGTAAGTTGAAAGAATCCTTAGATTCACTACCCTCATAATCCTTGATATCAGCTATGGTGTCCTTAGTTAGTGGTTATACACAATGCTGGGAACTTTCGACCCAGGGTAGCTGTCTTGAAAAAATATCTCCATTCCTGGTTCATCCTCTTATCTACAGGGTTATACCAAGGTTCATGGAAGCTGCAAAAGGGGAAATCTTCACCTCTCTTATGAATCTTCCACTTAGGGAATATCCCGGGATAGTTTTGGCACATTCTAACTTTATTTTCAATCGAGGCTGAAGGATCAATCTGAGTTCTTCTTCTAATGCTTAATAGCCCAATCCACAGGGAGGAAAGGCCTCCTTTAACACAATAGGTTTAGTTATCCCTTGTTATCTTTGCCCAATCCCCAGTCTGGACATAAAGTGCATGTTTTTGAACATTTGGATTACATTGACATTTCCATGGGATCAAATTCTGGACAAACCCTATCTTTGAAGTCATCCCCCGCTGGGAGTAGGAGTGGTTCAACTTGATAGCCTGATAGTAACATATCATTCACCCCATGTTGTATCTCAAGTACCAGATTACTGATGCTTACATTCTCGGTGTTGTCACTGTCTCCCAAGATGGTGATAACTTATCTAGTGGCAAAGAATTTTAATTTCTGATGAAGGGAAGAATACACCCCTTTCATGTTGTGGAGCCATGATCGTTCGAGCCGCAGATTGAAACATGCTAGGATATCGATGACTTGGAATTAAATAATAGGATTTATAGGGACAACCTCTATTGCAAGCTTGATAAATCCCATTACTTTTCGGTGGGTGTTGTCATAGGCACGTATGGCAGTAGAGGTTGGAGTAAAGCCGCTCACTTTCAATCCCAGACAATTGAGGGTTCTTAACTTGCAAACATTCAGAGCTGATCTATTATCGGCGAGAGAGAGGGGAACGATTTTCCCATGACTTCAATAGAGATATTAAGCGCATGATTGTGTCTGGGACTAGTCTTAGGGATTTCCTCTTCAGAAAAGGAGAGCATTCGATTAGAAGTGAAGGATCCAATTAGGTTCACTGCTTCTTCTGGCGTGGTTGAGGGCGGAACTGTGGGTCCTTTGAGTTGCTTAATTAGGGCATTTTAGTGCAATTGGGAAGATTAAAAAGTCCCCATAAAGTGATGTTATCTTGATTTTTCTTCAGTTGATCAAGGACCTTAATTTTTTCAAGAGTCATTTATGGCATATGGAGATTCTCAACACCTTTCCATTTATCGCTTGCTAATAGTTATAAGTTTGGGTTCTGGTAATGTCTCCCCAACCTGGTCATATGGTTCATGGAAGAGGGGAAAATAAAAAACCTATTTCTTCATCGATTTTGGGTTGTTAAGCTACCTGGTTGATCTCTCCTAGCAGTTCCTCGAATGATATCATTCCGCATAGGTTGGCTATCGGACTAGTCTTTCCTGAATCTGGATCTTCATCTGAATCTTCAAAATTATCCCCCCATCCTGTTGCAACGATATTGTCTTTCCATACAAAGTTAATACACTCTACAACTTCTATGGCCATTTCGTATAATTTTTCCCATTCGATAGGGAAATACAGGACTGAAGGGACTAGGTGCCCTTATAATTTCAAAGTATCGAGCAGCTCGGATATGCTACAAATATCACCAGTCTGTCGAAATAAATCTGCCATGATCTGGACCAGGTCATCTGGACTGACTTCGTCGGCTGGCACCACCCAGTTGTTTGACTCTCGGGCCCATTTTTGAGCTTTTAAGAACAATCCACTGAATCTCTGACAGTTAATGGTCATCCTGGAGGGAAATTTCAGCCTGAACTCTAGGAGTTGGTTCAACACTTTTGATAATTCCATATGTTTACCTCCATAATGGGCACGAATAGCGATGCATACTTTGGTGAAGAGTGATAGGTCTTGATCGATAAAGCTGGTATGGTGTAAGAGGAAATATGAGCATGTTTGGAGAGGTTTAGGAGAGTATATGGGTATGACTAGTGATTTACTTGGCATGATTTAGGTGGATGGGTCGAGTTCTGAGTCTTCTTCTAGGAAGATGGCGTTTGCATGACCAGGAGTGGATTATGGGTAGTGTTTGGTTTAGGATTAGCTGGTGAGTCGATGATACCCAGGTCAATCAAGGTTTGGATTGTATTTTGGAGATGGAAATATTGGTCGATGGTATGGCCAGTAGTTCGGTGAAAGTCAAAACGGTCATCAGGTTTGAAGTTTTTTGGAAGTGGATTTGGTAACAGACGAGGGTCCAAGGGTTTGATCAGGTTTCGATTAAAGAGTGCCTGGTAGACTTTGGAGAAAGGAGAGTGGAGCTCGGTATATTCCTTCAGGATTGGGTTTGGGTGACTTTATGGTTCCCATGAAGCGGCAGGCTGAGAGATGTTGTTGATAGAAGAAATTATGGCACTAGCAAGCTCTTCAAATAATCTAGGAGCAAACTGTCCAGAGGTTTTCTTCAGTTCAACTTCTGTCTTGGAAATACCTTCTTTGATTTCTACTCCTGCTTCTCTGAGGGCTCAAAAGTGAGGGTAGTACTGTCATCCCATTTTTGCTCAGACATGGGGTAGGAAGTTCTTCTTCACAATGATGACTTGTTATTCTTCAGAAGGCCGATTATTCATGGTAGTTGCTTTTTCTCTCCATTTTGCTATGAAGTTGCTGATTGATTCTCTAAGGTTATGTTTAAGTAGCTCTAAGTCATGTCGGGTAACCTCTAGCTCTTCATTGTACTTGTACTGTGACATGAACTCATTGGAAACATCTTCCCAACTGCGAATTCTGGATTCTTCAAGGTATAGGAACTAATGAAGGGCGATATCTTTCAAAGTTTTCTGGAACATCTGAGACATTATTTCTTCAAAAGCCCCTAGGAGAGTTATGGCTCGGTGATATCTATGAAGATGAATGATAGGGGGTCCACTGCCTCCAAACTTCTCGATATTGGGCATCTTGAATTTTTCTGGTAACATGGATTTATGATAGGGAGACATGTGGGTGTAATCCATGAAGTTACTAGAAATTCTGAACTGGTCGAATTTCTTGGTCATCATATTAAGATCTTCCTTGACCTTGTTAAGTTATTCTTCATTCGGATCAACAGTTATGGGTAAATTAGCCCCGGTCTGAGCAAGGTTTGACATAGGAAGTTGGGCTGGTGGTGGTCCATTGGAAGGAGGGGCAAGTGGAGCATGATGGTATTATTCAGGAATCGAAATAGGCTCGAGTGCAGGAGGACCCATGGCACGAGGGAAAAAGACCTCAGGATATTCGGGGACAGGGACCCGATTTATTTGCATCTCATGAACCTCGGTTTGAAGGTTGTTAATTTTGGCAGTGAGCTGAGCTAGAATCGTTAACAAATTCGGCTATACATTCGGCACTTGATCCGTGTTCTCCATGGATGGCGGGTGAGTCTTGGACTCGGAGAAAGTAAGGATACTAACAGAACTTCGGGGTGATTCGGCTGAAGAGCAAAGCCAATTGGGAGCCAGGCCAAGGGTATGTGATCGAACTGAGAAGGAGAAAAATTGGAATTTATTTTCGAAAAAGAAAAAGGGGAATTTATTATTTTTGGTATTTTTGATAAAAAAAAAGGAAAGATGTTTTTGGACACTTTTTAGAAAAATATAGAGGAAAAGAGAAGGGACGAGTCTCAGCATGATTATGATGCTTACTATGTTCTCACTTGTATCATGTTTACCTAAATGAAAAATGAAATGCCGTACGGGACCCGAGCCTGGAAAAATTGGGTTTGCAACACATGTAAAGCTATGGTTGAACCTGTAACCAGGCTCATGGGCAAGGTCCCATTTTAAAAATTACACGAAAATTTGGGTGGCAGGCCGACCCAGAATTTTGGTAGAGTTTCGGGTCGAAACCGACAATCTAACATATGTGTCCTAGGCTTGACACTTATATACAGGTATGTAGTTGGTTGGGTTAATTGGAAGATGTTCCCCCCATTTGGCGTGACTTCCACGATATACGTTTGCTTTTGAGGGAAATCGGTATGTATGGACAAGCCATGTGATAGTCCTGAGTGTACGTGAATTGCTTCACTATATACCTCATGGGGATGGTACGTGTGAGAGCGAATTTAATATACTAGACGTACATGAACGAGTTCCCTGTGATATACCTCCCTTCATGACTTCGGTCAAGTGGTACAATGAGGGGGGAATCGTTCGATATACGTCAAAGATACTTGGCAAATGGAAGGTGAGAGTCATATCTCTTAGGCTAACTGCGACCTGTCGGACCAACGTTTATCACCAAGTGACTCCCTAGTTAATGGACAAAATTTGGTCAATAGCAAATCTCTTTAGTGATGTCGTGTGAATCATGCATGATTCTTTTATTAGTATCTTATGGAGAGAGTATCTTTTTCTTGATCATGCCAAACAGGGAGCAAGGTATAAATACAAATAGTAAAGATATACTAAGCATGAACATGTGGATATATGTGATCCTAGGTGCACGTGGTGTGAAGTGTACATGGAGAATCTTCTACAAGTGTGTGAATAGCGGCATAAGCATGAGGTACATATGAATAATAAAAGGGGAACATGCAAATAGGGGGATATACAAGAAAATAAAAGACCGATGTAAACAGAGTCTAGCCCTCTTAAAAATAGAAGTCCCCAGCAGAGTCGCCACTGTGGCCATCCCGGGCGCAGCGTTCTGGGGGGAAGGAGGAGGATCCCTCAAGAAAGAATTGCGCCGCGGTCTCACACCCTCTCTTTGAAAGGTTCTTTGGCCATCGTCGGTGTGGGGTGAATGTAAAGAGATGTAGTCGCCAGCCTATTTTTGCACAAAATAGGCAAAAGAACATGTTTCCCCTTCGAGAGAGGGGCATCAAGGTCAAACTGATGCATATGAAACCAATAGATCGGAGGTTCGGGGGCTAGGTGTTAGGCACCCATCCTTCCCTTTCGGTCTCTGATGGGAAAATGTTAATATTTTCCTTTATCCCCGTGAAGTGTGTGTATATGTTAATATAATGGAGATGGGAATCGTTCGACCCATATCATGGAAAAGGTAGGGTGAGGTCATCCACAGGAATATTCCCAAAACAATAATAAATGCAGAAAATACAATATGAGCGTTCATCGTGATATTGATTGTTATTGGGAAATGATAATATGTGTGGGATGAAATGTGAACAAGCATATTATATGTATATGTATGATAATTATGAAAATGAGGCATTTGAGAAATTTGGAAAATAAGGAAAGTTGAAAAATTGGACTCGAGTCTCGAATTTTAATCCGAGATGCCTACGTAGCCTATAAAGGCATCAAAGTCCACATAGTTTGAATGTAGAATAGGGGTGGGGTTTATCCCATAGATTCAAACGGAATTTTATTATGTATGTACGTGTAGAAAATGTGTTTTTGGTTTTTGGAAAAAAGTGTGATGGATAATTCCACTCGGAATTTATGAGTGTAACCCTCTTTTATTTGTTTTTTTAATGAAAAATAAAGTATGTGCAATATACTAATAAAAGTGTGGATGCCAATATGTATGAACTAAAGTGAAACTAGATTATGAATCTAATGTAACTTATGCAAAAATAAGAGATTAAAAGAGTGGGAGAAGGAATTAGACCTTCCTTGGAGCTTAAGCTTGGATCTTGGATGAACTCATTTGAACGTTGATGAATGTTGATGACAAAGAAGGATATTTACTAAATTTGGTGTGAAAAGGATGGGTATTTAGGCTTGAATGGAACTTCTCATATGGAACTTCCCTGATTTCGAGAGAATGTTATTGAGATCACTGATGCTGATGGATTTTTTCTCCCTTGGGAGTGATGTCATGGCCCCTATTTATAGTGAAAAGGGGGGTGCTAATCGGCCTACCCCAGGGTGTGACTATCGACAGATAACCCTTGACACTGTGCCGATACGTAGGGTTCAAGACCTGCCAATAGGCAGTCTCGTGCGGACTTTTTTAGAAAAATGACTGTAGCGCATGAACCGTTAATCCGAATCGTGCACAGGGCATACCATTATAAAGGTACTTCAGAGACCTTCGAGAGTGCTTTGGACATCTCTTGGGTCCGGAAGTTGACTTTAGGTCAAATGTGGGTCGAAAGCGCACGTCGATCTTTTGAACGGGAGATCGTTGGACGAAAATGGATCGTTCATCCGTATAGTAAGTTAGAATCGTGAACGGGGTGGACCGTTGGAAAGGTTAGGAGATGTACTTCGACATTCCAAAGAGTTTTGCTTGGTTCAAAAATTTAACCTTGGTCAATTGGGGCTCGAAAGAGCCCGGTGACCTCTCGGAGTAAAACGAATTGTTCGTTCATAGCATAGGTCAGAATCACACATGGGGTGGATCGTTGGAAAGTGTATTCAGTTCCCTTAGCATATTCATCCAGTCTTATTCTAGTTAAAGAGTTGACTTTAGTCAAAGAGAGTTCGGGAGTGCCCGGTGGCCTTCAGATCGATTTTTTGGGGAAAATTGATCATTCATCCGAACGAGTATGCAATTTTGCACACGGGACAGACGGTTGGAAAGGGGTTTTTAGTGACATTTGAATACTCAAAGAGCTTTTTCTCTGATGGTGAAGTTGATTGGGGTCAACTCGGGGCCCGGGGGCGCCGATGGCCTCTGAATCAGTTTTCGGTAGTGAAATGGTTCGTTCGTCTGAACCGTTATGCTGATTCATGCATGGGGATGACCGTTGGAAAGGGCATTCGGAGCCCTTCAAAGATTCAAAGAGCTTTTTCTCTAACTATAGAGTTGACCGGAGTCAAATGGGGCCTGGGGGCACCCGATGGCCTCTAGATCGATACTCAGAGTGCGACCTAGGTTTGCGGTGGAAAGGGGGAGTACTAGGGGTCTAAGGAGAGACTTAGGGGGGTCCTATAATTTGGTGTATATAGTAACCATTATACAAAAAATACATCTAAATATTAAATACTATGGTATATACTGTATGTCAGCAGTGGAAAAATTAGCATATAATGTTAAACATTCAAATAAATAATAAATGTTACTGTCTATATTAACTCACAATGAATTATGAATGAAAATGAAACTAGTTGAAAATAACAACAACACGATGTCGTCATTATTCCATATTTTTAGCATCTGAAGTGTTGATTCACAAAAATATTTTGCGACAACACCTCGATGTGTGAACACATTCCATTTCAATTTCATTTTGCTAATATTTGGTGTCGACTTTTGATCTTCTGCCTCAACATCTCCAATCTCAAACTTTTCAACTTCTTTCTTGGTCGGGCTTTTTTTGCAATCTTTTTAGTCATACACCTAACCAATGGCTTATACATAGAAACATCCGATTTGTTCTCCTTTCAATCATCTTTAACTTTTATCCATTGCACCATTGAATTCACTAGTTATTGAAGATTAGTCGGTGTGATGTCAGATTTATCTATGGTCTTCTCAATTGTTTTAGTTGTACTATGATGTCGATGAGACAGGGGAGTGGTCAAAATAACAAATTCATCTTGTTGTAAAATATTTTCAAATATGGGAGAAATACGGACAGTTGCATCGGGTGAGAATGTGCACAATGACATACTTGTTTGAGGGATTTATTTACTAAAAACCTCCTCCTCAACGCGTCTAGTGACCAGTTATTTTATTTATTCATTTTCTCTTGCCAATTCCTCCTTCAAACATCTCAATTCAACTCTCTCTATCTGTCTTATGTTATCTTTATTGTCTTTTGAAGTAAGTTAATCTCAATCTTCATCTTAACAATTTTATTATTTTTATCTGCTTCCATTGCATCCTTCATATTTTCATCCTTTTTGGTACACATGTTTTCAAGTCATTGAATTTCAAGTTCCAAATATTTGATTTTCTTTGACTTGGTCAATTCTTTATGTAGGGGATGCTACCTGAAGAGTTCCCACAAATTCCGCATTCGTGTTGCTTTAAGGGATATCCTCATGTGTATAAACTCCATCATACATGTCATAATAACAATTTTTATCATCAGATTCAGAATCAATATCCTCACCCAATTCTTCCCATTCTATTTCTATTTTATACAACATTTTATTGTTTACCCGTTCATAAGAAAATTTGAGTTATAGCACACATATTTTACTAAAAAATATCATATGCCCATTTACTATAGATACAACCTCACATACCACACTTGTTCTTACTATTGCATTTATAAACTATTATGCATGTTGAAAATTAAAATAAAAGAAAAGATTATATAAAAATATGAACATTACTAATGCAATAAATAATAAAATTTATTACTTTATCATATTTAAACACTAATTAAGTTTACAGATGTTCTCACCTCTGAGTTAAGGTTTAACCAGTTACCGTAAGCCACTGCCCATTATATAACATAAATATATTAATGGTTTTACCATACAGTAAATACATAATGTATGAGATATAATATACCATATGAACAAAAGCCTACAGACATTAAGTAATGGGTTGAGACAATTAAACTCGTAACTGCCTCAATTTACGTGACAATACAATGCACGTCTAGCATACGTAATACATTTAAACAATAAAAAATTAAAAAGTTAACATTCATAATCTTCAAACAATAATGTTTTAATAATGCTTCATTGTACATCAAATGTTGAACTATGTGATAAATTTCAAAACAATCTTAATATGCACGGTATAGACCAACTTTTTGAACAATTAATACTCATAGCATGCTAATATCACATATATCGTTCAATAGTCGTATTGTGTTAACCACGCGATAAATTGTTAATGCATGTAATATAATTAAATATTAAAAAAATGGCCCACCATGTCCGCACTAATAATTAGTTAACATTTACTGTGTATTATGATTTTCACCAAATGGTAAATGTTTTATGTATGATATGCACTTCAAATAGTTAATTTAGATACTATATAATTAGTATATTAATACTAAATAATTTGCCAAATTTACCATTAAACGATACATATGATATTTACATAGTACATTGTAAAGTAATGGGTTATTCTGTATAAAACATGAACCTTGTATTGTATAAAATATGAACATTTTCCTTGCATTAAACATTAAATTTTACTATGTTATCATATTTTAAAACTAACAAAGTTTACACATATTATCACTTGTGATTTAAGTTTTAACAAGTTATCGTAGGCCAATGTTCATTATATAACACAAATATATTAATGTTTTAACCACACGGCAAATATATAATATATGAAATATAATTGATAATATGAACAAAATCCAACAAACATTGAGTAATGGGGTGAGACAACTAGCCGCAGAGCTGCCCTAATTTACATGACAATAGAGTGCATGTTCGACGTATGTAATTCATTTAAACAATAAAAAACAAAAAATTAACATTCATTATCATTAAAAAATACGCTTTAACATTGCGCAGTAAATGTTACACCCTGTAATTGATTTCAAAAGTATCACAACATGCGCGGTTAAGTCCAACTTTTTGAACAGTTAATATTGATAGCATGTTAATCTCACATATATCGTTTAATAATCGTATCGTGTTAACCACACGATAAATTATTAATGCATTTACTACAATTGAACATTAAGAAATGGGGCAAACCACGCCCACACAAATAATGATTTAACATTTACTCTATACTACGATTTTCTCCAAATAGTAAATGCTTTATGTATGATATGCACTTCAAACAGTTAATTCATATACTATATAATTAGTATATTATAACTAAGAAATTAGTCACATTGACTATTGAACCATACATAATATATTTACATAATATACAGTAAAGTAATGGATTATAATGTATAAAATATGAACATTATTGTTGCAATAAACACTAAATTTTACCGTGTTATCATAATTAAAAACTAATGCAATGTCTTTCGTATGTAATGTATCTAAACAATAATGATGTAATGCATTTAAACAATAATAAAAATCAGTTAATTTTTATAATCTAAAAATATAGTATTTTAGTAATTTTCAGTGTACATTAAATGTTATACTGTGCAAATAGATTTTAAAAGGATCATGTTATGAACGTTATAGCCCAAATTTTTTACCACTTAATATTTATAGCATTATAATATCATATATATATATATATATATATCGTTCGGTAGTCATATTGTGTTAACCACATGATAGATTGATAATGAATATAATATAATTGGAAATTAGAAATTAGGGACTAGGAAGACCATGTCCACATGAATAATGAGCTAACATTTACTGTATAGTATGGTTTTCATGCATTTAAAAAATAAAAAACAAAAATTTAACAATCATAGTCTTTTAAAAAATAATGTTTTAGCATTGTACAGTAAATGTTAAACTTTGTAATAGATTTCAAAGGATCAAAACATGCACGACTTAACCCAACTTTTTGAACACTTAATATTGATAGCATGCTAATATCACATATATCATTTAATAGTCATATTGTGTTAACCACTCAATAAAAAACATTAAAAAAATGACGCATCATGTCCACATAAATAATGATTTAACATTTATTGTATAGTACGATTTTCACGAGATGGAAAATGTTTTATGTATGATATGCACTTTAAATAGTTAACTCAGATAATGTGAAATTGGTATATTTGTAATAAATAATTGATCACATTTATTATTGAACGATACATGGGATGTTTACCTAATACACATTCAAATAATTGATTATATTGTATAAAATACGAACATTAGAGTTGCATTATACAATAAATTTTATAATGTTATCAATTTTAAAAACTAATGCATTTCTAGTGTATGTAGTGCATTTAAACAATAATAAAAAAAAATTAGTTAATATTCTTAATCAATAAAAAATTATTTTAGTAATTTTCATTGTACATTAAATGCTTCATTGTGTAATAGATTTTAAAAGTATCACATTATGCATATTATTGCCCAACTTTTTTACCACTTCATATTGATAGCATTCTTATATCATATATGTCGTTCAATAGTCATATTGTGACACCCACACGATATATTGATAATCGATAGGATACAATTAGAAATTCGAAATTCGAAATTAGGAAGATCGTGTCCATAAAAATAATGAGTTAACATTTACTATATAATTATGATTTTCATCATATGATAAATGTTTTATGTATTCTATGCACATGAAACACTTAATTTAGTTAATGTATAATTTTTATATTAGTATTAAACAATTCCCCCCCATTTATTGAAGTTGATATATAGGATATTTACGTAATACACAATAAACATATTAACATACATGAAATTGGACATCTCCAGTCAGAACGATGTCATCTTATGTAAGAAGGTTAATGTATTTGGGTCTATGAATATCTAGAACAGATGAGGCGTGACCCACTCCAACGGATGTTGTTTTCAAGGACTTCAAAGTCTCAAGAGTAGCTAGGGAAGAAAAACTTATACTTCTGGTAACAATGGAGATTTCTATAGCTTACTTCCTAAAAAGAGAGTAATGGGTAACAACTTTTACAACAATGATAATGTCTGAGAGAGAGAGAGAGAGAGAGAGAGAGAGAGAGAGAGATCTTGAAAGTGATGGTTGTAAAGGGAGTGAAGAGACAAGCACATTGACACTCACGAGAGAGCGGGGAGATAATAATTTTTCTAATGTGATTTTGACATAGTAACGGTGCTAACTTTAGTATTTGGTGTTCTTGACCTTACCAAGGGTAATATTTATAGGTAGATACTAGGGATGATGTGGCGTTTAGTCGCCAAAATGATGCCCTCTTAGAGACAATATCTGCAACATACCTTTTGTCTTTGTTTATCTGTTCCCCGGCGCATACCAAAGTTAAAAAGTAAATATGTCGGCTAATAGTGCCAAAACTAATTATTTGCTTAATATATTCTACAAATGGTAACTTAGTGAACAAACTTTTGTAAAAACTTGCGAGTGGCCCTAAGGGGTACTCACTAATGGTCATTTAGAAAATACTTTTGTGCGCAGCCTTTTGTCCACTCACTCATTTATTTCGGGGGTGTGCTGTATGAGTGCTTGAGTAGGGTCTCTCCTAGTAGTACTATTTTAATGCTAAAGTATCAAGTGGTTGGGATTTGGCTTTGTCCAACAAACCTTGTCTCTTAGCCACCAAATCAAAACTCCCAGGAGATCCCAACTGGCCGGTTCGAGCTATGCTTGCTCGATTAAGGCTAACGGTGAAAGAAAACAATAATATTAGTAATTTTTCTTTAAGTGAGACATGTAATATTTATTAGACTATCAGCATCTCCTCAAACTTTTATGTCTTCTCGCTCATTTTCTCTTTCGTCTTGCGATTTCTTGTTGAGCACCCCTTCGCCATTCTCATGTAGGAAGTGCGCTTGTCTTCTTTGGGATAGATATGTGTAAGCTCCTCGGCCAAAATCTTATCTTGGCATTTTTCTGGACTTGGGGCCACTTGTCGTGGATCCACTCGTCAAATCCTTTTGTTTTGACTTGAGCTCGGGGCCACTCATTGTTGAACCCCTCACCAACTATTTTGTTCTGTTTTATTTATGAACTTGGAGCACTCGTTGTGGACTCCTTTGCCAACTATTTTATTTTGGATTATTTTTTGGACTTAGGGACACTCGTCATGAACCCACTTTCCAATTTTCACACCCACTCGCCTGGGAAACCCCTCACCCTTTTAGCAAGTGATGTGGGAAGTCAAGTGGGTACCCCTTTACATCTTCAAGTAGATCATTTAACTTAGATAGATTCCACTTCAAGAATCTGGGTTACGACATCAAGTTTACTGGCTCTAAAATACTTGACCTCTATCACAACGATTGCAGTAACACCCGCGTTTGATATTTGTACCTCATTCCTTGTAATTTGTAAGCCTTTGGGCCATGGACTGAAAATAATGGAAAGGTATCTACTTTGAATTGTCATCCTAGCTTTTGTACGAACAAAGTGGGAAATAATGGGCTTAAATCTAGTTATAACAATTTTAGGGTTGTTTGAACGAATGATGAAGTCTTGCGAACGAGATGGATTCTTGTTAGAAAGATTGGTTCAAATGACCATTGAATAACGAGTCCCTATCTAAGTTTTTCCAGCCTCGTTAGATCCTCGTTAAAACACCGTTTGAAGGAGATGTGTATTGTCGTTTGAATAAAGTGCAATCTCGTTCGAACGAAACTGAAGAAAATTAAATTTATTCACTTCCAAAAGGGCTATCATCATGTGGACTCCTAGATATTATGATCTATCAAACTCCCAATGGAGAAAATCAAATGGGTGTGCGACTTTTGGTGAACCAAGGGTTAATGGGTTAAATGGTCTAGGGTATAAATGGGAGAAGGGAGAGTGTAGAGGTCCTTACCAACACTTCTCATCAGATTTCAAGGTTTCCTCCCTCTCTTTCAAGGTTCCATCCTCCATATCCAACACCCCTCCATCCATTTACAAGGTTGACACCACCATTCCAAGTCATTTCCAAGCCTTTTCCAATTTAGATATACCCATATCAATCCTAGTGTGAGGAAGAAGTTGCGTTGAGAAGCTATTGTTGGAGCTTTTTTGAAGAAGTTTAAGCTTTGTTGGATCTTGACGTTTTTAGGAGCTTTCAAGTCATTCCCTTTAGTTTCTCCTCTTCAAATCCAAGGTAGGGTTTTCCTCTTCAAGTTTTCAAGATTAAAAGCGATGGATATATGTAGGACGCATGCTAGAATATGATTCAATGATATAAAAGAAAAGATTTACTAGTATGTTTATTTAAGGCTTTCTTACAAAAATGGATTTTTTGACGAAACACGACTTAAATGGATTTTTGAAGAAAAAATCGTGTTTTTTATCTTAAAATATGAGGAATAGGCACATAAAATGTAATTTTATGTTAATATCCTAATTAGATTCATATTTAAGGTTTTCTAGACTTGAAATCCTCCCAAACATGTGTAAAATCATATCGTATGTTGGTAGAAGATATCTAAACATGAAAAATGAAGTTTGAAATGGGTTTCATGAGAAAATAAGAAAGTTTGGAAAATCAACCCTTAAATGTGTTGTAAATGTAAATAAGAATAAAGAAAAATGATGTGTGAAACTACATATGATGATAAGGCTAAAATGGACATTTTTGCTAAAATGACCGTTAAATGATTAAATGTAAATATGTTTTTCTCAAGATTTCGACAAATAAAGGGTAAAATGGTAATTTTGGTTAAATTGAGAGTCCTATTAGGCGGACTTTATCATTAGACCTCATCGGCCAGTTTTTGTGAAAAATGGACAAAGTGGATAAAATGGAATGTGAACGGTGTGAAATGGTAAAACGAACCGTAGAAATGAGAAAAAATGATAGGATAATGTGGTCATTAGTAAAAATGTGAAAACAAATTAATATGGACTTGATGAGTGCATTAATTTGTATATTTTATACCCAAATTTATACATTGTTAGTTCCATTTTATTTTATTTAATAAATTCTTAGGACCATTTTATTATAAAAGGAAAAAAATGCAAGAATAATTGAATTTTGATTCAAAACGGCAATTCTAAGTAAAAAAAAAATGGGTGGTTCAATAATTTAATAATATTCTTATGCTAATTTGTGAAAAAAGTTGCCAAGTGAAATTTTTGCAGGTAATGATGAAATTTGGTGCAAATTGATGATCAACTCGATAAAGGTGCGAAAAAGCTGATTTTTACAGTCGTTCGAAAAAAGTTGTCGAGAATTTTTATTCTCCGATTTGGACGAAATTTGGCATGCGTGTTCAGCAAGAAAAAGACGACTTTTCGAGTGGGGAGAAATTGAAGAGGTGTAAGTTGAAGAGCTTTGGCTCCTTATTTGGAATGTAGAATTTTAGAAAGAGTCACTTTAGAACAATTGTTGATAGTTTTATTTTGAGATTATATTTTTATTGAGGGCCAAGAATTATTTTCTGGGAGAAGTTTTGTCAACATCAATTGTAAGACACATCATTTGTAAGTTGTTTTATTAATGAAAATTCATATTCATTCTTGCAATTTTATGATGTCTTCCATTATGCTAGCGTAATTTCTTTACGAGGACCAGGTGAAATTTATCATGTTTGATTAATATTATGTGTGATTTAAATTCGTCTTTGTTCCCGATATGTGCTAAAGGTCTTAAAAATTCGGTATTCATTTAAAATGACACGAGAGTGTGTTTTAAACCTTCGGCTTTGTTTGAGAAAAAATCATATTTTTATTTTTAAGTGTGAGTACTTTTTGATGGATTGTGCTTGCACTCGATTGTTTTGATAATCCATGCTTAAAGACTATACTTTGAAATCTAAAAGTGAACTTTTTAGGGAATATGGATTTTAGCCGTCTTAATTTAGAGACGTTAAATTTTATTGGGAACTTAACCGTGTTATCCTTCGAATTAAATACGACGAGAGTCGGTTTTATTTGAGCTATAAAATCGGGACTGACGAGTTTAAATTATTACATAATATTACTTGAATGTGATAAATGGATCCCACGTCCTAGTTTTTACGCTCCCTTGATTATATCTCTCGTAGTCCTACTTTTTGTTTGTGTTTGCTTAGTTTAATTATCACATCTCATTTCTAGACCCACTTCGCCTAGTTAAACAGTCACAATTATTTTTAACGAAAAAAATTGATAAATCTTTATGGGTTCGACAGTACTTACACTCGCTATTCTATAATATCCCGTGCACTTGCAGTATTTGATAAATTTGATAACAAGATTTTGGCGCTATTGCCGGGGATTTGTTTAATTTTTTTTTAAAGAAGTTGTGACTTTCGGACTAGTTTTTTGAGTAAATAGTACTTTTAGTACTAGTTTATCCCAAAATACATAAAAAAAATTTTAAAAAACCTTGAAAAAAAAATATTTTTTTTCTCGAAATTTCCAGATTTATTTTTATAGTAGGTAGACCTTAAAAAAAATAAAAAATAAAATTCAAAATTCGAAAAAATAAATTTTATTCCTGGTAATAATTTTTTTCTTCAGATTATTAAAAAAAAATTGCTTTATAAGTGTGGTTTGTTATTTTTTGTGTTAAATACACTACTAGTGCGTGTGTTGTGTTATTTTTTTTTGTTTTTCCTTTTTTTTTGTCGCACTTTAAGTTTGGTGTAGTTTCTTTTGTTTTTTTTTCAGAAGCACATACAACTTAAACTTCGGCCCGATGTAAACAAGTGACCGTAAAAAGTCCACGTCGGAGGTACATTTTTGTGTGCTCCTCGTAGTTTAATTTCACACTTAACGTACCATGTTGCATAAATTAACTTATGGGCAAAACTCTTAAGGAGGCTAGAATTAAAAGTTACTCCAACGCGAACTTATCCAATCGATTTCGTTTTACCTTGTCTAGGATTGGTGGTTTTTAAGGAGTCTTCGTACCGACCACCTACCTGGAGGAAAAAGCGGTATTTGAGGCGATAACCGTAGTTGGTCGTCTTTTAAATTCTCCCTTGTCAAAGAGTATGGGCTGTCTAATTAGATTTTGAGTTAATTATAATTGCTTTTGCATAAAAAAATAAAAAAAAAATAAAAATAAAAAAAATCATGCGTTGTAAATTTCAATGGGTGATCCTCATATTATTATTTCGTCATCTTTCTCACATTCCACAATTGATCCCGTGGACATGTTTTTACAAAATACTAAAAATTTAGATTACAATGTATTTCAATTTAACTCAGATGGGTCAGTAGTCATCTTAAAAATTAAAGAAGGTATGGATGAGAATCCAACCCCTGTAATTACTATTTGTCCACCAAAGTGTATCGATTAGAAAGAGGTAAACAAACGATATAATGATGCTATTTCTAAAAATAATTATGAATTAAATGGGGACAATCAATTTTATAAGGAGGAAAAAATTGACAATTTTGACACATGTAATACTTGTGATGATTTTGATGTTGATTTCTGTTGAGATTCTTCTACTAATTTAATTGTGAAAAATGTCGATTATTCTTATATATGGGAAAATTTATTTGAGGATTCGTCATCCAATTTTTGTGATACTTCAAGTATTTATGACGGTCCTCCGATTTTTTATGAAGAAAGCATATCGTCCCGTAGTACCTCTTCTTCCCGTGCTTTTCATAAAGTCTCACATTTAGGAGTGAAATATGCATCCTCAATTTTACGTGACTCTTTTCAAAAAAGGGATAGTAAATATTTGGATCCTTATTGTAATTTATTACCTCAATGTGATGCATCGGCATATGATTCGTGCGATTCAAATTCGTTTATTATGGATGATGTCGGTGCACACCACTATGATCGTGGATTTAAGGTTGAAATTTGTGTTGTGTAGTCATGTTCTCAAATTTATGATATTTTGGCACTCAGTGCTATCAAGTTTATTAATTGGAATGACCCACGATTATTTCGATTATTAATTTATGGTAATGATGGTAATTGTCATTAGTTTGTGTGTGTGTGTGTGTGTGTAAATATATATATATATATATATATATATATATATATATATATATATATATATATATATATATATATTCTTTAGTTAACATAATACCCTCATCTTACGTCTTTACTCTATTTTATTTGAGCATACATTGGAGACAATGTAAAATTTAGGTTTGGGGGTAAGGATGGTATTTTTGAAATAAAAAATCAAACAATTTCAAAAATCCAAAAAGATTTTCAATATAATTGAGTTTTGAAACGATTTCTTAATATAAAATTAATTCATGGATCTCTCAACTTATGAAATTTTTTACACATTAGCCATATCATATGATCGAAAATGGATATTGAGGCGAAAGTTAATATGCTTAACGAATAAATGTGGAGATTTTTAACCGGGTGAGATATTAATCATTCATCATTTTCGAGAGATTTAAATCAATTCGAGTTAAAATAACTCAAACTTTCATTCAGTGATAAATTCGTTCATGATCTCAAATTCTATGTTTTGTTCGATTACTGAAAACAAAAGGTCAAAATGTGAATCTTAAGCACTAAAAGTCTTAGTAAGTCCTCTTGAGACACAAATCAACTTAATGAAACTTGAGAAATAAGATTAGACCATCGTTTGAAAGACCAAAAATTAAGCCCAAATTCCAACCTTTACTCTGTAACACCCCGTAATTTTGAGGATTTAATATTTAATTATTTTTGGGAGTTATAAAAATATTTAAATTGGAGAAACTTAAATTCATGAGTTGGAGATTTTATTTGAGTGAGCCGAATTATTTATAATTGGCGACTTTTAAGTTTAATTGTTTGAAATATCGCGTGTCGCATTTTAAGGTCAAAATTGGAGAATGTCAAAAAGTATTTCGGACGATAATTCTGAGTGCGCAATTGAGTCCGGATGGGTCAAAATAGTCAAAAAAAAGTACCCGGGGTAGTAATTGGGTCTCGGGATATTTTTGGGCATAACTGAGCCCCCACGGGGTAATTCGGTCCATTTTAATTAGGCCCATATGGCCAAAAATGGGATTTAGTGTCTTTAACCTAATTGAGGGACTAGGAACGGCAGATAGAAAATTCTAAACCTAGGGTTTGGGAGAGGATTAGAGGAAGCTAATCAAGAAGTCAATTGGGGGTCTTTTGGAGCCAAATTAAGGGACTAATTTGGGGTATTCTTCATCAACCATTCTCTACACCAACAGAATCTGACCCTACGAACAATTCCAGGCAAGTGGTTAACTTGCTGTAATGATAGATTTATGATATCCAATTCATATTTTAGTGATGTACAAACTAAAATTCGTTTTGGGGGTATAAATGGGCACAAAATGGGGTTTTTATTAATGGACCACTTGAATGAGATTCAAAGTAAGAATTTGGTGTGTTATAGATCTCTGAGTATAGATATATGATTTGAATGAGGAACCCGGAACAAAAAATGGTAGAAATTTAATCTGAAATTTGGAATTTGTAGAACAGTTAATTGAATTTTAATGGAGAAAAACCCATTTCGGAAATTATGAGATAAGTGGAGAAATTTATTATCTTAAGGCCCCTATGATGTGTAGGATGTGAATTAACCATGTTTATGTGCTGGGGTGATGTGATTAGAGATTTAAATTAAGGTTTACAAACCTTGGATTTCATTAATGGTGGAAGTCAGTGGGGAAGAAGAACTGTCCAGGGATGATCAATCGATCGATCGATCGGGGGCCATCGATCGATCGATCGATCGATCGGGGGCCATCGATCGATCGATGATGGTAAACTTTTGCCAGGTCGGGTTGTTTGATACCCTTGTTTTATTTTTGGATTTTTGGATATCATTTTAATTGGTAGAAAATCATAGAGAATGTAATAGCTAGAGTCTCAAAAGAATGGCTAGTAGGAATTGATAATTTAAGTTAAGC
Source organism: Sambucus nigra (assembly GCA_949130495.1). Taxonomy (NCBI): domain Eukaryota; kingdom Viridiplantae; phylum Streptophyta; class Magnoliopsida; order Dipsacales; family Adoxaceae; genus Sambucus; species Sambucus nigra. Next base: position 17,674,215 of record OX422215.1, on the reverse strand, counting down.
GTTGAGACTTGAAGTGAAAATTTTAGGGCGAAACATATTCAATTTAATTATGGACCGAGTGGATGAGTTCGGGGGCATTAGCGAGTGAAGCCAGGTTAATTTACGTAATGGGGAAAATAACCGAATAAAGAAATAGTCGGGCCTAAAGACTGGAAAAATCTTATGGGACGAAGAAAGATGTCCGGGTATATTGGTTAAGTGAAACCAAAGTATTAAATTCATTATTGGGAGGAATAGATTAATTTGGAGACGGAATATAGACTCGGGAGATATTAAGTTATGGACCAAGTGAACGAGTCTGGGTATAATGATTGGGCGACACAAGTTATAAATTAATGGATGGTGTTGAAACTAAAATTAGTCTGCTGACGTCGATCAATTAAATGGAGACACGTGTCAATCTACATGGTACTTACAAACATTTTTTAGCAACACCTTGACTTCGAGGAACTCAACCTCTCCGACCAACTATGACGCTCCGAGCAACAAGTGCTCTGCGAGGAACTTCACTATACCGAGCAACTCCTGAAGACCGAGCTACTTAGGCGGTCCGAGCAACTCAGGCGGTCCGAGCTGCATCTCGTACAAAGCATTAATGTCCGAGCTGCATCTTGTACGGAGCATTAATGACCGACCAATCAAAAGAGATACTGTGCATTAAATACTCATTATTATCACATAGGCGCATACTCCTATTGGACAGTTGTGTATTATTCTTTCATTTGTACAGCCTCAAGGCTATAAATACATTGTAACCTCCTCATTAGCAGGAGACTCAGAATTTCTTGGTAAAACTATTATCGAGAATTCTGTAAACAGTCATCAATAACACAAACAGTGGACGTAGGCCATTTCCTTCAAGGCTGAACCACTTTAAAAATCTTTATTCTTGTTTATTTTTTATCTGTGATTGATTAATTAGAGATAATCTAATTTTTTACATCAACAGATGGGCGCCGTCTGTGGGAAACGACTGTAATTATCGTTTTTCACAAAAATAATTCATCACCAATGGCTGATAATCCTGAATCCAGTCATCTAAATGCTGGAAACCCCCCAAATCCATCCGCTCCTCCAAATGTCCAAGATCTGGCTGGAATTATGGACAATTTGGCTCAAGGCTAGACGGCCATGCAAGAGACTATGCGACAGCTTATGCAAACTATCTATGGTGGAGCGCCGACCCATTCAGGACAGTGAAGCGTTCAAAGAAATACTCGTTTACTTTCTTCGCGTATTAGGCAGAGCGATTCATATCGCACTGAGAGATCTGATGATTTTTCTTACCAGCCTGGAAGGACTTCCTCGGTACGAGCTACAGATACGCAACAAAATATCACTCTCTCTCCAGAAAGGACCGGTGCTCTTGAAAGATTGAGCAGGGTCTCTCTTTTTGATCGATTGGGCCCTAAGAGGAATAAAACTCCTCCTAAGGCTATGTCAAGAAACCTCCGACGACCATCTGATCTAAGAGAGGGTTTCGCCCAATCACAACCAGCTGCTCGTCGTGAGAGATCCCAGGAGGCAAATTCAACAAGATCAGTTGCTCGGACCAATAGGCCCGAGGATGGAAATAATGCATGGAAAGGCTCTATTCAAAGGTTGGAAGATAGACTAGGGGAAATGGCTAAGGCCAAGAATCCTCTCCAAAGAACTTTTGTCCAAGGGACGCCTTTTGTATAGGCAATTGTGGGTTTTCCCACACCATCGAAGTTCAAAGCACCTGTTGTGACCCCTAAATATGATGGAAAAACTGACCCTGTCCTTCATATAGAACAATACCTAGCCACTGCCGACATCTATGCCGTGCCTGACGAGATGAGATGCAGGGCATTTTCAGGAACTCTTATCGGATCTGCACAAATATGGTACAATAATCTTCCTCGGGGGAAGATTTCAACTTTCGTTCAACTGGCCGAGCTCTTCATCGGGAATTTCTATTTTGGAGCGAAACCAGTTAAACGAGTGGCACATTTATTAAGTGTTAGACAAAAAATAGGTGAAAGCACCAGGGATTACATAACTCGTTTCAATAATGAGAAGCTCGAAGTTATTGATTACGAGGAAGAGACAGCAATTACTGCTTTGATGAGTGGACTGTTACCCAACAAATTGTACTATACTTTGGCCAAAGATCCACCCAGAACCATGTCGGAATTAATGGCAAAATCGGCCAAGATCATGAATGCCGAGGAGGCTATGGCTGCGAAGAAGAATATGGACATCAAAGAGACCAAAGTGGAGGTTGATAAGGCTAAAAAGAAAGAACATACGAACAATGGTGGTGACAAGCAGTCAAAGGCAAAACCATCATGGGAAATATTGAAGAAATTTGAAAATTATACTCCTTTGAAAGTAGACATAAACCATGTGCTGGAGGAGATCAAGAACAACGAGGAACTAAACTGGCCTGGGAAATTGAAGTCAGATCCCGACAAGAGGAATAAGGCCAAATATTGCGAGTTCCATAAAGACCATGGTCACACGACCAAAAATTGCATAGCTCTCCAGAATGAAAGCGAAGCACTCATCAGACGAGGAAAGCTGACCAAGTATGTTGATCGGAGAAATGAAAGAAAAAGCAACGACCGAGCAAAACAGAGGTCTAGGTCTCCTCGTCGAACAGAAGAAAATAAGAAAATAGATCATGAAGATGATCCAGAAGATGAACCCGATCTCCCCAAGAAACCAAGACAACCAGAGCGTGAGGTATTTTCAATTCGTTTTGGATCATTTGATTGTAATGTTATTACAGGTGGAGATGCAGGAGGTGGGGACCTTACTGCGAAAAGGAAAGCTTACCTCAATGAGGCTCAAGCTTGTTCATACATTCAGCGAATAAATCCGGCTAAAGAGGATCGCCCGAGGAAGGTGAACAAAGAAAAACTGGTCATCGGTTTCTCCAAGAACGACCTCGCAGGTGTACTATATCCTCATGAGGATCCAATGGTGATCAAAATGAGGATGAAGGAAGTAATAATCTCAAGAGTACTGGTGGATAATGGTAGCTCGGTGGATATCATGTTTTACTCATGCTTCGATAGTTTAAATCTAAAGTTGTCTCAATTGGAACCTTATCGCAGGCCCCTCCTCGGGTTTGCTGGCGAGAAAGTCTTTCCACTTGGGACAATCAAACTGGATATGCTCATCGGTACCTGGCCTGCTTGTCGAACAGAAAAAGTACGTTTCTTTGTGATGGATAAGAATGTCCATTCAGCTTACAATATCATCATGGGAAGGGTAATATTGAAAAGTTCGAAGTAGTACCATCTACTGTACATCAATGCCTGAAATTTCTAACCAATTTTGGAGTGGGAGTTGTAAAGGGTGATCAAAAAGTTGCTCGGGAATGTTATTACTCATCTGCCGAGCAAGAAGAACTGGAGGAATCTAGGAAAAAGACTACTACCTACCAAGTGGATGAAGGTGCAGAGATTGAAACATTGGATCCTAGAGACGAGTCGCAGCTTGTGAAAGGTCAGGTGGTGGAAGCTACTGAAAATATCATTTTGGACGACGAGCACCCGAAACGAACAACTCAAATAGGTTCGTCGTTAGATGCCTCACTAAAACAAGAATTGATAGTTTTCCTAAAAAGCAGAAAATAAACTTTTGCTTGGAGTCATAAGGATATGCCAGGAATATAACCAAATTTCTTATGTCACGAGCTCAATGTGAATAAGGAGATCAAGCTAGTGAAGCAGAGAAGAAGAGTGTTTAGCCCCGAGAAGAACCAAGCTATACAAGAGGAGGTCGAGAAGCTACAGAAAGCTTGTTTTATTGAAGATGTCAAATATCCAAACTGGTTGGCTAATGTGGTTATGATGAAGAAGAAAAATAACAAGTGGAGGATGTGTGTAGACTTCACCGACCTCAACAAGGCTTGCCCAAAGGATCATTTTCCTTTGCCCCGAATTGATCAGCTAGTGGATGATACCTCAGGATACGAGTTATTGAGTTTCATGGATGCTTATTCTTGTTACAACCAGATTAAAATGAAACCTGAAGACAGGGAGAGTACCTCTTTCATTACCCCTAGGGGAACTTATTGTTATAATGTTATGCCTTTTGGTTTAAAAAATGCAGGTGAAACATATCAGCGACTGATGAACAAGGTGTTTGCAGAACAAATTAGTTGCAATATGGAAGTTTATGTTGACGATATGCTGTCAAAAAGCAAGAGAGCAACTGACCATCTAATTGACTTAGGTCAGACCTTTGATCAATTAGATAAATTTCAAATGAAGCTGAATCCCACCAAGTGCATATTCGGAGTAAGAGAAGGCATGTTCCTCGGGTACATTGTTAACCAACGAGGAATTGAAGCAAATTCAGAGAAGATCAAGGCTCTATTGGGACTACGATCTCCAACGACGAAGAAGGAAGTACAAAGTCTCACTGGGCGAGTTGCAGCACTCAATAGATTTGTATCACGAGCAACAGATAGATGCCTCCCATTCTTCAAAACACTCTGAAAAACGTTTGAATGGAATGATGAATGCAATAAGGCTTTTCAAGAATTGAAGAAATATCTGGGAGCACCTCCACTGTTGTCCAGGCCAGTGATGGGGGAAAGATTGTACTTATATTTGGCAGTGTCAGAGAATGCAGTTAGCTCGGCATTGATAAGAATGGAGGATGGAGTGCAAAGACCAATCTATTACACGAGCAAAGCCTTCCGAGGAGCAGAGATCAGATATCCAAGACTAGAAAAGTTGGCACTAGCACTGATCGAGGCGAGTAGGAGAATGAGTTCGTATTTCCAAGCTCATACCGTAATTGTGTATACTGATATGCCATTGAGGCAAGATCTTCATAAACCAGAAAAGTCAGGGAGATTGATGTACTGGGCAGTGGAACTTGGTGAATATAACATAGTCTATGAGCCTAGATCGTCGCTAAAAGGGCAAGCAGTAGCAGATTTTATAGCAGAATTCACCTATCCTGATACCTCCGAGGAAGAAAAGCTTCACACCGACCAACCTGTGGATGTTACAGGATCATCAAATTTAACCCCCGATCAGTTTAAGGAGATCGGCGAGCAAGAGAAGATGGTCGACGAGCAGCAAGAAGTACTAGAGGAGGATAAAAGGAAGCAACAAATATTCCACCGAGGAACTCTGTCCGATCAAAAATTTGAAGATGAGGTACCTATATGGAATCTATACGTAGATGGATCTTCGTGTACTGCAGGTTATGGAGCAGGGATTATTTTGAACAGCCCGGACGAGATTGATGTGGAGTATGCTTTGTGCTTCCAATTCAAGGCTTCTAATAATGAGGCTGAATATGAAGTTATGATTGCAGGTCTTAATTTGGCAAAAACCATGGGGGCAGAGCAAGTATTTGTATTCAGTGACTCACAGTTGATCGTAAATCAAATACTGGGAGTGTATGCAGTCAAAGGAGAATTAATGATCAAGTATCATGCAAAAGCGATAAAGATTTTATCAAGTCTGATCGCAGTAAAAATAATTAGAATACCAAGATTGGAGAATGCCAGAGCAGATGCCTTATCTCGGTTATCTTCAGACACACGCACCGAGCTACGAAGAACAATCCCAGTAGAAGTCTTGGCTAGTCGGAGCATAGATGAATATTTGATGATGAACTTTATTACCCTTGATTTAGGACCATCTTGGATGGATCCTATCAGGGCATATATTGAAGAAGGGTATTTGCCAACTGATAAACTCACAGCCAAGAAACTAAAGTTTAAAGTTGCTCGTTATGTATTGACCAATGGTGTTCTGTATAGACGAGGAATTATATCTGGCTTGGAGTGATGTGTACATTCCACCGAGGTGAAAGACGTGATCGAAGAAGTCCATGAAGGGTCTTGTGGAGCCCATGTAGCAGGTCGGACACTTCTGCAAAGGATAATGACACAAGGATACTATTGGCCGATGATGAGGGTTGATTGCATAGCCTACGCCAAAAAATGTGACAAATGTCAACGCTTCTCCAATATCCGAAGAACTCCCCAAGCATTGTTGACACCCATTACTTCCCCTTGGCCATTTGCCATGTGGGGAATTGACTTGGTCGGGCCACTTCCAACGACCAGAGGAAGGTTAAAATATCTCGTCATCGCAGTGGATTACTTTACTAAGTGGGTGGAAGCTGAGCCCCTTATCGACATGACATATGACAGGGTATACCAATTTATATGGAAGAACATCATTTGTAGATATGGTCTTCCTCATGCATTCATCACAGACCATGGAACCCAATTCGACAACGAGGAGTTTATTGCCTATTGTCATCAGTCGAACATATTGAAAACCCACTCTGCACCAGGCCATCCTCAAAGCAATAGGCAAACTGAAGTGACAAATAGAACACTGCTGAATGTATTGAAGAAAAGATTAAATGATGCAAAGGCAAATTGGATAAATGAGCTGCATTCTGTACTATAGGCTTATCGTACTACTCCACGAGCAGCTACAGGAGAATCTCCATATATGCTGGCATTTGGAAGTGAAGCTGTTATACCTGCCGAGCTAGGTCTCCCCACACACAGGGTGCTGAATTTGAACTCTCCTATCCGTGACTTGATGAGGAGATTAGACTTGGATATGCTCGAGGAAGTTAGAGAAGAAGCAGCCATCAGGAATGATGCATACCAACAGCGAACAACTTTGTTTTATAACAAGAGAGTGAAGAAGTGCGACCTGAAAGAAGGGGACTATGTGCTGAAGAAAGTCATTCAAAAGCACAATAAACTGGAAGCTAACTGGCATGGCCCCGACAAAGTAACAGAGGTTGTTCGACCAGGGACATATAGAATTGAAACTTTAGAAGGGGAGGAGTTCAAGAATGTATGGAACGCAGAGCATCTGCGCAAATATTATCAGTAATTTAATCTTTATGTAAAGCAGTTTTCTTTTATATGAATAAAGTCTTGGATATTTCGCCCAATTCTCTCCTTTTGTTGAAATTTTTTCGGAATACTAGTGCTACACACTACGCATCAAGCCCAGAAATACCAACTACGGTTGGTTGGGAAGAAAATCCACCAACTATAAGTTGGTCGAAAATAAAAATTTCCCAGAAATACCAACTACGGTCGGTTGGGAAGAAAATCCACCAACTATAAGTTGGTCGGGAATAAAAATTTCCCATAAATACCAACTACAGTTGGTTGGGAAGAAAATCCACCGACTATAAGTTGGTCGGGAATAAAAATTTCCCAGAAATACCAACTACGGTTGGTTGGGAAGAAAATCCACCAGCTATAAGTTGGTCGGGAACAAAAATTTCCAGAAATACCAACTACGGTTGGTTGGGAAGAAAATCCAAAAATTTCCCAGAAATACCAACTACGGTTAGTTGGGAAGAAAATCCACCAACTATAAGTTGGTCGGGAATAAAAATTTCCCAGAAATACCAACTACGGTTGGTTGGGAAGAAAATCCACCAGCTATAAGTTGGTCGGGAACAAAAATTTCCAGAAATACCAACTACGGTTGGTTGGGAAGAAAATCTAACAGCTAATGCTGGTCGGGGTAAAAGAATCCACTAACTAAGGTTGGTCGGGAACAAAACCACCAACTCCGGTTGGTCGAAAACACTTGGGTAAACAAATGAAAGTTATTTCAAGGCTTAAAATTAAAAAAAATTCTTGATACTTATGGTATTTTAAACTACCACCACGGTTGGTCGAGAAATAAAATATCACCAATTCTACTTGGTCGGCAGACAATCAATTCAGATAGTCAACAATAAATTTTCACCAACTCTAGTTGGTCGACAAATAGCACAAAATATTTTTATCTTTTCAACAGATATACATGCATATTCATTAGAAAATGTCTTACAAAATATTTCCAAGGACAATGACAATTAAGATTGCAAAGAAAACTAGATGTTTTTCATTAAATCTAAAACAAAATACATTGAGAATGAAATACATAAAAAATTATTACATCAATAATCCTATTCTATGGGTTTCTTCCCCTCTGCCTTTGAAATAGGTTCTTCACCAGCGGGAGGATCGTCTAAGGCATAGGGGGAATTGATGAAATTTATATCTTTCAGCATCCTGACGTTCATTACTCAGGGACGATCAAGTAGGTGTTCAGGGCGAGATATCTGGAAATTGGAATGAAGACTGCAGTCACCGAGATACTTCGAAATCAGACATTGAGGAATAGCTCAAGCAGGAATCCAGATCATATCCAATTTGAAAGGTGGCACTGGCAATTCGAGCAACCCAGGGTCATAGTAGTCCCACAAATAGTGACCCTGTTCCAACTGCAGCACACCCAAGGCATTCAGCCATCCATGTTTGTAACCCTCATTATTTGCATTTTGGATCCGATCATCTAAATGGTAAAGGGCTTCATCATAACCTGCCATCCAAAACTCTCTGGGCTGCTTGTGGAATTGATTGGTTAACCTCTCCAGTTGCTCGTGGAGGTTCTTCGTTAAAATTTCTTTACTCTCCAAGGCAGACTTTTATGCAGAGAGTTGCTCGCCCAGATTCAGAATTTTCTTGGACATCTCTACCAGAGCTCTATTTTTCGCAACCAACTGAACTGCTTGATTTTCCAGAGAAGCTTGAGTTCTTGCCTCTTCAATAGTAAGCCGAGCAGCCCTTGCTCGTCCCCAAGAACCTCTTGCTCGTCCCTGAGCAGAAGTAGAAGTCCCAGTCCTTTTCAAGGTTTCCAATTCGTCCCTCAGATTGGCATTTTCAGCTTCCAATAAAGAGAAACCCTCGTCGTTGACAGGGACCAAAGCATTCGAGGAGGACGCTGTAGATTTCAACTGAGATATCTCTCCTCGCAGATTATTATTTTCCTGCTCTAATAATTTGGCGATCTGCCTATGCTCTTCAACTTCTGTCTTTAAGGTCCTCTCCTTAATATCATAAGCAGCAATGAGCTTATCATATCCTATAACAACATTTAGTTGCTGATACTTTTTCTCATACCCCTGATGCAAAAGGACAGAGGACTCCTTATACTGCTGTTAAAGGTCTGCAATAATTCCTTGAAGGTTTTTAATAATCTCGTAATAAGCCACATTATTGCCTACTGCTCGGTCGAGCAAAAACTTCAAATATTGGTAAGCCTCCACTGCTTGTTCTGAGGCATCTGATCCCAGGATACCAAAAATTTGTGCTTCATCCAAGTTTGTATGGCCAGCTTTGAAATATTCGTTACATTTTTTCATCAACTCAGTATCGTGAGCTGACAAGAGTTCCACCCTGGCCATAAACTAGCAAAGAGATAGAAAGAATCAATAAAATGCAGACAGAACAAGAAGAATAAAATGCAGAGCAAAAAGAGAAGAATCAACAATATGAACAACAAAAGTTTCAAATTTTATTACATCATAAGAGAGAAGTACATAGTTCAGAGTTACATTTGACAAAGAAAATAAATAGAGAGAAAAGTCCAAACAACTCTACACCTTCTCCTTGTCTCCCAAAACTTTCTCGGGAGGCTGGGATGAAGAAGAAGGTTGCTCGGTGGGTGCTGGAAGCTGCTCGACTGAAATGTTGGTTAACTGGAGCTGCTTAGTAGGAGTAATAGTTGGTTGGGGTTGTTCGTAGCGAATTTCAACAGTAGGTACTTGATCCCCAACCATCATAGAAGATTCCTCAGAGGCAGCTTCGTCCTCTTCTTCTTCCCCAGGAGTAGGAAGGGAGCTAGGAATGTGTTGCTGATATAGGTTGGAGTTCTCATCGACATTCATCTCTTTCAGAGCAGCCACCCAACCATCCCTGAAATATTTACGGCTGCCATATTCCATTTGGGAACCCATGGCAGCCAAACCCTTATTCCACCCCTTATCCCAGCTAGCGCTGAAGGATTTCTTAACAGCCTTTCTTCACTTTTCTTTCTCCGAGGAGGTCCTCTCCTTAAGGATCTCCTCGACAACCTTCAATTTATTCTCAACCTCTTCCTTCTGACGACCAACTTCATAAAGTCTACTTAGCTCTTCCTCAGTAGATTTGAGCTTGTTTTCAAACTCTCCAGCATGTTGGAGCTTCTCCTCGAGCTCTTTGTTTTTCTCCTCCAAGTCTTTTACTTTTTTCTCCAACCCCTTGGATAATTCAACAGCCAGATCTCTTTCCTGCTCGGTGGAATTAAGCTGCTTCTCCCAAGCAGCCTTATCATCAACATACTTCTGATGAGAATCCTTTAAAGATTGCATCAGACCTACAAAAGCCTCCTCTACACCACCATAGGAGATGGACGACTTGATGGCTTCGTCCTTCTTCAGAATTGTATTGAAGCAAGTTAACAACTCAAAAAAGAAAATAACTGAAAGTCAGTGCAAGGACATAACATTGAAAAAAGAAAGTTTAGATTAACAATACTTACTGAGGCAAAGTGTTGAGCTGCCAAAGTGGTAACCCTATCCCGGGAAAGATTTTCTTCAATACCTTGGATCTCGGGGATGATCCAAGACTTCACCGAGCTCATGGCAGAGCTCGGAGCAACGAAAGTGGGAACACCACTTCCAGTAGCTAGAGGCTGAGAGATGGATTCAGCCAAATTGACCGAGGAGCTCTTCTTCAGCCTCCTCGTGGGAACAGGAACATTCTCCACCAAGGATGTCGTCTTGGTCGGTGAAATAACTATAACCTCGGTTGGAGGTGAAAAAACTGCAATCTTGCTCGGAGCCACAGGGGGCTTCTCGGCAACCTTCACAGTAACAGCTGGAGGAGGTGTATCAATTTGTCTTGTCCCTTCTGGGACATCTTGCTTGCTTTTCTTTGCCTCTCCAGCACTAGAGGCAGATTTCTCGAAGAGGGCAGGAGCTCTTCTTCTTTTCATTCTTTCACTAAGAGGAATATGTGACTCGGAAGAAGAACCTTCAGAAGCTGGTACTGGTTCTACGTCACCTATCACTGGACGAGCAGTAAAAGACGAGGTGTAACTCTTGTACGACAACAAGTATGAAGTTTATCTGATGTGTTCGTCGACAACAGTTTGATGCAAACCCCAGATAAGTTTCAAATGCTTTAAATTAACTTCTGTCTCTTTTGGAGACCTTCTCTTGCTGTCAACTGCAAATAAATCAAAATTAAAATATCAGTGACACATTTTATCAAACACAAAGAAAGCATAATTTCAAAAATAAATTAAAATAAAAACAACATATCCCATTGCCATAGGAAGGACATCTGGGACCTTGATAAACAACATCTCCACTTAATGGAGCATGTTGCCAATTTTTCATGACAACCCCATGCTCAAAACAATCTCTGTTGGCATCTGGGAGATTAACAACTAAGGCTCTATTTAAAAACCTAGTTTTCAAAAAAAAAGTACTGTCACTGACAGCCCATCTATAACAAAACATAATCTCTGGAATTCCTAAACGGGTTCCATGAAGCTGGTTTAGCCTATGGACTCCATTAACTATTCTCCATGTATTAGGGGCTATTTTTGCAGGTACTACATCAAAATATTGACAAAATTCCAAACACAAGGGGTTTGGAGGAAAAGAAAAGCCACATTCGGCTACAAAGAGACTGGAGAACCAATATCTCTCAGCCAAACGAAAATAATCAGGAGGACCAGAAAGTTCCTCCAAAATGACCCAAGAAGGAATTGAAAACTCAGAATGAAATTTGTCAAGAGATTCGACGACTTAAACCATGATGAACAAAAGAAATAAAAGAGAAGGAAGAAGAGCTTACAGGAAAAAGGGTAGATCAGTTGATAACGAACGATGGAAGGAAGGAACGCACAAGATGGAGAAGAAAATGGAGAAATCAAAGATACAGATTTGAAAAAGTAAGAGACGATAGGATTTTCTACAACGCTTAAATACCTTACCTCGGGAAGGGGTAAAAATAATGATTACAAAGAAAGACGTTTACGCTACCGGCGGCTAAAAAGGACAAAAAGGCACGGAGACCAAAGCGGTGAGAAAAATTCAAAAAGTCTAATTCTATGAATACGAAAGGAAAATTAAATACAAGGAAAACACTCCTAAAATTAGGATGACCATTTAATCCCGCCATATTTCGAGATGAATGTTCCACACTCCGCAACCTCGAACTGTGAAACATTGGGGGCTTATGTTGATACCAAAATTAGTCTTCTGACGTGGATCAATTAAATGGAGACACGTGTCAATCTACATGGTACTTACAAACATTTTTTAGCAACACCTTGACTTCGTGGAACTCAACCTCCCCGACCAACTATGACGCTCCGAGCAACAAGTGCTCTGCGAGGAACTTCACTATACCGAGCAACTCCTGAAGACCGAGCTACTTAGGCGGTCCGAGCTGCATCTCGTACAAAGCATTAATGTCCGAGCTGCATCTTGTACGGAGCATTAATGACCGACCAATCAAAAGAGATACTGTGCATTAAATACTCATTATTATCACATAGGCGCATACTCCTATTGGACAGTTGTGTATTATTCTTTCATTTGTACAGCCTCAAGGCTATAAATACATTGTAACCTCCTCATTAGCAGGAGACTCAGAATTTCTTGGTAAAACTATTATCGAGAATTCTGTAAACAGTCATCAATAACACAAACAGTGGACGTAGGCCATTTCCTTCAAGGCTGAACCACTTTAAAAATCTTTATTCTTGTTTATTTTTTATCTGTGATTGATTAATTAGAGATAATCTAATTTTTTACATCAACAGATGGGCGCCGTCTGTGGGAAACGACTGTAATTATCGTTTTTTACATCAACAGATGGGTTAATTAATTAGATTAGAGTCGGGATGTAGTCTCGGAAAGGTAATAAATTAATTGATGAGTAAATTAATTAAATAAGAGCCGGACCACAGACTCGGATTGGTATTAACTAATTAATGTTTAAATTAATTAAATGAGAGTCGGACCACAGACGCGGTTGAGTATTAATTAATTAATCTGTAAATTAATTATGTAAGAGTCGGATCATAGACTCGGGTAAATATCCTATAAATTAGTGTGTAAAGTATTTATATTAGAGTCGGACCATAGACTCGGGAAAAATATTATATTAATTGATGTGTTGATTAAATATATTGGAGTCGGACCATAGACTCGGGAAGATGATAAATTATTGAGTGAGAAAATTAATTAAGTTGAGTCGGGCCACAGACTCAAGAAATTACAGGCTAGTGTACGGGATTTTGAGTACACGGTAAAGCCGGGATTTATATTATATATATACGGTGTAGTGATAGTATATATATATGTTTATCTATTGTGTGTGCTATTAAATATCAATGACTAGATATTTATTTAATTTATATACTCTAGTGCTATCAAGGGAGGTTGCGCGATCTGGGTGAATCCCCTAGCTTGAGGAGTAGGGTGAGTATATCCCCAGGTCATAGCGTCCGGCATATGGGTGAGGGGCTTATCTCACTATAAGGGAAGGAATATGACCGCCTCCACTTCGTTTATGTTTTAGGCCAGGTTGGTGAGCGATTCCAACTTGGGTAACTAGGTTATGTGAGCACACCTAGTGAGATAGTACTTTAGAGGAAATCATCCGGCGAGGGTATACTCGGAGGGATGGATATACGTATGATATATGTGTGGATGTTTTTAGTAAAGGTACGTATATAATGGTATTGGATATTATATGCGGGTAATAATACAGTGTGTGATGTATTTACTTTATATAACTTGTGAGACGGTTATATGCTATTATTTAAGAAGGAATTAATTAAGTTAATTGATGAGACAACTTATAATTCATGAATAATTATACTCGGGTTAGAGTAGTATGGAAAGGGAAGGTTATACCAGGACTAGTTGGACGGGGTAGTACAACTAGGTGGGGTTAAGGTAACCATTAGGTGTGCACAATAGTGGAGTGGTGAGAATGTCCACAAGGGAGTACGACACTAACTTATATATGAAGCGCATTCATGCATTTTAAATTACTGCAGTTAATTCACTTGCTAAATATTTTCAAAATGCTTTGGGTTCTAACCCGTGCTATAAAACTATTTTCAAATCCTTTTAGGTGTCCAGCCACATGGCCGCCAGAATTGATATTCTATTCCAGGGACATGGAGCTGCGGCATATGTGGATGCTAGCAGGAGTTTGGATTAGACGCATCGCTCATTCATTCCTAGAGTTGGAATCATTTATCAGTTTCAGTGTATTTAGGGCTTGTCGCCCAGACTTCTCAGTACAGTTTTCAAATGTATTTATTCAGGTGTTGGATGTTTGTATTGGATTATTTTCACGTTAGTGGCCGATGGTTTATTCGACAAATTGTTTAATTAATTATCCACTTGAGTTTTATTCAGTTGTGTGAATGGTTTATATTTATTTCCGCATGTACTGTTTTGTTTAATTAAAAAGTTAAAATTTGGCACCATTTTTGTAATAATAGATGGTTAGTAAGTTTTAAAAAGTTTTCGACAGTGATGTTAAAGATGAACCAACTGGGATTCCTATTTTAATTTGGTATAGGATTGATCACCCAGTATTTTATTAGGTGGGGTGTCACAGATGGTATCAGAGCATCAGGTTCTAGTGTCCTTAGGATCTGTGCGGCCTTTCATATTTCGGCTTAGCAATCTTTGATATAGAGCCCTATCATAGGATTGCTGTATTCTTATACGTATGCGCATTTACGTTCTTCTGCCATTTATTTTATTTGAGGGTGAACTCATACGATTCGATACTCACTTCAGATGCCGCCCAGGAGAGAGAGAGAGAAGCTAGGGCAGCAGGGGGAGATGAGACTAGAGAGGCTCATCTGGAGCAAGAGTTACCGCAACAACTGCCAGAGATGATTTCAGCAGCACAGGTAGCTGAATTAGTGGCGCAGGCAGTTGAAGCAACGATAATCACTATGACAAGGTACTTTCCACGAGATCAGCCACAAGTATTAGTGGCGCCAGATGTTCAGGCTCACGCGGGGCCGTCGGGGTGGCATCAAGTACGATAGGTCTTTCGAAAGGGCCTCCACCAGAGTTTCGAGGGGGTTCAGATGTAGTGCTAGTGTGTCAGTGGAAGAGAGATATCCAGCGTCACCTACGCATGGTAGATTCCGATGAGGTGCAGAGGCAAAAGCTAGCCACTTTTAGTTTAGTGGGAGTAGCGCTACAGTGGTAGGAGTTGATCACCATAGTTGAGGAAAGGGATACACTAGCTATTGCAAAGTTTTGGGTACGGTTCGACCGCATGTATTTTCCTCCTGCGGTTAAGACCGAAATGAGGAGAAAATTTAGTGAGGTGACTCAGGGAGACCGTTCAGTGGCCGATTACGAGGAAGAATTTACTCGGCTGGCAAATTTGGTACCAGATGAGGTAAGCGATGAAGAGAGGAAGAAAGCAAGGTTTATGGATGGGTTAGTCTGGAGAATCAGTCAACATTTGATTGGTAATCCTGCGTTAGTAGCTTATATAGATGTCATTAAAGCAGCACTCCTGCACTGTCATGAATATTGCTTCCACGTGAAAGGAAGCATGAAGGGAATGGAAGCCATTCAGTTGGATAAAGCAGGAAGGGAACGGAAGCCAGCCAGTTGGATAAAGCATGAGGGAATAGTACCAGTGGGTTATCCCAATAGCAGAGAGGGGGAGATCAGGGGCAGGATTTCCGACAGGGAAATCATGCCAAACGATTTAGAGCTGGAGGCTATCGACAGGATGGCCAGGAATTTCGACAAGGCCAGCAAGGAAGGGATCAGTGGCAGGGTGAATTTATTCGGAGGTGTTTTATTTGTGGGGAAGTGGGGCACATGAAGATAGATTGTACTCAGCGAGGCAGGGGTCAACTACACGATGAGGTCCTGGATGTACAACCATTACAACAAGTCATAGGTGCATTCGGGCAGGGAGAAGATGCTCCAGAACTCGAAGATCAGCTATTGCAGCTAGAGTATGGAGGTAATTATTTTTACCCTCTTATTATTTTTGAGTGACAAGGAGGATGTCACAATATAAGACTTATTTTTACTAGAGTTCGCGGGTAAGTCGAATTTAGTGGGTGCGTTGGTTGTAGCAGCCATAGTATGTGGATAAACTTTATGTGGGGTAGCGGAGTTTTTGGTGTTCTTCACGGGAGAGTGGAGGTATACCCTGAGTGAAGGTTTGAATTATACGAGGGGTTACTACTTTCGAGAATTATGGGATTAGGGTTGATGATTCTTCCCTAATATCGACTGGATAGTAATGGATTTGAACTATTATGAATAGTGGGGGTAAGTTTTGGTGTTCGCGACACCAGGATATGATTGGTAATAGATATCACTGAGAGGGCGTTTAGCTTATGTATATGTGTGTATATATGTTGTATTGTGTGGTGCGATAGACACTAAGTGAGGTCTTCTATTCTCACATTTTATCCCGGGGAGTAGGGGTGGTTACTGAAGTGAATCAGGGTGATTAAATTTATTTTCGAGTAGGGAGAGATAACTCGGGGTTTATTTTGCGCAAGGACTAGTGATAGTAAGGGCGCGGTATTTTATGTTGTCTTTGGTAGCATGAGGGTAGGCGTATATACTTCTGTGTTAAAAGACAAGTATTTAGGGGTACGTGTTATGGACTGAGGGTCTAACGGATCTCAACAACCGACAATGTTAGGTAGTAGTGTATCAGGGGGGTTCCTTGTTTGGATTTCTCTTTGCGAGACTGTGACACCCCGCCTAATTAAATACCGGGCGATCACTCCTTTACTAAATTAAATCAAGGTGAACAGTTGGTCCATTCTTAGCATCACTGCCGAAAAATAAAATTTTCCAATTTAACACCCTAATTAATTAAGCTAAGTGTCAAAACCATTTTCATACATACATTCCAAATTTTATTTAAAGAAAAATCATTTATTTTATTAACAACATTCAATAAGTAAGAATCACACCATATTAAATTCTTCAACATAATCCAATTAGTTTAATGCATTCGTCAATCGAATGTCAACATACGAAATCTAAAGTCACACATCCAAACTGAATAAATCCCATAGTAACAATACTGGAAATAACTGAAATACAAATGTGCAATAACAACGGAATAATGGAAAGAGCTACACATGCCCAACTAGATGAAAGTACTAAGAGTGTATCCGAATGAACGAAGTCGTCTAATCAAGAGACCTGCAACTCCCACCTAAGCTGCAGCGCGTTCCTTCCAAGAGATCTTAAGCAAGACGCCCCTGTGGCTGGGCACCTGTGATACATACATATATATACAAGAGAGAGAGAGAGAGAGAGAAAGAAACGGGTCTGAGCCCTATAGTGTGTATGATTTAAAAATTCGTTTAGCAAGTATTTAAATTGATACAGGCCAATGCAACAACATATTAGTTCGACACTCTCTTG
Source organism: Sambucus nigra (assembly GCA_949130495.1). Classification (NCBI taxonomy): domain Eukaryota; kingdom Viridiplantae; phylum Streptophyta; class Magnoliopsida; order Dipsacales; family Adoxaceae; genus Sambucus; species Sambucus nigra. The sequence goes on along the minus strand of OX422215.1, from coordinate 17,656,947 downwards.
AGAAATTCTCACCTCTCTTCTAATGTGCACGCCTATCGTACTAACCTTCCCAACGGATTATCTCGTCATATAACACCCTATCTCTCCCCAATGATTTAACTTATCTTAAGTTATTAGAAAGATTTAAAACTGAACAATACTGTTGTTTAAAAAGGTTTTACTGGTATCCAAAATTCTCAATTTAACTTGATTAATTTATAAAGTTTCCAGTGTCATATTATACTTTCTCAACGTAAGTATTTCAATTTGAGTCATCAGCCATGTCCTACATATCAAATCACAGTAGGCAGTTCCAGATTTCAGAATTTCATATATATATATATATATATATTTACTACTCGCATAATATATATATCATAACAGCACCCCAAATAAAACTATGGTGCTGGCATACTCTGCTATCCAATCCCCGTATCGCTCACACTAAGGGAAGTACAAGTTCGGAATCACTCTCGAACTGTATCAACATATAAACACAAACAAGATTGAGGCGAATCATAGATTCCAAGTCTCTAAGAGGTCAGTACATACCCCACGCCTCTTAGGACCGTCTGAACTATCGATTCGATAGCCTGTACCAAGAATATCTATCTTCTAGGGTACAAGTCAATATCCCCCATAAAGGTCCCATCGAGATAAGACTGTCCCAGCGCGGTAACCTCAGGGATAGCAAGTAGCGCGGGCATGGTTTTCACATGTATATAATATATGCATACACAATCATATAAATATACCAATTTTATCATATTAATATAGGTTCCTTTCATCACCCATAATTACAACATTTATCCTTACTTTTCACATTAAGTATTCCTTATAAGGGTTAGTCGCTAACCTTAACTCGAAGGGTTTCTTCAACCCATTACGTGACACTTGTGGACCCTATCCTTCCAAGTATAAAATTCAATAGGTGTCATTATTCTGTTCCAACGTAACTCTCTTACGCGCCTCACCCTTTAATATATAAATTTACTAACCCTAAAGTAAATATCCCATAAATACCATTCTCGTCTAATATTAATGATCCCAACATTTATTCATACGCCCTACTGGTCCTCCATGTCTCCCAAATCATTTTACTAAGAATGCCCAAGAATTATATCACGACAATTTGATTTTAACTCATTTACAAAGGGAAATAGGAGTCTTCCAGGAGGGGTCGATCGATCGAGGTTTGGGGTTCGATCGATCGAACCTTCGATCGATCGAAGCTCTAGGCTCGATCGATCGATCAAGCAGGTCTGCGAAAACTGAAATTCTGCAGTTACGGGTTTCATCTCCAAACACCAACAATTTCCATATTATCTAATTCCAATCGTCCCAGAATTGATGCTACTAACCTTATATCATCATATTAGGTATTTTCAACGTAAAGCATGTGAATTTATGTGATTTAATCATGAATTAACAACCCCAATTTCATAAAAATCTCAAGAACCCTAAAATTCTCTTAAACATGGTTCTAATAATTATTTCCAGAATTCTCTTCTTATACACCTCATAATTTCGTGGTTTAAAGTCCTCTACATGGTAAGGGTTTCCAGAATTATCATTTAGACCAATACTACATGGATTTTCCTATCATAAATCGGGTTTTCTTCCATTAAAACTCATCTTAATTACTTCTAAACTAATATGAAAGATGCATCAACGAAATAAGCAAGATAAACACTTGCCTTGGATTTTCAGAGGTCTGGTTTGGTGCCAAATTCGGTGTGGTTGCGTTCCCCATCTCGCGATCTACGCGTTGGTGGCGGCGGCGGTGCAAATCGTTGAGTTTTGGGCCTTGGATTTGCTTGAGAGCTCTCTCCTCTCTTCTCCAATGGACGTTTTAGGTTTTGGGAATTCTAACCCTAGGTGACAACCTCAATATCAGATATAGCCCCTCTAATTTTCGTGGGTTTAATTACCAAAAAATGTAAAATGACCAAAATGCCCTCCCGGGTTACTAATTAGGCCTAAAAACGCCCCGAGACCCAAACTACACCCCCGGGTACACTTTTCTGACTATCTCGACCCTTCCGGACGCGTTGGCGCACTCAAAACGACCATAAGAACAAGTTATAAAATATTCATTTTTATTTATCAATATTTAGTCCTGACGCGACACGGGGGCGTCCCGACTCAAATTTCCAAAATTGTCATTTTATTCACTCGTGACATTCAATATAACCAATATTACATATTACTTTGCTCATTAGTAATATTCAACAAATTTCCCATAATTACTAACTCTCGTCACGTTAATAATTATAACATAATTAATTTTCGGATTTTTATTTAATAATTAACTCACATTAAATTTAATAAATCCCCAAATTAATATAACATAAAAATACGGGGTATTACAGAGACGTCCCACGAACGAAACTTAGCGCAACGTTAGAAGTGGGGATATGTTTGGTCGGTAGTACACAGGTTGAGTACCCCGGCCAGTGTATATATATATATATATATATATATATATATATATATATGACCACGAGTTGGAAGTTATATTACGGATTACGACTAGCATAGTCGGGTAACTTTCGTGCGGTGAAGCACGGGGATAGGGTGTATGGGCACCCGGGTTAATTAAGACAAATTTTGTGCGGTTAAGCACGGGTACAGGGTGTATGGGAACCTTGGTTAATTAAAATGCATAATTGTGTAACTTATAGTTAGAAACAGGAGAGATGGATATAGCGAGCTTAGAGACGCATGACTAGAAAGTGATATTTAAAGCTTGGAGCACTAGGCTCATCTTAATTTCGAGGATGAAATTCCTTTGTTAGAGGGGGAGTATGTAACACCCCGTAATTTTGAGGATTTAATATTTAATTATTTTGGGAGTTATAAAAATATTTAAATTGGAGAAACTAAAATTCACGAGTTGGAGAATTTATTTGAGTGAGCCGAATTATTTATAATTGGCTACTTTTAAGTTTAATTGTTTGAAATCTCGCATGTCGCATTTTGAGGTCAAAATTGGAGAATGTCAAAAAGTATTTCAGACGACAATTCTGAGTGCGCGGTTGAGTTCGGATGGGTCGAGATAGTCAAAAAAGGGTACCCGGGGGTAGTAATTGGGTCTCGGGATATTTTTGGACATAATCGGGGCCCCACAGGGCAATTCGGGCCATTTTAATTAGGTCCATATGGCCAAAAACGGGATTTAGTGTTTTTAACCTAATTGAGAGACTAGGAACGGCAGAGAGAAAATTCTAAACCTAGGGTTTGGGAGAGGATTAGAGGAAGCTAATCAAGAAGTCAATTGGGGGTCTTTTGGAGCCAAATTAATGGACTAATTTAGGGTGTTCTTCGTCAACCATTCCCTACACCAACGGAATCTGACCCTACGAAAAATTCCAGGCAAGTGGTTAACTTTATGTAATGATAGATTTATGATATCCAATTCATATTTTAGTGATGTGCAAACTAAAATTCATTTTTGGGGTATAAATGGGTACAAAATGGTGGTTTTTGTTAATGGACCACTTGAATGAGATTCAAAGTAAGAATTTGGTGTGTTATAGATCTCTGAGTATAGATATATGATTTGAATGAGGAACCCGGAACATAAAATGGTAGAAATTGAATCAGGAATTTGGAATTTGTAGAACAGTTAATTGAATTTTAATGGAGAAAAACCCATTTCGGAAATTATGAGATAAGTGGAGAAATTTATTATCCTAAGGCCCCTATGATGTGTAGGATGTGAATTAACCATGTTTATGTGGTGGGGTGATGTGATTAGAGGTTTAAATTAATGTTTACAAACCTTGGATTTCGTTAATGGTGGAAGTCAGTGGGGAAGACGAACTGCCCACGGATGATCGATCGATCGATCGGGGGCCATCGATCGACGATGGTAAACTTTTGTCAGGTCGGGTTGTTTGATACCCTTGTTTTATTTTTGGATTTCTGGGTATCATTTTAATTGGTAGAAAATCATAGAGAATGTAATAGCTAGAGTCTCAAAAGAATGGCTAGTAGGAATTGATAATTTAAGTTAAGCGTTGAGACTTGAAGTGAAAATCTTGGGGCGAAACATATTCAATTTAATTACGGACCGAGTGGATGAGACCGGGGGCATTAGCGAGTGAAGCCAGGTTAATTTACGTAATGGGGAAAATAACCGAATAAAGAAATAGTCGGGCCTAAAGACTGGGAAAATCTTACGGGACGAAGAAAGATGTTCGAGTATATTGGTTAAGTGAAACCAAAGTATTAAATTAATTATTGGGAGGAATAGATTAATTTGGAGTCGGAATATAGACTCGGGAGATATTAAGTTATGGACCAAGTGAATGAGTACAAGTATAATGATTGGGCGACATAAGTTATAAATTAATGGATGGGTTAATTAATTAGATTAGAGTCGGGATGTAGGCTCGGGAAGGTAATAAATTAATTGATGTGTAAATTAATTAAATAAGAGTCGGACCACAGACTCGGATTGGTATTAATTAATTAATGTGTAAATTAATTAAATGAGAGTCGGACCACAGACTCGGTTGAGTATTAATTAATTAATGTGTAAATTAATTATGTAAGAGTCGGATCATAGACTCGGGTAAATATCATATAAATTAGTGTGCAAAGTATTTAGATTAGAGTCGGACCATAGACTCGGGGAAAATATTATATTAATTGATGTGTTAATTAAATATATTGGAGTCGGACCATAGACTCGGGAAGATGATAAATTATTAAGTGAGAAAATTAATTAAGTTGAGTCGTCCCACAAACTCAGGAAATTACAGGCTAGTGTACGGGATTTTGAGTACACGGTAAAGCCGGGATTTATATTTTATATATACGGTGTAGTGATAGTATATATATATATATATATATATATATATATATATATATATATATATATATATATATATATATATATATATATATATACGTGTATCTATTGTGTGTGATATTAAATATCAGTGACTACATATTTATTTAATTTATATACTCTAGTGCTATCAAGGGAGGTTGCGCGATATGGGTGAATACCCTAGCTTGAGGAGTAGGGTGAGTATATCCCCAGGTCATAGCGTCCGGTATATAGGTGAGGGGCTTATCTCACTTTCAGGGAAGGAATATGACCGCCTTCACTTCGTTTATGTTTTAGGCCAGGTTGGTGAGTGATTCGAACTTGGGTAACTAGGTTATGTGAGCACACCTAGTGAGATAGTACTTTAGAGAGAATCATCCGGCGAGGGTGTACTCGGAGGGATGGATATACGTATGATATATATATGGATGTTTTTAGTAAAGGTACGTATATAATGGTACTGGATATTATATGCGGGTAATAATACAGTGTGTGATGTATTTACTTTATATAACTTGTGAGACAGTTACATGCTATTATTTAAGAAGGAATTAATTAAGTTAATTGATGAGACAACTTATAATTCATGAATAATTATACTCGGGTTAGAGTAGTATGGCAAGGGAAGGTTATACCAGGACTAGTTGGATGGGTTAGTAGAACTAGGTGGGGTTAAGGTAACTGTTAGGTGTGCACCATAGTGGAGGGGTGAGAACGTCCACAAGGGAGTGCGACACTAACTTATATATGAAGCGCATTCATGCATTTTGAATTACTGCAGTTAATTCACTTGCTAAATATTTTCAAAATGTTTTGGGTTATAACCCTTGCTATAAAACTATTTTCAAATTTTTTTAGGTGTCCAGCCATAGGGATGCCGGAATTGATATTCTATTCTAGGGACACGGAGTTGCGGCATATGTGTATGCTAGTAGGAGTTTGGATTAGTCGCATCGTTCATTCATTCCTAGAGTAGGAATCATTTATCAGTTTCTGTGTATTTAGGGCTTGTCGTCCAGACTTCTCAGTACAGTTTTCAGATGTATTTATTCAGGTGTTGGATGTTTGTATTGGATTATTTTCACTTTGGTGGCCGATGGTTTATTCGGCAAATTGTTTAATTAATTATCCAGTTGAGTTTTATTCCGTTGTGTGAATGGTTTATATTTATTTCCGCATGTACTATTTTGTTTAATTAAAAAGTTAAAATTTGGCACCAGCTTTTGGAATACTAGGTGGTTAAAAAGTTTTAAAAAGTTTTCGACAGTGATGCTAAGGATGAACCAACTGGGATTCCTGTTTTATTTTGGTATAGGACTGATCACCCGGTATTTTATTAGGCGGGGTGTCACATATACATTATTACATTGTAAGCCCATTTGAGCAAAAAAGAAGATAAGCCTTTTGTTGAAAGCCCACTATCCTACCTAACTCCAACTAGTAGTTTATAACCCATAAAATGAAGCCATACCCATTTTTTGAGAATATTAGGGTAAAATTACGGTAGGAAAAAGGTTTAAAAAAAAAAGAAAAGGAGGTTGCAGTAATAATGTGTGAAAAGAAAAGAAAAAAAGGAAGAAGAAAGAAAGAGAGAAAAAAATGAGTTGGAAAAAAAAAAAGAAAAATGGAGGTTGGAAGAAAAATGCCAAAAAGTCAAATTACCAAAAAAACTCTATATTCTCAGAAAATTTTGAACTCCAAAATAATTCTTTCTAGCCAAAATTCGAGCCTACAATACAACCAAAGAAAGTCCTAATCGATCTCAAGGGAAGTTAGTTATAGTGTAGAGAGAAGATGAACAGGATCTATTGTGCGATTCAACGTTTTCAAAATGTAATCGATTTTCATTCATGAGATCATATTCATCCATTATAAAAAAAAATCCGTTTTTGATCAAGTATATGTGAAACTTGTTCATTTAAATTTATTCTTTTATTCACATATACCGAGAGAAAATAACCCATTTCCGAGTGTTCGATTGTGAGAGCATCCCGTGAGATTTTGAAATCAAAATGAATTTTCGGATAAGAAATGTAACGATCAAATCTTTTGAAATGGACGACTATATTGGCAATGCACACACACATGATAAGTTGGGATTGAGAAGTGAAGTTCTACTATATTTATGAAGTTTGCATTCAAATTTGGTTATATTATTCTTTTGTATTGAGTCATGTTTTTGAATTTTGTGGGTATATTCACTGCAAACCCCCACAAGACAAAACTCATCCACTAGGGTAACCTAGGGGTTTAACGGCTTGTTGCACATGCTAAGTGTAATTGTGATTCCTACGAAAGTGAGTGATTTTAAAATTTTAGTTTTGCTCGAGGACTAGCAAAGTTTAGGTTTGGGGGTATTTGATGAGTGCATTAATTTGTATGTTTTATACCCAAATTTATACATTGTTAGTCCCATTTTATTTTATTTAATAAATTCTTAGGACCATTTTATTATAAAAGGAAAAAATATGCAAGAATAATTGAATTCTGATTCAAAACGGCAATTCTAAGTCAAAAATGGGTGGTTCAATAATTTAATAATATTCTTGTGCTAATTTGTGAAAAAATTTGCCTAGTGAAATTTTTGCAAGTAATGATGGAATTTGGTGCAAATTGATGATCAACTCGAAAAAGGCGTGAAAATCTTATTTTTACGGTCGTTCGAAAAAAGATGTCGGGAATTTTTATTCTCCGATTTGGACGAAATTTGGTATTCGTGTTCACCAAGAAAAAAGAAGACTTTTCGAGTGGGGGGAAATTGAAGAGGTGGAAGTTGAAGAGTTCCACCAAAACCCTAATGCCTCACCCTAAGCCTATAAATTGGACCATTTGGCTCAATATTTGGTGTGTAGAATTCTAGAAAGAGTCACTTTAGAACAATTGTTGGTAGTTTTATTTTGAGAGTATATTTTTATTTAGGGCCAAGAATTATTTCGTGGGGAAGTTTTGTCAACATCAATTGTAAGACACATCATTTGTAAGTTGTTTTATTATTGAAAATTCATATTTATTTTTGCAATTTTATGATGTCTTCCATTATGCTAGTGTAATTTCTTTACTAGGACCAGGTGAAATTTATCACGTTTGATTAATATTATGCGTGATTTAAATTCGTCTTTATTCCCGATATGTGCTAAAGGCCTTAAAAATTCGATATTCATTTAAAACGACATTAGAGTGTGTTTTAAATCTTCGACTTTGTTTGAGAAAAAATCATATTTTTATTTTTAAGTGTGAGTACTTTTTGATGGATTATGCTTGCACTCGGTTGTTTTGATAGTCCGCGCTTAAAGACTATACTTTGAAATCTAAAAGTGAACTTTTAAGGGAATAGGAATTTTAGCTGTCTTAATTTAGAGACGTTAAATTTTATTGGGAACTTAACCGTTTTATCCTCCGAACTAAATAAGACGACAGCTTATTTAAATTGAGCTATAAAATCGGGACTGACGAGTTTAAATTATTACATAATATTAGTTGAATGTGATAAATGGATCTAACGTCCTAGTTTTCATGCTCCCTTAATTATATCTCTCGTAGTCCTACTTTTTGTTTGTGTTTGCTTAGTTTAATTATCACATCTCATATCTAGACCCATTTCGTCTAGTTGGATAGTCACAATTATTTTTTAAAAAAAAAAAATTGAGAAATCTCTATGGGTTCGACCCATACTTACACTCGTTATTCTATAATAGCGCGTGCACTTTGCGGTATTTGATCAAATTGACAATAAGTTTTTGGCGCCGTTGCCAGGGATTTGTTCGATTTTTTTTAAAAGAAGTTGTGACTTTCGGACTAGTTTTTTTTAGTAAATAGTACTTTTAGTACTAGTTTATCACAAAATACATAAAATTTTGACTAAAGCTTGAAAAAAAAAATTCTAGAAATTTCCAGATTCGTTTTTATAGTAGGTAGACCTTAAAAAAATCCAAAAAATAAATTTTATTCCCACTAATAATTTTTTTCTTCAGATTATTAAAAAAAATTGCTTTATAAGTATGCTTTGTTATTTTTTTGTGTTAAATACACTACTAGTGCGTGTGTTGTGTTATTTTTTTTTGTTTTTCTTTTTTTTTTCTTTATTTTTTTTGTCGCACTTTACGTTTGGTGTAAACCCAAACCCTTGTTTCCTTCTCTCTTTTTAAGACTTTTTTTTCAGTTTTTAATTGATGTCGTTCTGTTCAAAATAACGCCCATTTACGATACAACACAGTATACACTTGAGACGATACGTATCGTGTATCGACGGTTATTAACAGCCATGTTTAGGGTTCAATTAGGGGTGAGTGAGTTTGTGTGCTATTAAGTATGCCTTTAACTTTAATTTAAACTTATAATATCTTTGAAAAATTGAAAATGATCATGTGTTTTATAATAAGTATAGGTCTACATTGTCCCGAAGCCATGGATTTCTATCAACCACAGGGAATGGATATACAAAAGGATTGCATAATTCCAAGTTAAGTCTTGAATTTCCTTCTCTTTGGCATCATATTTATGCTATGATATTTAGGGATGCCTCAAACTTCCTGAAGTTCAATTTTCTATGGTTTATATATATAATTTATTATATTTGTATATGCCCCCAACCCTTAATCCCAGAAAAGTGTTTGATATTTTTAATTGCAATGTTCTAAAAATGGCCTTGAAGGCCGATTAATCGCCTTCTAGACTGTAGAAGGTGGCTCCCCATGTAATAAAATCTAAAATCGGGTGAAAAAGGTTCTAAGAGGACTGCTCTTTTTAGAGTGATGTGCCAACAATGACAAAGCAAAAATGACATATGTTTATAGTGGATGTTTAAAGGCTCATTTTAGCCACCTTGGGTTGGTCCAGTGGTAAGGGGCGATTAATTTAAATAAAAAATCTCGAGTTCGAAATCCCCGTGTTTAGCTCGCATGCTCGTTCGTATGGAGGTTGAGGATTATAAAAAAAAGGGGGTCATTTTGGTACTTGATTACAAGTTCAAATTTTAGCTTCTGCAATTAGTAATGCCAAGTCATAATCTGAATAATTGATCTATGATCAATTGGATTTAGTAACATTAACGTTTTTGAGTGGCATTGTAAAGCAAAATAACTGCCAATTGAACTCCTGAAGCAAATTCTGCTCAAAATTAACTTTTAAAAACAAGCAACTTTAGTATATAGACATCAACAATTCTGATAATCACGAGTAATAAAATATCACAATCCATCCCTACTAAGAAAGAGTTGAGAATCATTTTAAGTTTCTCATACATTCATCCTCACAGTTTGTTGCTTTCAGGGGACGCTTTCTCATAACCCTGCAAAGATAAAGCACAATTGTTAATGGCATGAACATATTCAAAATATATCTATCTATATATATACACATAAACACACGCGTGCACACACACACACAGATTAAAAATAAAAGTCAGATATCAATAAGCGACACTTGATATTCCATATCAATTTACCAATAACTATTATTCCTAGACTATTTTGAAAGATATTAGGGCTGATTGGTCAGGGGTCTGTCTTCTTTCTCCTACTCTTCCAAACAAAAATGAAATACCTTTACCCGTTGGTAGCAATGTCTCCAAGGCGTGGGGATCTTTATATCACCACTGTTATTTTTAGCCGCTTTAAGAAATCATATTTGGACTACCACCCCTACAACTAGGAGAACAAATACATGTACTTAAAGAGGGGCTAATCAAAATAACCCACACTCATTCTCAATTATCATTATATAAGATTTATGGATGTACTACACATGACAGAGCAATATATATATATATATATATATATATATATTACATTACAGGTCTAACAATAGCCACATACATCTCTATTTTAATATACTAATATTCTAGTTGTACACCATATGACACAACACTAAATATATATTATTAGAGGTGCGCAGAGGTATAAGATGCGAAGAAAAGGTGAAACGCATAGAGGGATAATAGGGAAAATGGACAGAGAAGAAATGAGAGACAGAAATTGTGAAACGTAGATCGTGATATTGCACCTGAATTGGAATATTGAATAGAGAAATTGAAGAAATCAAGGCCCCAACTTTGCGACCTCTCTTCTCAAACAAAGCTTATAACCCAGACCCTTGTTCCCTTTTCTCTCCTTGAGACTTTTTTTTCCAATTTCTGATCGAGGCCGTTATGTTAAAAATCGAACACCCATATGTATCGTGCAATACATATGTATCATTTGATACATACCTAAGTATCAACAATATACGCACATTTACAATACATTCAACATGAAATTGTCCGTATAAGAAAAATATTCAATCCTCGAGATCATTCAACACAAAGGGTGAGACCAAGTGAGTATTCGCTAACAAATTCTTAGGTTAATGTCATTAGTTAACATTCGATTTCCCCGAAACGCTTAAATAATTCTGCTTTCTGGAAAAAGTGAACTTACAGAAGCATCTATTAGGAACTTCACTACAAGCATAAAAGGAAAGAGTATGATATACCCAATTTCGTAATAGGATACCCAAGACAGCTCGTCTTGGTTTTATATTGTATTTAAAATTCAGTTAGGGGTGAGTGAATTCGTATGCTATTAAGGATGCCATAAACTTTCATTTAAACCTCTAATGTCTTTGAAAAATTGAAAATATTCACGTGTTTTGTTGTAGGGCATGGGTTATGTATATCCCCCCTGCAATGAAAACATGTCACTTCAAAATTGTATGAAAAACAAAATTAGACTGTGTTTTTCACTTGGGAGAAAAGTCTATTTTTTTCATTTGGGTGCTTTTTGTCTAATTACGCAATTATTGTAGGGGGATTTGTCAATTTAACCCTTTTTATATTTGTATATGCCCCCAAGCCTTCCTCCAAAAAAATGTTTGATGTTTTTAATGGCAGTGTTCTATATAATGGCCAGGAAGATCGGTTAATCGCCTTCTAGATTGCAGAAGGTGGCTCACAATGTAATAAAATCAAAAATGAGTTAAAAAAAATTAGGCTTGCCTATTGCTCCTTCCTCTCTATCCTGCCGCGGCTCACCTTCTTGTTATTCAAATTTTTGCTATTAGTGTTAACTATTAATTGTTATTAATGTTTTAGTTTTTTTTCTTTTTAGTGTTAAATATCGAATGTATTGATAATTGATTACGGCTTAAATTTTTTTTTTGTCAAGCTTGATAATTTGGGATGGCTGGTGCTAGTGATCACTCTTTGAAACATTCGTCTAAAGATGTTGGATGGGAGTATGCAGTTTTGGCGTATCCAACTAATTTGAATGAATTGAAATATGTGTTATGTGACAATGTTATAACCAGGGTAATTCACAGATTTTAACATAATATTACAAACATCGAGGGGGATATAGCGCCATGCCTAATGGCTCACGATGAAGCCAAGTGTAGAGAGGCACTTGACGGAGTTAAGAAAAAGAAGGCAACAAAGCAAAATGATGATGTAAAAAATCGATAAAAAGTTAAAATTGTTAATGTTGATGAAGGAGATGAATAAGTGGATGAGTCAGAGGTAGGGTCAAAGGAAATTCCTCACTTCACTTTCTTGGGACTGTGAATAAATTTTCTTTCGGTATCAATCCCAACAAAGATCCGAGCAAGAGAATGCGACAACAAAACATACACGATGCATTTTGGAAGTAAATAACACACGTGCATCAATAGTTAGCACGATGATTTAAGAATAGGGTATTCCTTTTAATGCAATTTGGTCCGGGTTGCCAATCTTCGGGTGAATACCAACCAAAGGAGCTTTTATTGAAGGAAGATTTGATTGAAAGGAAATCCTAGGAATCTAACGAACAAAGTAATTAGAACCAATAATAGCACCTAGGAATAAAAGGTCATATGGAGATAGAGAGAACTAAAAAATCACTTAAGAAGCAAAAAGAGTGGGCTTCAACTGGTTGTTCGATAATAACCGATGCTTGGACCGACCGAAAAACAAGAATCATTGTGAATTTAGGTGTGAATTACTAGGAGGGCACAACTTTTCTTTCTTCAAAAAGAAGATTTCGAGGAGGCATATACCTGGAATATCTTCCGTTATGTTGATAAGTTCATTGAAGAAGTTTGGCACATATATAATTCAAGTAGTGAAAGATAATGCTTTGAAGAATAAGGCCATCGCGATTTTTTGATGGAGAAGAGATCGAATTATGTTTTTGCATGTGCCACCCACACAATGAACCTTATGCTTGAAGGGATTAGGAAGCAACCAAAGTTTAATGGAGTGATTTAGAAGGCAAAGGCCTTCACTATCTCCATACACATGCATCAAAAAACTTTGGCAATAATCAGTACATTTACTGAAAAAGGAAGAGAGACATTGTGAGGCCGGGAATCACTAGATTTTCAACCTCCTCCCTTAACTTTGCAATGTTCGGTGGAGAAAAAGAGAAGTTTGAGGCAAAGCTAAGTAGTAAAGAAAGAAAAAGGCTAATGTCACCTTGTTGAGCATGTTCTTTTGGAATGGGGTAGCACTATGCTTGAAATTTGGTGTCCCATTGGTGAGGGTGCTTCACCTTGTTGATGGGAATTGAAAGCCATCAACGAAATTTTTATATCGTGATTTAAAACAAGCATAGGAAGATATTATAAAGGCATTAAAAAATAATAAGATTTATTGTCGCCCAATTTTTTAGATCATTGATGCAAACCGATTGTCGGCTTGATAGTATAGTATACTTAATAGAATACCTATTGAATCCTTACTACTATAAAGATTCACGCATACGCACCATGGTTCAAAGTCCCGGCCGAATCAACTCGGTATCGATCGAGTTGACTTGGTCTCAAAGGGTAACGGTACACTTTCGAGTCGTGATTCGATTTTATGATGAAATTATGGGATACCGACGATATATCAATTTCTATATCATCGATATGTCTGATACAGGCGAGATCCATAGATACCGACCGAGAGTGGTCTGATTGTGGTCGTATAGTGTTCGTCAATGTTGTCGGAACTAAATCTTGGCGGAAATAAAGAAGAAGAGGACATATGAGTTTTCTACTATTTGTTTTATGTTGGGGTGAATTTAATAGTGGTAAAAGTGCAGGTTGTAAGAAGATAGCTTTCAAAGCTCTCGTTAGTGCTACAGTAGTGTTACACTTGGTGCTACCGCAGTGTTACATCTAGATTCCATAAGGTAATTTATTGTGGTAGGTAAAATTGTGTGGCGAACACATGTGGTACTAAATTTTTTGAAAATTGGTTCTTACATGATTATCAATAGTCCATTTAAAAAAATGGTACTAACTTTTTACAACATTATTTTAAAATAGTATTTCTTTTTTAAATTGGTAATATTCTATCATGCTGAGCTATAACTTCGACACGTCGGTATATTCAATTAAACAAGGTTGTGTATATTAAAAGATAGTTTTGAACTTATCTAATTGATCTACATTGTTAATTGTTTTTTAAATTTAAATTTTTTTTGAATTTTTTTGAGCTGTCTAAATAGATTATCAATGCATATTGCAAGATACTGCGACTAATACCAAGATCGAGTTAAAAATCGAGTGTTCAATACAGGGACCGAGACCGACTTGTCATGGAAGGGATTTTAATTGTGTTGAGAGGTTCTTTTCTGGAAACTTTAATATACAAGATCGTATGATAAATGTGGAGTTGTTGAAGTACAAGAGAAAGGAAAGTGGGTTTGGAAGAAGCTTGGCCAAAGTGGTGTGTGCCAATAATGATGAAAGTTACAATTCGGGTAATAATTTAATTAATCATTTCAAATTTACATTAATCATGATTCATCAGTTATTACATTAATCATGATTTATCATTTATTACATTAATCATGATTTAACATTTATTACATTACTAAATATTAAAATTTAATGACTCGTTGAATGATCCTCCAACTATGGGAATCATACAACGAAATTACAAAAAATGGCTTTGAGGATCCTCTCTTTGACTACTAATTCGTCCGGGTGTGAAAATAATTGGAGCATTTTTAAGGGGTAAGTGGTTTATGCACAGTTAGTAATTATTTATTTATTTAAAAGTCAAACTTAAATAGTATTAATATTTTTCTTGATAATTGTTCAATTTTGTATAGATACATAATACTAGATGAAACCAGGTTAACAATATAGTCTATGTGCAATTATATGTCAAACTCATGAACAAAAAGAGAAGGGAGAAGGATCAAAAGTAGATGTACTATTTACAGGTGAAGCTAGTAAGGCACAAGGATGAATTGTAGATGGTGGTGAAGATGAAGAAGTTGAGCCACGTTCCAGAGTTTCTTGAGGATTTGTTGGAGAAGCAACCGAAGCAGATAATTTCCTAGAGCCTAAGAGAAGTGCTAGGAACGTTGAAGTCAGGATCGGGTGAGGGCACTTAAGAGGAGGGAAATACGGAGGAATATGATTTTGAGAGTGAAGGCAAGATGGTCTTAAAGTAATATGGTGAGGAATAATTAGAAATTTAGTTCATATTTCTAATATTTGTCATTTATTTTTATCGGTGACTCATTGGTGCACTCTGGTCCTTTACTCTTTTGACTTGATTATATTTAGTTATAATGATTTGGTTATCTTCTAGAATTTTATTATATATCCAAATATGATTATTGCCAATCAAATTCGTGAAGAGCATTCTTGTGCCGTAAGATCTTCTTTTTATGTGGTTAGCATGCTCCTTTTTTCACAAGCTATTTTTTTAAGCTGTTTTTTTATAGCTTTTTTTTTTTACAAGATATTTTTTTAAACAGTTGTATTTTTAGTGTATCTCTGTAATCCCTATAATCGCTACATATTATAGTTATTAATGGTTGTTTAGAAGGCCGCCTAGCCACCGACAATGTAAGAAGTTCATCGGTCGACTGGGTAACGCCTAGCATTTTTAGAAGGAGGTTTAGTTTCATTAGCTGTGTCATTTGAATAGAGAAACACTATTTTTTTCATTACATTTCAAATCCGATAATTTTAGGTAGGAGTAGTTCCCATGGCATGAGAGTTTTGTATGGTGCACATTAATCCATAAGGCCATTGTCAAATAAGATAATGAGATTGATAAAAGCGATCAAGAATGATCGGGTAGCCCTCCAAAATCGATCTTTTTAACACAGAGAAGTGTTAATACAGATAACAGATCTTCTAAGAAAGCCATCATTTCAGATAAAATACTAAATAGAGACATGCTGATGCTAACCACACTCCTCCAAGACGGAATCGTGAAGCCATATTGTATACCCTCACTAGGTATACTTTCATAAATAATAACATACTACCCTTTGTTCAAAATACTAAATAGAGACATGTTGCCTTACTAATGCTTCCATAGTTCATGATGGTAGAACACCTATCTATATTATAAAACAGAGTTGTGTGTAATCAGCGTACCACATTTGTTCTATATTGGATCTTTTTCTTTAGAAGTAGATGTTTTTCCAAAATGTGTGTATGTAATGTAGTAGGAGTATCTCAATCTCCAACACATTGATTTATATATTTTTGGTCTTTTATTTATGAGTTTTTCATTAAGGTTTGATGTATGGTTTTTTTTTATCAGGGAAACCATGGATCCGTTGTGCCGCTTGTGTTTTATGAATGCTATTGTGTTGGTTATTTTGTGGTTTCATCATTTTTGTTATTTTACCCTGAGATTCTATGTTTCTCATGATTTTAGGTATTTTGATTTGTGATTTTGTTATGTATTGACTGATTTAGAGTTCTCTATTGTTTCTCATCTTTCTTTTTTCTTAGGTTATTTATAGTCTAACTAAGTTGTTTCAATTATCTGTTGACTCTATCATGATGTTATGAAGTGTGGTATTGAATGTATTTCGTAGTCATCACCACTACCTACTATTCAAATCTTGCCATTACATTGCCCATCTATGACTATATGTACGTATTTACATTAGACACAAGAGGCATTCTGCATGTAAATCCACTCGTGTATATTCTACTCTCTAAAATCGGCTCTGAACCTTTTATTATTATTATTATTAAAGATGTATATATATGTGTGTATGCGTGTATTTATGCATGCATGGATGTTTGGGCTTGTTTGCTGAGAAGGTTTTTTTACTGATTTGTTGAGAAGTAAGAAATGGGTTAGGATGTGTTTGTGTGTTAATTTTCTACAAATCTGCAACTTTTAGAAACCTATTTTATGAGTTTCAACTTCACATAGTTTTAAATATTTGGCAATAGAAGACTTTTGACCTTGAGCATTAACCCTTGATACCAAAACGGTGCAGAATAAATTATTAAGAAATTTTCCCTAAACGATAAGGATGAAAAGAAATAGAAAATGCTCCAATAATGAGAAATCAAAGAGAGAAATTGAACTAATTAACACAACTCAACTCAACTCAACAAAGCCTTTTCCTAATTATTTGGGGTCGGCTACATGAATCCTATTTTTCCATTCCATTTTGTCCAGTGCAATATCTTCGGTTAAACCACATGACATCATGTCCGTTTTTATAATATCCCACCAAGTCAATTTAGGCCTACCTTTACCTCTTCTGTTACCATCAATACTAACTAAATCACTCTTCCTTATAGGAGCATTCATTGGTCTACGCTTGACGTGTCCAAACCATCTAAGTCGATTTTCTCTCAATTTATCTTCTATAGGAGATACTTTTATCGTTTCACGAATTTGTTCATTTTTAATTTTATCCTTTCGAGTTTTACCACAAATCCATCTTAGCATTCGCATCTCTGCCACACTCATTTTCTTCACATTTTATTTCTTGGTTGCCCAACACTCTGTCCCATATAACATGGCGGGTCTAATGGTCATCCTATAATATTTACCTTTTAACTTCAAAGGTATACGCCTATCACACAAAACGTCGGTAGCACTTCTCCACTTAACCCGGACTGCTCTAATTCTATGAGTAACATCATCACTAATATCTCTATCTTTTTGGATAATCGATCCTAAATAACAAAAATGATGTTTCTAGGTATCTCTTGACCCTCCAATTTAACCACATCTCAATTTGTCTTCCTATTACTACTAAAATTTCACTCCACATATTCTGTTTTATTTCTGCTTATTTTAAATCCTCGTGTTTCTAAAGTTTCTCTCCATAATTCCAACCTAGCATTAATCCTTGTTTTAGTCTCATCCACTAAAATAATATAATCTGCAAATAGCATACACCATGGCACCTCATCTTGTATTTGTCCATTTAACTCATCCATAACAAGCGCAAAGAGATAAGGACTTAATGCAAAACCTTGGTGTAGACCTACCGTAATTGAAAATTCACTACTTTCTCCGGCTGATGTTCTTACTGTAGTCATCGCACCATCATATATATCCTTGATCACATTAATATATCTGTGAGTCACTCCTCTTTCATGTAGAACCCACCATATTATATCTCTAGGTATCCTATCATACGCCTTCTCCAAATCTATAAAAATCATATGAAGATCCTTCTTTTTCTCCCTATACCTCTCCATTAATCTCCTCAATAAATAGATTTCTTCCATTGTTGACCTCCGAGGCATAAACCCAAATTGATTCTCAGATACTGTTGTCTTTAATCTCAATCTATATTCAATCACTCTCTCCCAAAGTTTTATTGTATGACTCATTAAATTAATACCACGATAATTTGAACAACTTTGTATGTCCCCTTTATTTTTATAAATAGGTACTAAAACACTTTTTCTCCATTCATCGGGCATCCTATTAGTCATTAAAATTCTATTGAATAATTTTGTAAGCCATGATACTTCATCCTCCCCTAAGCACTTCCAAACTTCAATAGGGATACCATCTGGTCCTAAAGCCTTCCATGTTTTCATCTTTTTTAGAGCAATCCTGACCTCTGTTGTTTTAATTCAGTGGAAAAATATATTTTCTCGAGTCTCCCTAAGTTCCTCTATATCTAATCTACTCCCATTATCTCCATTTAATAACCTCTCAAAGTAGTTTTTCCATCTTTCCATAATTTCATCATCTTTGACTAGGACTCTCGAATCATCACTTTTGATACACTTAACGTTATTAAAATCTTTTGTTTTCCTGTCCCTAAGTTTAGCAAGCTTATAAATACTCTTTTACCCTTCTTGCGTACCTAATTTTGTATAATGATAATCATACGCTTTTAACTTAGCATCTCTTACCACTTTCTTAACTTCCTTTTTACCCCATTTATATTTCTCAAAATTTTCTTCATTTCTATTTGTTTGCCATGTTTTTAAGCACTCCCTTTTAATTTTTACTATATTTTGTACTTCTTCATTCCACCACAAAGTTTCTTTAGACTGTGGCCCCTTGCCTTTTGATTCTCCAAGAATTTCTTTTGATATTCTCCTAATGCATGTGGCCATCTTATTCCACATTATGTTAGTCTCTTCTTCAGTATTCCATGTTGCTTCATTTAATAATTTATCTTTAAATAGTTCTAATTTCTCTCCTTTTAAGTTCCACCACCTAGTTCGTAGGTTAATCTTCACTTTTCACACTCGTCATTGATTTTTAATATTTATATCCAACACCATTATCCTATGTTGTGAGGTTAAGCTATCTCCCGGGATAACCTTACATTCTTTACACGTTAATCGGTCTCCTTTTCTAGTAATGAAAAAATCTATTTGGCTCTTATGCGTTCCACTTTTATAAGTTATTAAGTGTTCAAGCCTCTTTTTAAAACATGTATTTACTAGTACAAAATCATAAGCCATCCAAAATCTAAGATAGACTCTCCCCCATCGTTCCTATCTCCAAAACCATATCCTCCATGCACTATCTCATATCCTACACGATCTTCTCCTACATGGCCATTAAAATCTCCCCCTATATAGATTTTCTCACCTACGGGTATTTCTTGAATTAGTTCATCAATTTGTTCCCAAAATTGTACTTTAGTGTGCTCATCTAATCCTACTTGATGTGCATAAGCACTAACAATATTAATTATGTTTTCACCTAAGACCAATTTTACAAGTATAAGTCTATCACCTTTCCTAATAACGATTACAATATCGTCCTTAAAGTTATTATCCACTATTATTCCAACCCCGTTCTTATTTCTATTGAACTAAAATTTGAAATACTCAATTTTCATTCATTCAAGTCTCTCCTCAATAATAAGAGTTACAATTATTTATAGGCTAGGCTTGCTACTAAGATATAGCCACTAAAGATAATATTAAGGTATAATTACTAAAGATAAATACTAAAGGATAATTACTAAGAGATAAATACTAATAAATATCCTAATATCTTAAATATAATATATCAAATAAATGTCATCAAATCCCCTTTCGCTCCCCATTACAAGTTATAATAGAATGGACTTGCAATTAGTTCCTTCCACATAGTTGGTTGTTTCTTCGAAATTTTAGCAAGTTAGATCAATTAGATTCAAGATTTGACTAGACCTCAAGCACATATCCACTTGCAGATATGAGCTAGGTTTAAGTTAAAGTGATTTACCATCCCAGGGAGTCATTTTTAGTTCTAACGTTCAATCTCAGATTTCTATTTTATAAAATAAATTTAGTCTTTGACCAAGTTTCTGAAAGCAAACACAAGTTTTATTTTCTTCCTTTTAAGAATTGAAATAGTTAACCTTCCTCTTTATAAGTTCATCAAATTTTTAACTTTTTACAACCATTTTGAGAAATGTGATTAGATAGAACTAGATAAATTTAACATCTTGCTCTTCCACTTCAAATTAACCTCTTTATCTTTCTAATCCTTTTATGTGTTTTAAAGTCATTAAGGTGAAAAGGCATTGAATGTTAAGCAAGATGACTATAAGGTGTTCCAGAATTTATTATTTGGGAGCCAACACGCTAATACTAATGTATTAAAGTCAAAAAATCCAAAAATATTAAAATCTAAAATCAAAGATTAGTAATGTATTGAAGTCAAAAATATTAAAGTCTAAAATCAAACAAGGTTTTTACGTGCTGCTGCAAGTGTTCAATTTCATATTTTGGAGCATATTTTGTGGAACATCATAATTATTTTTCTTACTTGCAACTTGCAAGTGAATTGACTTAATAGTTATAGTCAAATATTTTTTATTTTGTAAGTAAATGGTTATTGGAGAGGTCGTACCTTGGTGCGATGACAAGTGCCTTCGCCCAAGCTACAGTTGGTATAGGGTAATAGACGTGGGAGCAGCCTCTCCATAATGTGGGTAAGCCAAGTGACATCTGCCTCTCCTCCCACACCCTGCACTTAAGCGAAAACTTTGTGCACTGGGTACGACCTTTTTTTAAGCAAATGGTTATTGGATAAGAAGATGATGAATGACAACAGTTTGTTAAGCAATATGCATGTTAGGAAAAATTGAGATAGTTCCATTGGATTTGGTTTTTGTAAGAACGATTAACCTGGGGGGGAAATTAAAATCGTGCCATCGGCACGGGCATATGCCAGTGTATATATATTATATAAGATTTGTAGAAGTACTACCCATGACAAAAGACTATATATATATATATATATATATATATATATATATATATATATATATATATATATATATATACATACATCTCTAGTTTAAGAGGTCATACCTTGGTCTCGGGTTTGAGACATGGGAGCAGCCTCTACGTATATGGGGGGTAAGGTCAGCCGACATCCGCCTCTCGCAGACTCTGCAGTTAAACGGGATCCTTATACCCTGAATACGACCCTTTTATCTTTGGTTTAAAAAGAGGACAAGATGTGCGCAGAGGTAAAAATGCAAAGAGGAGGAGAAACGCATAGAGGAAAAAGAGGGAAAATAGATGGAAGAAATGAGATACAGAAGTTACAAAATGGAGATGATGAAATTGCACCTGAATCGAACAAATAAATACTAGAAATTGAATAAATCAAAGCCCTCGCTTAGCGACCTCTCTTTTCAGACAAAGCTTGAAACTCAAACCCTTGTTTCCTTCTCTCTTTTTAAGACTTTTTTTTCAATTATTAATTGATGTCGTTCTGTTCAAAATAACGCCCATTTACGATACAACACAGTATACACTTGAGACGATACGTATCGTGTATCGAAGGTTATTAACAACCATGTTTAGGGTTCAATTAGGGGTGAGTGAGTTTGTATGCTATTAAGGATGCCTTAAACTTTAATTTAAACTTATAATATCTTTGAAAAATTGAAAATGATCATGTGTTTTATAATAAGTATGGGTCTACTTTTTCCCGAAGCTATGGATTTCTCTCAACCACAGGGAATGGATATACAAAAGGATTGCATAACTCCAAGTTAAGTCTTGAATTTCCTTCTCTTTGGCATCCTTTTTATGCTATGATATTTAGGGATTCCTCAAACTTCATGAAGTTTAACTTTCTGTCGTTTATATATATAATTTATTATATTTGTATATGCCCCCAACCCTTAATCCCAGAAAAGTATTTGATATTTTTAATTGCAAATGTTCTAAAAAATGTCCTGGAAGGCCGATTAATCGCCTTCTAGACTGTAGAAGGTGGCTCGCCTTGTAATAAAATCAAAAATCGGTTGAAAAAGGTTCTAAAATTACACAGTTGTTAAATTGATTGAAAGCCCGTTTAATCAGCTGGAATCCCAACTCTGATTGTCCTGTTTAATCGATTAGGACCGATTAAAAGGCTGGGGAAGTTTAAAAGGATTTTTTACATTAATCTTTTTTTTTATTCTGGTGGAACCCTCTAAATGACTCTCATTTAATGCCCTTTTTAAAATAAAATAAAAAATTCAATCTTTTCATTTCCTAAACCCGGTTAACAACTTAAACCTACTTGATTCCTCATATACCTTTCCATCTTTTTTTGGAGCCAAATGGCAAGTCGATCCCTATTTCAGCCAGAAAATCTCTAGAACCGCTCAAGACTACTCAATTTCTATGTCGTTGTAAAAGCCTCGAGTTTTGGCAATCTTACATTCTACATAAGGAGCTCGTTATCGAATCATACCACGCGAATTAGCGACCGGCATGCTAAATGGAGAGACTACCGCTAATGGTGCATGTTCCATCTCCACTACAAACTGGGGGGAAAATGAAGTAGTGGATGCTTTTAATCGGCGTAGCGCCATGCTTTAGTTGGTTTTCGGGCTTGACAAGGTGGGCATAAAACTTGTTAGCATAAGATATACTCAAAATACTAGATACGCGCAGTCATCGAATAATAGTGTAATAATGAACAAAATAAAGCAATGCTTCTTTTTTATAATCAAGGGGAAACAATTAAAAAAAAGAGATGGAGATTACATACATGTGACAAGGGTTGGACAGTTGGAGGTCTGATCCTGTATTCTCAACGACGTGATCCTGATTCATAAATCCATATTGAATTTTGGCTTGAAACGTATCGGTACGACCAGCAACAGCTCAGTGGCCTCAAAAGTGATGTAATGTGTATATTCGCGAATACACTGGCCGTTAGCCTTGATGATTTCATCAAGAGTGTAGTTTTCCCCGCTATTCCTTTGACAGTAGTCCTTGATGGCTAGCTCTGCATCCAACTTAACATAATAGACATTTATGGGATTCTCCAAATCCGCTGGCATAATTTGACTGATCTTACATACACCAGGGAAGGTTTCCACATGGTAGCCCTGCACATAATATTATATAGGGTTCATTTTTATTTTGTAACGAAATAAGAAAGTAAACAGACACATGCATGAATTTATTTACGTACCTTGCTATTATAGACAGAGTCTTCGTAACGATGATACTCCTCAGCAGTTATTGAGGTCCTATAACCGTAATCATCTGAATCAGAATCCTCCTCCGGATAGGTCGTCTCTGATTTGGCCTTTTCATCTTCACTTTCTTCATTAAACCTCTTTCTCTTGTCTGATTTTGTATGGGAATCGGAACAACTCGCAATAACATCGCTCGTTCTTGTAGAATAACCCATTTGATTGATTTTTTTCTCAAGAGCCAAACCCTAAAAGCAACCTCGTACCGTAAATCTCTCTTTGTCACTTCACTACCATAGTACCACTTTTACTTTATACCCTAGCTCTCGGCCTCTCGTACGAAACCGCCCTCCGTTTACTATTTTTCTTCTTAATCATATGCTATTGGTGGCAATTTAACCTGATTCATAGTAGCTTTACTTCGCCCGATCTTAACGGGGCGAGTTTTAAAATTTGATTAATGAATTATAAGCGGGTATGAGTTTTAAAAAAAATCATTTATTAAATAGAGCGAGTTAGGAGTGAAATTAAATAAAACCGACTCGACCTGACCCGATTCGTTTAACTTGTACCTACATAATTATCCTTTATATGTATGTTAATTACAATTAAAACATACACACACATAAACACACTAAAAAAAACCTTTTATTTATATGTTAATTTTGTAAAAGATCTATGTGAAAACATCGATTGACAATTGGAGGATTGTCTCACATATTGAACCATTATAGGCCTCTAAAACTATAATGTAATAATTTTAATTTTACTAGTTTTAAAATGAACCTAACCCGTAAGAGTCCCAACCAGCCCTGTTTATTAAATGGGGCGGGTTAGGAGTTAATTTAAATAAAAACTAACATGCCCCGTTTATTAAATGGGGCGGATTAGGGTTTTGTCAAACCCGCCCCGTTGTCATCCCTATGCTATGACTTACAGTTTATCCAAATATAATAGTATGTTATCTATTTATTTTAGGGTTATGTTTTTTTCTAAATTTTCAATTTTTTCGATCCAATTTTTTCCGAATTTGGAATGAAATTTTAGTTTATCAATTTCCAATTTTTCGATTTCTAGTTTTTTCGGAAAAAATCAGATCGAAAATCGAAAATAATTTTGAATTTTTGATTTTTCAGTTTTCTGATCCGATTTTTCAAAAACTATGCCAATCCGATTTTTTCGAATTATTTTCGATTTTTTCGAATTATTTTCGAGTTTTTTGAATTATTTTACAAATTCTGATTTTTCCAATTTTTTTCTCATTTTTTGAAACTTTCCCACATCTCACATCGATTGGGAGAGGGTAAGGCCTCCAAAGCATGCTTTATAATAAAAGAGATTATCCACATAACTTCTACACAAATGAAAAATGAGTCAAATTCTCAAGTATTTATATGTTTGGTTAAACCCTTTTCTTTGATTCTTTACAATGAGAATTTCGATTAATCGAAAATCCTAAATTTATTTTTTTGAAATTTTGGAATTTCCAATTTTTCTGGATTTTTAATATATTTTTTGAATTTCTGATTTTTACCAATTTTTCGATATTTCCAAATTCGGAATTTTTTTTAATTTTTCGAAAAATCGGATAGAAAATCGAAATAATTATTTTATTTCCAAAAAATTCAATTTTTTTTCCGAAGAGGTATTTTTTTATCTGATCCGATCGAAACACATGCCTAATATATATCTATACTATAATTATAATATGCAAACCTACAATTAAGCTTGGTGAATTTTTAAAGTGTCCACATGACCTCATTCATTATTAAGTAGTAGTGACAAAATTATGGGTGTGATCTAATTTAAACGGGTTTAATATGAGTTAAGTTAAATATGAGTTGCGCTAAATATGGACGGACCGAATATTAATTGAGTCAACCCATTTTTTTACGAAAGTAAGTATTACAATTCCAGGTATATGTAAAAAAACTCATATTTTTAATCACAACTTTAAAAATGGCTTCGTAACATTAAAATTGGGCTCCATATTTGATTCATAACTTTCAAATATGGGTCTCATATTCGACTTATTGCTTTTAAATATGGGTCTCATATTTAAATGACTGGGTTAATATGGATTGTTTTATTGGGCCACATTTTGCCACTATTACTGTTAAGGTATTCTCTCACTCCATTTTTATGTGAGCGCGATACCATTTGTTTATCTCTCCTTTCTTTCTCTTAATTGATTGACACAAACTTTTCAGTTTCTTTTACCTATATATACGTGTCTATTAGCCCTCCTGAGTAATTCTTCTTAGGTACTGATAGCATGTGTCCTAAGCGCACACTTGGAACTCAAAAATAGTAAAGATAGAGTTCCGACATACATAAAATAGGGCATAGATACTCATGTTGAGCTTTCTTACTTACTATTTTTAGGATTTGTAAGGACATAATTTTATAAATGTCCGGGGTAGAATCTTGGAATTTTCCATTTGTCCTAGATCACAGTACGTATGTCTGATACCGCTACATTCGCCACGTTAACACGATCATCCAAGACGGACTTGTTCCGAATAGATGCATCCACCGTCTTCACACGTGCATTATGCTACATGCGACGTGTTGCCCAACCATTCCCACTATTCCACTTCGCGATATTGGTAAAATGATTTGTTGGAGTTGTTATATTTTCATAAATATTTGGGAATTTTTTAGAAAATAATTTTCGAAGTCTGATTGGTTTTTTATCAAAAGCATAAATTTTTCTAAGTGTAGAAGCGAACTTTCCTCGGTCGACGACCATATCGGATACCGGGCGATCACTCCTATATCAAATTATAACAGGAGTTGCATATGGATCATTCTTAGCATCACTGTCGAAAATCCATTTAATTACTAATATCCTATTAGGCGAGCGTTAAAACTTTTTATTTAACTACTCTTTTTAAACAATTAAAATGAAACATCCACAAGTTGATGCGTAAATGAACTGAAAGGAAAATGAAATGAAATAAAATAACCGAACACTCGGTTCAAAATATAGAATCATATCAAATGCTGAAAAAAGAATAACTAAATGCAATTGAGCCATTGGCTCGAATGGTTATACAGTACCTCCTATCTAGAGTACAATGATGGAAGCGGCTATCAAAAACCTGCACGCATCCACAGGTGCTGCAGTTGACGTCTGACTCGAAGGAAGTGTCATCCAGGTGTCCCTGTGTCTGGACACCAATATATATATATATATATAGAATATAGAAAGAAAGGAAAAGTAGATAAACGGGTCAGAGCCCGAGTTTGAAAATATTTTGCAAGTGCATAAATGTTTTATTTTTAGAAAAATAGTTTTATCTCATATTTAAGTTTGGTATCGCACTCCCATGAAATACCCCTCACCTCTCCTCTAATAGTGCACACCTAACGCACCTTAACAACATACCCTAGTCAAGCTACTCTGCTAAACTAGTCTATCACCCAACCACTATCTACCCTAGATAGTCCAAGTGATAAGGCTAAACTTCCCTCCATTCTCAACACTGCACTAAGTTCGTGCGTGGGTGTCTCGCAAAGCGAAATCCAAACAAGGAACTCCCCCCCCCCCCCCCCCGATACACTACTACTTGGCAGGGTTAATGGTAGACATCCATTAGGCCTGTAGCACACACAAATGTATAAATAAATAAATATATATATATATATATATATATATATATATATATATATATATATATATATACACACATCTACAATATACGTCCGGATAATATCTCCCGGACTGAGGTTTACATAATAATCATCTATATAATCACATCCGGATCTACCTCCCGGACTGAGGTGTATTCTATACTCATATCAAAACCTTCCATTTCCCTTCTCATATCCAGGAAATGTATTTAAATGCCAATTCATTAGCATGAATTGCTTTACCATATCATATACTTTTAAAAAGCCAATTTTATTATCATAAAAATGTTTTTCCGTTTTAAATCATCCCATTTCCCTTTTTATACTCGGGAAATGTTCCCAAAGCCATTTTCATTATCATGAAAATGCTTTGATCATATCATATGCTTCCACATCCCTTCTTCTATCCAGGAGTGTTACCGAAGACAAAACCTCTATCCCATTTCCCTTTTTATACTCAGGAAATGTAAATATAAAGCCAATTCATTATCATGAATAGCTTTAACAAAACTAAGACCGCCCCTTCGGGTTTCCCCACTGGACGCGCCCCTAAATGGCTATCATCTTTCAGGGCCTATCTATACAAGACAACCTGGGAACCTACCAACGTCGAGAAGCGGCCATATGCCTGCGGGAAAGTCAGGACCACACCCAGAATCCCCTAACCAGCGCAGTAAAAATATATAATCGCCCATATGGCCTAAGGGACTATATCCACCCTGGTCAATAGCCAGGGGCTTCACCAAAACGCTTGCAACTTCCCTTATGATAGCGATTTAGGGAGGTGTGTAATCCATATTTTATCAATTATGAAAATCATTTATCTTTCCATTTTGAAAATATTCATTTTTATATTTTCAAAATCATTTCCATCATATCATATATATATATATATATATATATATATATATATATATATATATCTTAATCACATAGTATATACTTATACCATATATTCCTCCTAGAATATATAAACGACCATAATGGCCTAAAGCATCTAGCGATGACCAATAATCCCAAAGATTCCCTCCAGGAATCATAATCATGCATTCATAAGCATGATACTAAACCCAAAGTATTTCTTATTTTAATAAACAATACTTAACTTAATCCCCTCTAGGGATCTACTTGGATAACTCCAATTATACCATTTCACACTAAGCGAATATATAACTATATTCCCCAAATTTATCCTAATTATCTCCTGGGGTTCACTCGATAATAATCGATATAATTATGCTTTCTTATACGCATAATTATATAGGCCTATATGCCTACTAAAAGCAACCTCGGGATTTATCTCTCCCGGACAACCTTGAATTTAATGGGGTATGGATTTCATTTCCAAGAACCCAAGAACTACCTATTGTCCATAACATCACTTAAAGGTTCCCACCCTAACTCAGGAACCCGAAACCTTCCAATTCTACAATTATCCTATTTTCCTCAAAAATATAATTTAAGGGATTATACATTAAAACCCCCACCTTGCCCTCCTAATTTTCCTCAATTGGAAGACCAAATACTCCCAAAAGGTCTCTTATGTTATCACATAATTAACCTCGAAACATGATGAATTTGAATCTAGCCCATCCAAAACATCCTAGAAAAATTGTCCATTTTCAGAAGGGGTCGATCGATCGACCCTTGGCCGTCGATCGATCGGTGACTCGATCGATCGAGCCCCCATGATCGATCGATCGATCATGTCGGGCAGCTTCTTCTCCGAGAAGTTGTTTCATCATGGAAGCTTCCCCCAAGCTTCCATCTCCTCACCCAACGGCCTACAACTTCTACCAACAATAAAAACACTTATAATACAGGTTCTAAACATCCCAGAACCCGGAATCACCAATTAATTTCAATTAAAACCTAAGTTTCTCCAATTTACCATTTTTAGGGGTTTATTCGTTTTAACTCCAAAAACCCGTTTTATCCACGAATACCCAACCCAAAATTGTTAGGGTTTGTTATACCAACAATGATATGAGATATTTATGCTTAAAATAAATAAAGCAAGTAAACACTTGCCTCGTGGATAAAATCCGACGTCCTCGAGCCGAATCCCGCGGAGGCTGGCCGGAATCTCCCCCTTTTCTCCTCTTTTCTTCCTCCTCTCTCTCTTCTCTCTTCTTTCTTTCTCTTTTTCTCCCTCTCTCCCTCCTTTTATAAGGAGAAAAGGGTTTTAACCCCTTAAAATCCAAAAACGACTCGTTTACCCAATTACGAGTTACTTTTACCTCTAAAATTCCCCGAAACTCAATTTCGACAATCGGACACTCTTTTCCGACTATCTCGGACATTCCGAGACTCATGGCGCAGTCAAAATTTCCATCCGAGGTACTTGACCGCAAATCACTATTCTAACCCATAAAAGTAAATGCGGATTTTCTACTCAAAATCTTACCTCTTTTGTCGCTATACTCCACGGCGACATATAATTAAAATATTTCGACTTGTATAGTCCCAAAAATAATCACGTCATCCTTCGAAAATCATTTAATCCTCGAAAATCCCAAAAATTACTATTTAGGGAAATTCTCCAAATTGCCAATTTATATTTAATTATGGAATTTAATCGTCTCCAGGGCGGGTTGTTACATCCATCTCCCTTACAGTTCAACCCAAACCTATAGAGAAACATAAAAATTACCAATAAGGAATTTTGCTAACGTAATTTGAATAAAAAATCCAACTGATACTGACTCCTAACAACCTCCACAATATTTAGCCACAAAAAGAAACTTCGCGCTAACCCAACTTAAATATTTCAATACATTTTCGATAATATTGAATCTATATTTTATATGATAGGGGCCTTCAAGTGTTGTTGAAATATGTACTGAATTTTCTAGTGGGTGTTTCGAGTAGGGGTGGCAATTTGGGTTAGTCGTGTCATTTTCGGGTCGCGTTGATTTTTATTTGAGTATAAGTTTTGGGTACTCTGAAATCTATACAAGCTAATCGTGTCAAGTTCGGGTAATTTCGGGTTATTACCGTAAACGAGTTATCGTGTCAAAAATTATCAGCCCTAGTTTCGAGATCGTAACCAGTGACGCTTTTGGGGAGCAGGTGGATTGGGAAGTCGTATGATTCAAGGAGTTTGTAAGCAGCGACGGAGGCGTTCATGATGGTTGTGGATGGGAGGAGGAGAAGAGACAGAATGAGACTAAAGATGATGATTAGAATCGAGGACATTGTGTTGTTTTGAAAAAAAATTGGTGTGAATAGCTTGGGATTGTATGAAGATTTCTTGATATGGTGATTAATTATTTCTCTCTTCCAATCCCCCTTTCAACTGTAAAAACTATGGCTTCTTTCCCTATGAATATTCCCAATCACCTAGTTCCTTTTTTCGGTCCATGTAATTATTTTATTTTTCTCCATTCATTTGGGTGTTTTGCTTTGTTTAAAAGGGTTCTCATAATTGTTTATATTATTTGGATTTATTTATTTATATTCTTTTGATTTCATTTACTTTTTATTATCATAGTGCTATATATATTAAAATATTGGTTATATTGTTATGATTAGTCCTAAGCATAGAAAATATTCAAATATTTCAAATTCTTGCAAGTAAGTGTTTCCCCTTTCACTTTAGTCAGTCAGTCTTATTATTATGTTATATATGGTTTGATAATATGATGATAGGAGTGTCTTGATGGTGTATCTTATTATCATATGATTATAGTTCTTCTGGTATATACTTCGAGAAAGAGAGAGACGGAGATACAATTGATTTAAATGTGAACACACATGAAGATAATACCATAAACAGAGATGATGACTGAATTATTCAAAAATTACAAATTTTATGTGGACAATACACTAATATATAATATACTTGCTAATTTATGTGGTTTTGAAAAAAAATCAAGATAAGTGGTAAAAAACATATTTACAAAACTAATCATAATAAATTGGAATTGAAAGTTTAATTCCACTAATGTTATTAACAGGAGATTATTGTAGAAAATTTCTTTCCCACATAATCCAAAAATGAAAATATCCATTAACATTTTTTTTTCGACATCACCATTATTGTGATAGAATAAAAAATTAAAAAGTATATTTATTTCACTTATTAAGTTTATTTCTCATTCAAAAACGGTTTATGGAAGTAATTTAGATAATAATTTATTTATGAATATCATTGATAAGCATTCATGCATCGCAAGGGTTGCAATCAAGTAAAAATATAATATGGACTCCTGCGATAAATTTCTAATCAATTAGCATGTTCGTGTTGCACCTTATTTCTCTTTATGTTATATATTATATAATACATCCTCTACTTTAATTTTTCTAGAGGTTCAAGAACTACTCTAATAATGAAGATTAAGTGGAATGGTTCGGAATATGTGACGCATGAAGAGTTATTTTATTCTTAGTCTTCCAATTGTCACCTTTAGGTGACTATTCCTGCTCCTTTGTTGTTATATATAACTACAACGCCGTCTAACTTTATGCATCCCATAACTCTTCGTCCCTTATTCAACTAATTCAGTCAGATTGTGTCATACATATATATATATATATATATATATATATATATATATATATATATATATATATAGAGAGAGAGAGAGAGAGAGAGAGAGAGAGAGAGACAGGCTATAGTACATCATGCTCTATACATCACCCATGCATCACGCCTAATTCTGGTCCTAAAATACTTTTTTTTTCAAATTTTATATTTTTCCCATGAAATTAACCTTCAATAAACCCATATGCAAAAATTTAGGTCAAAATACATTTTGTAGCTATTTTTAAAAAATCCACAAAAAACTGCTAAAAATACCTTATTTTTAAGGGTTTGCGTCAGCAGGTTTTTGTGGATTTTTTAAAAATAGCTACAAAATGCATTTTGACCTAATTTTTTGCATATGGATTGATTGGAAGGTTAATTCAAGGGAAAAATATATAATTTGAAAAAAAGGTTTTCTAGGGCCTTGAATTACGTGTGATGTATAGCGCATGATGTAGGTGAGCCTCCCAATATATATATATATATATATATTCACGGCAAGTTCATCAAAAGGAGACATCTGGATATCTAACTGGGGAAAAATAATAAGTGTCTTATTGACAAAATTGTTTTCATTTTTTCTGTGTATTCTCTTTGTAAATTTATAATAATTTGTTTACTTACCGTTCCTAATCCTTTTTTATGTTCAGGAATTTCATCGAATTATTAGTAAGTAAAAGAATAGAACGAGTATACCATATTTCCTTCTTCTTGTCAAGGCTCACACGCCTAGCAACAGGTCCCAAATTTCGTGCGAAAGAGATTAAGAAATTCTTCACCGACGATTTTGATTTCGTTGTATATCCATCTGAGGAAAAGCTTTTGATGCAAAATAGTGGAATTTTATTTTCTGCCTTGACTACCTCTGTCGGTAGCAAAAGAGATTTAAATCCAAAAGATGCAATGCTAACATATTATGAGATTGTCCAACAAATCCTGGAACTCGATTATTTAGATTTCAGAAAAAATGTATTCTATTGTGACTGGGTAAAGGTGGAGGACACTACGAATGCTTGTAAACTTGATTCTGACTCCAAACATATCATGGTAGATTTATCAAAGATGAAGAGTAAAGATCGCATAGTCGTAGAGCCTTTTATTTGTGCCTTTCAGAATCAAAAGAAGGTATTCTACTCTAAGTGTATAAACGATGAAAATTCTCCTATTATTGTGCATGCACCAAAGGAAAACAGACGCATGAAAGGCTCCTAAAGTGTTCCAATCTGCTCTTGATGGAAACCCTAATTTCAAAGATCTTTTGGTTGATTTCAATGAAGATTGAGAATCAAAAAATTATTTTACCCTTGATAATCCAATTTTTATCCAAATTATATCATGTTAGTTTGATTTACGAATGTTTAGTTTGATTTATGTATGTTTAGTTTTAATTATATGTGTTTGGTTTTAATTATGAATGTTTAGAAGCACGAACACCTTGCCAAGGACCAATGTAACATGTAGCAACTGATCGCATAGTCACGGGACTCTCGATTCGATAATATGACCAAAACTTGCAAATAGTTAGACTTAGTCGTGAAAACATGTCGTTGAATAGCAAAAATGTCAAATATCCCTACAAGAGACTCAAACACCTCGCACATGACCCCTGTAATGTATAGTAATTGACTGTGTAGTTACGGAACTCCCAATTAGAGAATATGACCAAAACTTGAAAATAGTTAAACTTAGACTTGAAAACATGCCATTGAAGGGACGAAAATGCAAAAAATCCCCCAAACGGACCCGCAAGAGGCACGAACACCTCGCACAGGACCAGGGTAATATGTGGCAACTGACTGTATATCCACAGGTCTCTCGATTCGAGAATATGTCCAAAAATTATAAATTGTTAGACTTAGGCTAAAAAATATGTCGTTAAAAGGCGAAAACATTAAAAAACTCCCAAGAAGCCCTACAAGAGGCACGAACAACTCGTACGGGATCAACGTAACATGTAGAAACTGATCGCGTAGTCACGGGACTCTCAATTTAAGAATATGACCAAAACTTGCATATAGTTCGACGTATGCAATAAAACATGCATTTGAAGGACAAAATGCAAAAACAGACCCCAAACGGCCCTGCAAGAGGCACGAATGCCTCGCACGGGACAACATGACCGTAGCAACTGATCGCATAGTCACGTGACTCTCGGCTCGATAATAGTACCAAAACTTGTAAATAGTTAGACCTGGTCTTGAAAACATACCATTGAAGGGTTAAAAATAGACCCCAATCAGTCCTACAAGAGGCACAAACACCTCGCACAGAATCAACGTAACATGTAGCAACTGATCATATAGTCATGGGACTCCGGGTTCGATAATATGATCAAAGTTTGCAAATAGTTAGACTTAGCCTAAAAAACATGTCGTTGAAAGGCAAAAATGCAAAATAGCCTCCAAACGATCTCACAAGAGGCACGAACACCTCATACAGGACCAATATAACAGGTAAAAAGTAATTACGTAGTCATGGGACTCTCATTCGAGAATATGCCAAAACTTGAAAATAGTTAAAATTTAGCTTGAAAACATACCGTTAAAGGGAGAAAATGTAAATATGCCCCTAAACGGCCTCGCAAGAGGCACGAATATCTCGTAGAGACTAACATAACATTTAGCACTTGAACACATAGTTACGGGACTCTCGGTTTAAGAAAATGACCAAAGTTTGCAAATAGGTAGGCTTGGGATAGAAAAGATGTCACTGAAGGGAAAAAATGCAAAACAACCCCAAAACAGCTCCGCAAGAGACAGAAACACCTTACACGGGATCACGTAACACGTATCTAATGACTACATAGTCACAGGACTCCCGATTTAAGAATATAACCAAAACTTGCAAATAATTATACTTAGGCTAAAAAATGTCATTGAAGGGCAAAGTTGGAAAACATCCCCCAAACGACCCCATAAGAGGCACAAACACCTCGCACGGAATCAACGTAATACATAGCAACTGTTCGCGTAGTCATGGGACTACCGGTTCTAAAATATGACCAAAACTTTAAAATATTTAGACTTAAACTAGAAAACTTATCGTTCGATGGGTGAAAACTCAAAGTAGCCCCAAAATGGCCCCGTAAGAGGCACGAACGCCTCGCACGGGATCAAAGTAACATGTAGCAACTGATCGCGTAGTCACTAGACTTTCTGTTTAAGAATATGACCAAAACTTACAGATAGTTAAACTTAGGCTAGAAAATATGTCGTTGAAAGAAAAAAATGCAAAATAGTCCCCGAACGACCCTGCAAGAGGCATGACCGTGTAGTCACGGGGATTTTAGTTTGATAATATGACCTAAAATTGTAAATTGTTATGTTAGGCTTAAAACATTCCATTCAAGGAACAATATACAAAATAGTCCCCAAACGACCTCGCAAGAGGCATAAACACCTCTCACGGGACCAACGTAACACGTAGCAACTAACCACATTGTCATGGGGATCTCAATTAGAGAATATGACCAAAACTTGCAAATAATTAGACTCGGGCTGAAAAATATGTTGTTGAAGGGAGAAACTATAAAATAAACATGAAGGTCCCGTAAGAGGAACGAACACCCCCCATGGGACAAACGTAACACATAGCCACTGATCGCATAGTTACGGGACTCCCAGATAGAGAAAATAACCAAAACATGTAAATAATTAGACTTAGGTAGAAAACATGTCGTTGAAGGGCGAAAACACAAAACATCTCCCAAATGGCCCCATAAGAGGAATAAATATCTCACATGAAACAAATGTAACACGTAGTAACGGATCGTGTAGTCACAGGATTCCCGGTTATGACCAAAACTTATAAATAGTTAGACTTAGACTTAAAAACATGTTGTGAAAAAGAAAACAGATGCCAAATTTCCGCATAAAAGGCACGAACACCTCACATGGACACACGTAACACGTAGCAACTGACTGCGTAGTCACGAAACTCTCGATTAGATAATATAACCCAAAATTGCAAATAGATAGACTTAGGCTTGAAAACAAGTATTTGAAGGGAAAAACTATAAAACAGTCCCAAAAGGACCCGGCAAAAACATAAACACTTTGCACGGGACCATCATCTCACGAAATAATTAACCTAGTCACTGGACTTCCGGTTCGAGAATATGACCAAAATTTGTAAATAGTTAGACTTAGGATAGAAAACAAGATGTTGAAGGGAAAAAATGCAAAATAGTCCCCAAATGGCCCCACAAGAGGCAAGAACACCTCCTAGGGACCAACGTAACCTGTAGCAATTGACCGCGCAGTCGTGGGACTCTCGATTTGAGAATATGACCAGAGCTTGCAAATAGTCAGGCTTAGGCTTGAAAACATGTCGTTGAAGTGAGAAAATGCAAAATAGTCCCCAAATGGACCTGCAAGAGGCACGCCAACAGGCACGAGACCAACAAAAAATGTAACAACTAATCGTATAGTCACAGTACTCCCTGTCTCTATTTTTTATCACCTTTGGCCGACCATTATCCTATTGTGTGTATGCTACTATGTATTCTACCTTAGCATATATCTCAATCCGAGACACAATGATGTCTATAGTAGTAGCCTCATTTTTTATGAGGGACTGGTGCAGCATGGAATTTTTCAGAAGTTCGATCTTAAATGAGTCTATTGCCACTTTTTCGAATAAGCCTTTCACCTCATTGTGCGTTTCCCACTAGCGTCGAGCATATTCACGTAAGGTTTCATGGAGCTTATTCTTCATCATGAGGAAGGATTCCATCCTCTATTGACGGGTGTTTTCATTGATAAATATTGTCATGAAATCCTCTGCAAGTTATTTAAAGACAATGATCGATCGATGTGGTAACTTCTCAAGCCATTTGTGCATAACATCTCGCAAACTGGAAGGGAAGATATGTCACATGATGGCCTCGTAATTATTCCAGAGCGTCATGGATTGGCAATACATTTTGGAATGCTCAAAGTTCCCAACTGACCGAGTAAATGGTGATCTCATTTGGCAGATAAAGGTGCTTATGAAAAGTTCCTTAGTGGTAATTCCCCTCAAAGGGAATGATGGTTGTCGATCTCTTTTCGTATGAGGTTACAAAGTTTCATGTCATGACGGCTTCTGTGGATGTTTTTCTTGTCTGGAGAGCCCCTCTAATAGGAATAATCCTGATCATGTCACAAACTTCATCCTCGGCTGCGAGTTTTACTCGCCTGAGGGTTAGGGGTTAGGGTATTTTCATGACATTTGCATATGTCCTCGTGGAGTTCCTGCTCTAAGCACTACAGGCGACACTGAAGGCGGGTATTCTCCTCTGCTAATGGAATGTAGTCGTTTTCTCTTAATGAAGGTGTTGTTGATAGGCATCCACTAGCCATGAGATCTAGTTAGATCGTGGTGGCTCATTCTTCTCCACTATTTGATCATCGTGTCAATAATAACGAGAACTGGGAGTATTACGGCTCCTATTAGGTTGGATCATAAACCTGATCCTTAGGACCTCGTGGTCGTTCTGGTTGTCTTATAGACTGTCGTGAGATGGTAAGTGCTCGTTATGTGAATAAGACATGGCTAATAGTTAGCATGTTTGGTTGAGAAAGGAAAATTGATTCTCATAGACGGTGTCAATTGTAGGTGATAAAATCTTACATGTTGTATTCAACACAATTAAAATCAAGCAGAAAATAAAACATATACAATTATAAAAGAGCATTATATTTGTTGTTCGATAATGTGATCTCGTTCTAATAACAATGGTTACATCTCTCTTTCTCTTAAGGTGAGGGTTACATTTATAGAGAAACAAAGAAAGAATATTTAGCCGTACAAGACTGTATAACTTAGGATGAATTCCAGATTGATCGTCCATATTTAGCTTCTAGATTTTTGTAGGTTGGCTTCAACAATTTATCTTCTTGGGTGAGATAGTTGATAGGATCAATGGACACGTATCCTCTCATGTGTGATCGAATTATCCCTCACAAGTCTATATATTTATACTTGTGCAGTAATGACAAGAAAACAAAATATGCCTAAAAAAATTGAACTTGATTTACTGGGCCTTTTTAAAAGGTCGTTAGTGAATATGTATGACTATAACTTAATCAAATTTGGATCGCATTAAGGTCCATCCATATCCATTTATTATCATTTTTTACTAGGTTCGAATCATGTAACAGATATTTGAAACTATGATTCATATCATAGTCCTAACAATTTAGGAACAGATATTTATCAATCCAAATTCGATCCATTTACTAATTGACTAAATAGATAATAAAATTACATTATATTCAATAACACACATTCATATCCGAATAAATACATTGAATTACTATTAAAATCCATTTCATTGAGAGGCATTGCCTAATCATGTGTAAAGGGAGTTTAATGGACTAAAAACTAGGATCATTTAGCCTTTTCCATCTCCTACTTTGTCCAGTTTATAGTTTGACATCCACTATTTTTGTTTATACAAATTTGTCACTCATTTTGGATGAAAACAGTTTGATCAACATAATTGACCATTAACTTTAACCATTTTTTTGTATAATTCAAAAATACCCTTATTTTAACAAAACAATAAATTACCCTTATAGGCTATGGCTAAATGCACTCCAAGTGAGTGCTCTAGCACTCCCGTTTGTAGTATTTGATGATGATATATATATATATATATATATATATATATATATATATATATATATATATATATATAATCAAAACCCCACGCATATTATTAAAAACTAAAGGAGAATGAGCCTCTCCCGTAGCATAGCTTATAAAAAAACATTCGAAAGTCGAGACCAATTAGTCGCCACACACACACATATATTATTTACTCTTAGAAGATGAGTGAGATATTCATTGTATGTGAGAGGCGATGGGAGGTATGTATTGCGAATTAACTGCATTATTATCTATTAGTTTTGAAAGTTAATTCTTGAAACTTTAGGGCTCTAGTCCAAACTATCAAAATTATTTTCCAGATTTTCCTAGGCAGGATCAGCAAGTCTGACAGAGGATAAGACTTGCAGTTCCAGTTTCTTAGTGGATTCAACTACTTGATTTTATCTTAGGTTGATACTCTTTTCCATTTCAGTTATTTCCATTTCAGAATATGTATAGGCATAAGCCCGAAACTTATTTATTTCAGTCGGTTTATTTTTAGTCGTTTTAAATAGATACCCTATGTCAATTAGAGTTGGGACTTATTTATTTGTTCAATTTATTATTTCACTTCATTATATTGTATACGTGTATGCCTTATTTTAAAACTTTTATGATACGATTTAATGCAAAGAAAGATATAAATATTTAGATGAGTCTGATCTTCGATGTATTGTGTGTGACCAACCCTTATGTAAAAAAATGGGGGTTGTGACAACAATCTGCTCATTGTATTCAATGCACAATATATCAATTTCAAAGAGTTCTTTTCATAAAATAAATAGATAAAATGGACTAAACACCTGGTGGCAACCCTCTTTATTTTAAATGAGTCACCCAATATTCTGAAGTTATTGGTAATGAGATTTAAGTGGGCACCTCACTAGCATCGTTAAGTGTGGACAGTAAATTTTAGCATAATACTAATTTTTAGGTAATTAGTATTTTTTATAAATAGTTTTTTATTATAAAATAAACTATTTTTTTTTATTTTTGGAAGTGTCTTTCTAAACAAACATGTTTTGTTTGTTTAATTTAGAAGTGTCTTTTTTTTTTAATTTAAGCAGCTTTGGGTATAGTGATGATTTGTGGTTTTTTGTTATGCTTTTAGAAATGTATCAAGATCTATATGCAGCCAAGGTACTTTTAATGTGAAAACTTTATATGCAGGGTTTAATACTTGCAAAGGTCCTTTTGTATGCTTTAGAAATGGATGGTTTTACATGTGTGTCGTTGATTGTGGAGGGTTCTTGGATTTTTTTTTTTCATAAGGTTTCTTTGTACTTGCAAAGGTAGTTATATAATTTTTTTTACATCTCTCATATGGTTTCTTGGCTTAGATTTTATTTCCTGCTTTCATATTTATTTTTCATTGTTAAAGCATTTCTTTTGTTTGTTGTGTGATCCAAAGCAAGCATTGGTAAGTCTGGTTTTGTAGGTTAGTCTTTTGCTTCCTTTTTTTTCATTTTTTCATTTTTTCAATGATGTCTTCTTCTTTGTGTAAAGTTTTTATGAATACATATTTTCCAATTTCCAAGTTACGAAAGCATGAAGCTTTGCATGTTTTATTTTATTAACAATATATACAATAAGCAGTAGTGGCGTTTTCACATTTTTAAATGTAAATCTACAATAATGGTCAGTACTACTTTTAATATCTAAGATTTATTCCTACAATAGTACTCCTTTTACACTCCTCCCAACTCACCGTGCCTGATTTGTCCCAAATTTCACCGAACCCATCATCGCTACCCAGTGGCGGAGTCAGGAATTAGAGATGGCCTAAGCACAAAAGGAAATTTTTGGGGGTTTGGGGACGGGAGCTCCCAAATTTTTTTTTAGGACTACTTATAATAATCTTTTGAATGCATAGAAAATTACATATTAATAAATGAATTACAATTATTTCAAAAATTAAAAATCTCTACAAAACGAGTCTAATATAAGATCATAAAAAAATAGATAGTTGTCATTAATTTCAACAACATTAATTTAATGAATAAGCATTAATTTCAACAACTCCATGCCGAAAAATAATTACTACAAACCAATAACAACAACATTTATTATTTTTTTGATAAGTAAATGGTTCATAAAAAATGTACCCGCCTAAGGGGGTGGAATCTCGTATACAGGAGGTATACAAAAAAAAAAGCAAGGGGCCGAAACCCAAACAAAGACAAGCCTAACACTCAAACTCCTCCAGAAACTTCAGGAATACAGCCAACGACGAATTCACCCTCTTTCGATACCAAGAGAGAAGCAGGCTCAAAAAGTAGTACCGTAAATGAGAAGGATCTAACTCGACCCCCTCAAAGCATCTCTTATTTCTCTCCTGACACACATTCTAGAAGATACAATGCGGGACCATCTTCCAAACACCCCTCGGACCATTCCAACCCCTAGGACTCCCCCAAGCCGCCAACATCTCGGTTACCTTCCGAGGCATAACCCACAAGATCTTGCCCAAAGAGAAGAACAAATCTCAAAGACCTCGAGTCACGTGATAGTGAAGAAGAAGGTGATTGGTCATCTCCTCCTCCTTCTTGCACAACCAACATCTGCTGGCCAACCTCCTCTCTCATTTTTGCAATCCCTCAATAGTCAAAATGGACTGTCTGGCCGCAGTCCACACAAAGAAGCTTACCTTATGGGGCACATGACTCTTCCAAACAGTCTTCCAAGGAAGAGAGATTCCCCCACTGCCCATAAGCTCATGGTAATAGTTCTTAACCGAAAAAATACCATCATGAGAACCCGTCCATCTCAATCCATCAGCACCAACAGACGGAATAGGCGCCAAAAGTAACCACTCAAAGAAATCCTCTGCCTCAACCATCTCCCAATCTCTGAGCCCACTCCTAAACTTCGGGTCCCCACCAAACGATACCCAACCTTCATCCTATGATCCTCAATAGTCCACCCCTATCTCCCCCAATCCTATACATCTTGGGGGAAAGATCCTCCAGAGATCCACCCTCACCCCATCTATCTTTCCAAAACCTGATACGATGCCCTCTCCCAAGATGGAAGGAAGTGGACATAGAAAAATCAACCCACGCTGAAAGAGTTGTCCTTATGTGTGTGTTTCAAATCAAACCAATTTTTCTCCAAAAATTATCCAAGTTTTAATGTGCACCAAAACAAGTTGTGAAAAACCAATTCTTACTTTAAACCAATTTTATCTTGATTAATCCTAAACATGCATCTAGTGATTAAAGCAACTAAAGTAAAGTAAAGAATACTCACAATGTCGGATGTACGAGGAAAAACCCAAGACAGAAAAAAACCTTGGACGGCCCAAGTTAGACAATCACTATGAACAAAGGTTATACAAAGACAGATTAGCCTTACTTAATGACTCGATCCCAACGGGTCTTGACGCTCCTTCTGATCTTCTACCATTCTTCAATAGTGCCCACGTAGAAATTTCATCTTCTACGATACTTGTCCACAACACATGCATCCAGGTATGTCTCGGTGTTCACCGAATGGCTTTGATACGTCTAGGATGTCGAAAAAGAAGTCCTTCTCTTTCTTCATCGCAAAACCCA
The DNA here is from genome assembly GCA_949130495.1 of Sambucus nigra. Lineage (NCBI taxonomy): Eukaryota > Viridiplantae > Streptophyta > Magnoliopsida > Dipsacales > Adoxaceae > Sambucus > Sambucus nigra. The sequence goes on along the minus strand of OX422215.1, from coordinate 17,615,157 downwards.
GATGTTCAAGTATAGAACAAACCTTCTTGAAGCAGCAAGATCATGTAAACATATAATAATGATAACTCGGATCTTTGCAAACTTCTAAGGATGTGTTTAAGCTTTGAAACCTTAGAAAAATATGTGCAAAACTCGTACTGGATTGAATACTGTTTTTCCAGATTGCACACATACGAAACTCTGACAAAAACACGCTCTAAATAAGAATTTAAATGCCGCCTCGAAAAGATGGTCACTCAAATGAGATCAGCCTGTCGTTCACGCGATATGGTTATCCCGCTCGAACGAGCTGAGATGTCATTTGAACGACGTGACGTCATTTTGACTTTTTAACTTTTTTACTTTAAAACGTCTCTTCCAAAAGAGATCCAAATAAGTCAAACTCTTTTCGATGTTTATCAGAATAAAATGAAGTGTAGACCTTTTAAAAAACTTTTAAAACATTTTAAAATATTTTTTTTATAAAAATACATCCTTATCTTTTATAAAAATAATTCCGAGCACCATTGATTATTTGCATTCATACCTGAGTGATCTTGGAATGCAATAAACTTGAAGATGAATAAACTTGCACCAATTAAACTTCGGCATGATTAATTCTTTGAAGCTTTGCCGCAACGTCTTCAATTTTTTCAATATGTCATTGACCAAGTGGGATCGGGACACAATAAAAATCTCCCTATGACATATTACAAACACAGTTTTGTTCACAGAATTAAGACAAAACAATACGGGGACTCAATTGGAAATTTATGTCCTTACACACCCACTTGCAATGCACTTTCACAACCCTACCCCATGAGCACCGCACCCCTACCTAGGGCCCCACCCAAACGGGTCAGCCCCATGCCTAGCCATCGTCACTTTCCTCCACAGTCTGCCATCTTCCTTATTAAACCGCCACAACCACTTCCCGAGTAAAGCCTTATTGAAATGGGTTAAATTTCTCACTCCCGACCCACCCTCCTTCTACGGTAAGCACACCTCATCCCAACTCACCAGACTGTATTTGAACTGATACTCATGCCCTCTCTACAGGAAATTCCTCATCAATCTGTCGAGTCTATTGCCCACAGAAACAGGTAAAGGGAGTATATACATGAAATAAGTCGGCAGACTCGATAAAACACTTTTGATCAACGTTAACCTCCCCCTTTTGGAAAGGTAACTATGCTTCCAACCTGCTAACCTCCTTTGGACTCTCTCCAGGACAGGATCCCACGTCATCGTGGATTTAAACTTTTCCCCTAATGGGAGGCCCAGATACGTAGACGGGAGCGATCCGACGGTACACCTACGCACCCCAGCCAAAAGGCCCGCATTGGTTACCTCGCCAATGGAAATCATTTATCTCTTCCTGACGTTGATACGGATCCCAGACACAACCTCAAAACACACAAACAGAAACCTCAACGTCCTCACCTCATCCACAGTCTCCCTAGAAAAAATAATAGTATCATCTGTGAATAGAAGATGAGAGATCACAACTGAATGGGGAACAATGCTCCCGATCAAGAAATCGGAGACCAGACCACCATCCACCGTACGACTCATCATTCGAGAAAATGCCTCCATAACCAAAATAAAGAGAAAAAGGGACAATGAGTCGCCCTATCTAAGACCCCGAGAGCTCGAAAAGAAGCCTTCGGGCACCCCATTCACGAGGACAGAGAAGTTAACCGAGGAGATACATCTTTTCATCCACCTGCACCACCTCTCCCCGAAACCCATCCTCCTTAGAAGATAAAAGAGGAAATCCCAGCTAACATGATCATAGGCCTTCTCAACATCAAGTTGCAAATAAGACATGGGACCCCACTTCTCAATCTAGACTCGATGCACGCATTCGCCACCAGCACTGCATCAAGAATCTGACGGCCACCTTTCTAAGCCTAATTGATAAGACCTTAGAAATGAGATTATACACACTGCCAATAAGACTAATGGGTCTGAAGTCTCTCACATCCGTCGCTCCCCCTTTCTTGGGCACTAAAGTAATGAAAGTAGCGTTCAGACTCCTCAAAAAATACCCTCTATCATAGAACTCGTAGAAGACTATCATCACATCCTCCCTGATAATCATCCAATAATGTTAAAAAAAGGCCATAGTGAACCCGTCAGGACCGGGCACCTTGTCCCCACACATAGACCTCAAAGTCTGGACCACCTCCTCCTCCGTGAACACCCTTTCCAACTGATCCACATCCTCCCTCGAGATGCTAGCCACCGGGAGCTCATCCATCTTGGGCCGCCAGGGCTCATCCTCAGTATACAATCTCGTAAAAAACTGACTGATTTCCCTATGAACGTCATGCTCCTCGGTATACTCCACCTCCTCAACTACAATCTTCCCAATATGGTTAAAGCGATGATGGGAGTTAGACGCTTTATCGAAAAATTTTGTATTATTATCCCCTTCCGTAAGCCAAAGTGCCCTAGACTTTTGCCTCCAACAAAGCTCCTCCTGAATCAATCTCCTCCCCACCTCCCTTTTTATCTTCCCTAGCCACCCTCTCAACTCCAAAAAGACCGCCAAAACCATATTTCTCATCGAGACGTCGGATATCCTCCATAAACTGCGCAATCACACCTTCCACCTGCCCAAACACATCATGATTCCACCGAATAAGATCCCCTTTAAGACGGAACATCTTAGATGCCAATTTGAATCTAGCATTCCCCTACACCTCATACCCACTCCACCACTCCTTAACCATATCAACAAAATCCTACTCTTTAAGCCACATGTTCTCAAATCTAAACGGAGACCTCCCACCTCTACTGTCACCGCACTCTAGAAGGATAGGATAGGGGAGTCGTCAGAAGTAACCCGTGAAAGACAAGATTGAGTAACCCCCATAAAATGCTCCTCCCACTTATTAGAAAGAAGAAACCAGTCAAGCCAAGAAAATGAAGGATCGTCTCTATGACTCGACCAGGTAAATAACCCTCCCTCCAAAGGAAGATCCACCAATTCCAGCTCATCGATGAAATCAAAAAAATTCAGCATAAAATAAGTCAATCTTCCCCCACCACTCCTCTCCGAGGGGAATCGAACAATGTTATAGTCACCCCCCGAACACCAAGGAACACCCCACACATTTTTAGCCCCCGCCAATTCCTCCCACAGCTCCCAACGAACCAAGTCCTCGACTGTCCCATAAACCCCCGAAAAACTCCATGTAAATCCGTCCTTGATATTCTTGAATAAACAAGAAAGGGACCAACATCCCACAAGCACATCAATTTTCTCCACCACTATAATATCCCACATAATAACAATCCCTCCCGATGCCCCCTCTGAATCCAGACAACAACACTTTATTCTACGCCCTCACTAGATAGAACACACTATCTTAGTTTCTTGTAAACAAATAATATCCGGCCTCCACTGCGCTAAGGCACCACTAACCACTCCTCATTTATCGGGGTCATTCAATCCCCGCACATTCTAGGAAACTATTCGTAACTTCATTAAAGACGTCTTTAAAACCCTCCCCCCTCCCTCTACCACCTCTACCCTACCCCTCCGCCTCTCCTCTATAATACGGAACAACGTTAGGGCCTCCATCTCATTCCCCAAATACGTTAACCCTAAAAACTTGTTGAATCCTTCTATCACACTCGACACTCATTCCTCTACCCCACCCTCCATGCCTTCTCTAGCCTCCTACCCCCGTACACCTCTTGTTCTCCCTCCGAACCCCTAACTCAATCCACAACTTAGGAGAAGACACTATCAAACTACCAAACGTCTCCTCCCCTCTCATAGATTCCGCCGAGATGCAAGAATAATTCTGGACAAACGGCTCCTCCTCCAACCCTCCTTCCCCCTCCTCCATGACAGTAAAAAGAGGACCACCACTAAAGAAACTCGCACAGGGCGAGCACACAGGGACACAACCCTCAGAAAAGTGAGCACAAGATTTCCTCCCACCTTTCGACTTGCTTACTACGCAATTCTTCTTCTTTGTAACGGTAGCCTTCTTCACCACTCTCGATTTTCCACTTCTACCTGGATTGACAAATGATTTAATATTCCTTAATCCAAGCAAAGAATTTCCACAGTACCCATCCTTGTGGCCACCAAGTTGACGCACAGCTTGTTTAAGAATTTTCTCCTGACCATTTTCCCCTACAAATTCACCTGCCAAAATATTATTAGAGGCACTTGTTTTTTTTTTTTTGGTAGAAAACAGGAAAAAACAAACCAACAAAACAAGACAATGCAAATTACAGCATTACACAAAATAGAAACCCTCCTCGTCAATTTCACTTTCCATCAATTGCAGCAGGATCTCGGGTGTGTTGTCAAACTCCACATATATAGTGTCCAATCATTTCGCCTCTTTCACCATGCAATCTGCCGTGAGATTGTTAGCTCTTGGTATATGGATGATTTTTGCCTTAAGGTCCCTGATCAAGTCTTTGCAGTCTTCAATTATGTTAGCCAACGGATGGTTGTGGACAGTCTCTTGGTTAATGAGGTTGATGGCTTCTAAACAGTCATTTTTTAAGCACACATTTCTCCATTTCTTTCTGAGGGCAATATTCAGTCCGTGGAAAATACCCTCCATCTCTGCACGAAGGGGACTAGCAGTACCTTGCAATTTTCCCGCAAATCCCACTATCCACTCTCCTTCTTGGTTTCTAACCACTCCACCAAACGCTCCCATTCCGCTACCATGCTCAAATCCTCCGTCAGTATGAATGATGAAGTTTCCTGCATTAGGCATAGTTTCAGATTCAATGTAGAGTTTGTTTTCCCCACTCACTTTTGCACACTTGCTATCTTGAGCTTCAAAAAGATAGTTAGAGAAAATTATAGCAGAACGAGCAACGGTTTGTGGGGACTCGTTTATCTTATTAAATATGTAATTGTTTCTGGATTTCCAAATGTGCCACAATGTAATAATAAAACTTTTGTACCTCTCATTGTCTGGTTTACCCCAGATATTTAGGACAATCCAATCTTTGAAACTACAAATAGGGATACTATCAGTATGTTGTTCAAAACCCAGAGTGTTCCAAACCTCTCTAGCATGGCTGCATTCCTTGAAAAGGTGAATGTTATCCTCAAGTAACCCACACCTTGGGCAGTCTCCATTATTTGTGAATCCTCTTCTCATGCGCTGTTCGTTAGTAATGAATTTGCCATGTAGAAGTATCCATAAAAACGTTTTAACTTTGGGAGGCAAACTGAGCTTCCATAGTTTTTTCCAAATCTCCCCCGGGTGGGTTTTTTCATTATTTTTTATAATACATTGGTAGCAAGAGTTACTAGAGAATTTACCATTTTTACTTGGGTTCCAAGAAGGTTTGTCTTCACGCATAAAAGTACGAGGGAGAGGGATGTTGATAATTTCATTCCTTGTGTTTAGGTTGGACTGAGTATCAATAAAAGCAACATCCCAATACCCATTCTCATCAATTAGAGTTTCAACATTAGTATTGTCCAAGATCCCAAAATGATCATCACTATTTAACCTTTTTTTTCCCACCCACCAGTCATGAAGGATATTAATGTTCTTACCATTTCCAACATTCCATTTTACATTTTTGGTTAGATGTTCACGGCATTTTAGAATACCTCTCCAGACGTGGGAAGCAACATTCTTTTTTTTCCACAATCTAGGATTTTGATTAATTTTATATTTTTTCTTCAAAACATTTGCCCAAATGGACTCCTCATTATTAACCAGTTTCCAACCCAGTTTAGTAATTGCGGTTTGATTATTAATGGCACATTTCCTCAATCCCAAACCCCCTAGACTTTTGGGTTTACAAACTTTTTCCCAATTAACTAGATGTATCTTTTTCGTATTATTGTTATCATTTCCCCCCTCTCCCCATAGAAAGTTTCTATTGATTCTGTCAATTTCATTACAAACTTTAACAGGGAGCATAATCATTTACATATTATAATTTGGGATGGTGGAAGTCACAGCCAGGATCAAAGTTTTCCTACCAGCCAGTGAGAGAAATTTAGCTTTCCATCCCATTAGTCTCTTTTGGACTTTATCAATAATATCTTTGAAATAGGAATCATTCAATCTATTATGTATAAGTCTACTACCGAGGTATATTCCTAGGTCATTTGTTAATTTCATTCCAAACATATTGCTTCTCTCTAAAGCTTCCTTTTTTGGGATATTGGGAGAGGCAAACACTTTGGACTTGGAATAATTTATTTTCTGTCCCGAGATATGGCAGAATTCTTCAAGGGTGTCCATGATCGCTTCACATGAATTATTCTCATTTTTCGTAAATAATATAAGGTCATCAGCAAAAAAGAGGTGGGTGATGGTGGGTCCATCTTGGGACGCCTTTAACCCTTTCCATTTATTCTGATTAACCTTATCTAAAATCAATGCTTATAAGTATTCCATACACATAACAAATAGGTAGGGAGATAAAGGGTCTCCCTGTCGAAGTCCTCTAGTGGGGTTAAAACTAGAGAGGGGGTTACCATTCCATAGGATAGAAGTGGTAGTGTTTTTAACACAACTCATAATAAGATTACAAAAAAAAATTTCAACGTTAAACCATTTAAGAACTCCCTCTAAAATATCCCATTCAACCCTATCATAAGCTTTTTCAAGGTCAATTTTTAGAATAAGACCCCCACTTTTACCTTTAATGTTCATGAGCGTGTGTATAATTTCCTGAGTGACAATAATGTTATCCGACGCTTGTCTTCCAGGAAGGAAATTGGCTTGTTGAGGGCTAATATTACGACATAAAATAGGTCTCAATCTATCGACAATGATTTTTGCCAGAATTTTGTATGATACGTTACAAAGCGTAATAGGTCTAAATTGTGATATATTTTCTGGGTTCTCAATTTTTGGGATAAGTGTTATGTAACTATTATTAAGCTCAGCGGGGAATAGGTTTTCATGAAAACATTTTTGACAGAATTGGAATAGGCTTATCGCAATGGTGGTCCAAAAATGTTGATAAAATAATGGTTGAACCCCATCTGGGCCAGCTGCTTTGAGCGTTTTCATACTAAAAGTTGCTTTTCTAACTTCCCTTATAGTTATAGGGGTAGTTAAAAAGATATTATCATCATCAATAAATCTTATATTGTCTAAGTTACGAATTTGGCTTTGAATGTCGTAGCTAAATTCGGCTCTAAATAAATTTCCAAAGTACTCATTAACATGGTTTGAAATAGTAATACTATTATCAATCCATTCCCCATTGATGTTGAGTTTACTAATCCGGTTCTTTCTACGTCTAATAATTGTAGATGTATGGAAAAATTTAGTATTTCTATCGCCCTCATTTAGCCATTGTATTCTTGATTTCTGTTTCCATAAACTCTCTTCGTGTTTAATTAAAGTGTTAAACTCGTTACGAAGATGTTTTTCAAGTGTGTTAAGATTATGGGAATACACACTCTCCTGGGCTTTTTGAATACCACTAAGGCGACGAAGAATACGTTTTTTGTTTTTGAAAATATTACCATAGGTGACTTTGTTCCAATTACTAATTTTTTTTTAGCATTGTTTCAGATTGGTCTCTAGGTTAACCGAATTATTCCAACTTATTTTAACAATGTCATTAAAGTCATGTCTATCAAACCAACAAGCTAACAATCTAAAAGGCCTACTAACATAATAGTTATGAATAGTACCTTCAAATCTGATAATGATAGGGCAGTGATCAGAAGCAGTTCGAGGAATATTTTCTACTCCCGCGTTCGGAAAGTTTAGACACCATTCAGCGTTAGCCAGGCCTCTGTCCAGTCTAACTAGAGTATTCGCCATCCCCTTCCTGCTATTAGTCCATGTGAGTTTTGGTCCAGAGCAGCCCAAGTCTGTGAGTTTGCATTTATTTATGTTATCAAGGAATGCTGTGTTGTTCTTATCTCTCACTTTTTTTCCGAAACTTCTTTTTTCAGTATCGTCAATGTGATCGTTGAAGTCTCCAGCTACAAGCCAAGGGATATCAATATTTTCTGAAATTTCAAATAAGTTGTCCCACAGTTTTCTCCTCAATCGGGGGTGAGGACTGGCATAGATTGTTGAAAATAACCACTCGCCGTAGTTTTGTTTGGTAGCCAAGAGGTGAATGGCCTGTCTAGTAATGGAGAGAGTTTCAAGTTTAATGGTCAAAGGATTCCAAGTCACCCAAATTCCCCCTGCTCTTCCCACGGGTTCAGAGACCTCTTTATTGGTGAGTCCAAGGTTTCTAAAAAACTCAGTCAGATTATCAATATGGATGTGGGTTTCAACAATAACCATGATATCTGGTTTATAGATGTTGAAGAGTTCAGTGATTGTAGGTTTGAATAGGGGTTTGCCCGCCCCTCTACAGTTCCAAATAATCGCTACCATTGACGAATAGTGTTGAATGTAAGTGTTTACCTCCTCAATGTTGAGCTTCCAACTGCTAGCAACTTCCTGGGGCACTTCCATACTGCTCTCTATCGCCTCCATAAATTCTATGGTAGTCCACTCCTTCCCCCGCAATGGTTCCAGAGTGTTGACCAGTAGCTTGACTTTGGATATTTTCTAGTTCACTTGGAATATCGCAGCTTCCTCTACTTCCCCCATTAGGTTGATAACTGCCTCCCCTGCTATGAGGTTCGTGTCCTGTATCTGCACGTCTCCGAGCATGGCCAGTGGGAAAGGGAGGTCCATTTTTAGGATGATTGATGGGTATAGGGTCTGGTGGTTGAGTATTATGTGGTTTTGTGTTATATGAAGTTTTATATGGACCAGACGGGTTATTGTTTATAGCAGTCCCATCATTTTTCTTTAACCTGCCTACCGTCATGCTTTCGTTTATAGTTGTACCATTTCTTGCGTTATCAGCTTCGTGATATGAGGTGTTGACTGCTGCCGCCGTTTCAACTATTCCATTCTTTTTACACTGGTTGTCATTTATTACGACCCTGTTTAAGTTGCTTGTTGTCGCCTTATCCACAGCAAGATTTTTTCTTTTTGATATCTGATCACGATTAACGCCACTGTTGCTAACTTTATTTGATGTCACGTCATTTGTTTTGTGTAGACTTTTATAGTTACTATTGCCTGAACCCTCCACCTGTCTTCTTGTGTTTTGTGTTTTATACACTGTGCCTCCCTTTCCCTGATTGATATCCGTACCCACAAGTGGCAGTTCATTTCCATCATTTTCTAGGGCTGCAAACCGATTGCTTCCTTTTCCTAATGTTCCTTTATTTCCAGTTAAAGTAACTTTGTTTTTTTCATTAACAGTTCTCCTATTACGTTGGACTAACATCCATGGTCCAAATCCTGCTTTCTCCTTCTCCACGTCAGCAATAGTGGTCATCTCTTTAACCCCATTTGTAGTATTTTGGATATAACCGTTACTTGTCCCTACTGTAGCATCTCCTCCTTCTCTGTGTTTGGTTGTGTTTTCCAGTGGCTTGGCATTTTGTTAGTGGTCATTTAGTGGACAATAATCAGTTTTATGACCAATTTTTCCACATTTGAAACATATATATGGTAAAAACTCATATTTTACTCTATACTTCCTTCCATCAAGTTTATACGATGGTATCAATGGTTTGGATAAGTCAACTTCTATACAAATTCTTGCATATTTACCTCTTGTTGAAGATACTGAGTTGAAATCTGTTTTTATGGGTCTACCAAGCTTTGGCCCAATTTGGAACAAAGTTTTTTCATCAAACCACTCAATTGGAAGCCGAGGCAGCCTGACCCATAATGCAGTGGTAACCCTATTTGTCTCCAGAGGGTTGAAGTTGGGTACCCATTTACGGACAACTAGATAGTGGTTGTTTATTATCCAAGGTCCACCAGTTAAGACATTATGATAATCCTCTTTCATCATAAATTTAAATAGGAAGTGACCCTCTTCTAAATCCACGACTTCATAATATCCTTGTAGATTACAAAGGGTGGGAATTCTTGCACATAGTACCTTGAACCCAATGTTTCTACCAAGTAGGCTAACTATGGCACTGTCATTCCATTTCTTTCTCAGTTTTTCAATATGTTTCTTTGGAATATTAACTACAGGTCACAGAGGGTCATCTTCCTCTTCAACTAGGTTTGAGTTGAGATCCATCAAGTGTTCGTTTGTTTCCATTGAAATCTCCATTTCATCTTCAGACCACATAGAATTATCATCATCGAATAAAATGTCAGTGTTGACTCTTTTATTCAACACATCCTTATATGAAAGTGTAGCTTTTATAACTGTCTTCTCATTTTCAGCAGATGTTGCCACAGGTTCTATCTCATTTTTGTTGGAAGAGTCTTCTATAATCATATATAAGTTATTACCATCTAAGTCGCTGGGCGTATTCCTTTTCTGTGTCACCTCCTCGTATTTTTCTACATCCATATCAACAACCACCGTGTGATTTTCCTTTTGTTTCTTTTGCTCCTAACCAGTAGATCTTTCTCTTCTTTGGAGCTGCTTACTGACAACGATGGTGGGGGTCTCCCACTGTGAGCAAGAGCTCCGTGTTCAACATGATTAACATCCATAGTGGTAAGTTATACCATTGAATCCATAGTGGTAAGTTATAACATACTATCTCATGTTCAACATGTCACCTCCTTTTGTTATACCATTGAAAGCACTATGTTGCACTTGTACACAATTAACAAAGGGGACTAACGTAGAAGACCCAGCTCCACTAGCTCCCTCATTCACACTAGCATCCACGCCAACATTACCACTCGACTTTTCCCCCATTGAGTCGGACAAGCTGTCACCAAAATAAACCCCACACTCCAAATGGGTCTTCTCACTAGGGCCCACAAAAAAAAAACCGCAGCAGTCCTAACAGAAGGAATTAATTGCATGTCCCTTTCAACCTCAATTCCACTCAAAATAGGAGGACAGAAATCCTTAGTATTGCCAGCATCCGTACCTCTCACAGTACCCACCTCTATACCCCTACGTTGCGCATCATCCAAGTAAGGAAACTCCATCAAGTTATCTTCCTCCAACGACGTCCCCTCTCCCGTTCCATCAATAGATATTTGCTAAAAAAAAAGGAGAAAAAGTAAGAGGAAGAACAAAGACATAATAAACCTTAGATAAAATGGAGAGAGGTTGAATAACAAATTTTTATTTAATGTAAAAATTTAATTCAAATATGCATATATATTTAAAATAAAATAAAAATAAAAAAGGGGGTTTACCGGATCTAGCATGGGCCTGTGCCCAGGTCAGCTGCAAAGTGGCTCCGCCACTGTCTCTACCTATTGATAGTCAAACCTTATCTTCAACAGGTTCCTTTAATTTCATCATTCAAAGACTTCACGGTGTTTCCCCGTATTTTTGTTTACCGTGTTTACAGATCTGAAGTGAGGAAAGAATTTTATTTATTGTTCTCGTGATTGTTTTAAATTTATTTTATTAAAAGATTACACTTTTGAGGTTCTGTAGGGTATGGCTGTAAGATTCTGTTGGGTAGGTAGATAGCAGTTGTATAATTTTATACTGTTTTCCCAATTTATTAAGTGAGGATATTTTGTATGTTTTATTAAAATATGTTGGAGGTGAAGCTATAAACATGCCAGTTTGGAACAAAGCTCGAGAATCCATGTTTCTCTGAAAAGACATAAACATAAACTTATGGAGGGGTTGTTATAGGTGTGGCAAGGATATAGGAAAATCTCTAGCAGAAAAAGAAATCTAGCTAGGTAATAGTCTGGTCATTATGTTAACACAAATAGGGCTAACATTGGTCATTACTACATTGTATGGAATATTATAATACTGAAGCCGGAGTTGTGTAGTATGTAATTGTGGTTTTTACTCAAAATGATGGTAATCTACCAATGATATGTTATATAATTTCCATAGTGTTGTGTTGTTAGTTGAGCACCCATTTTTGTTTACTACCAAAAAAGGGTTATGGTGGAAATTTCAGCACTCATTTCCTTTTGTCTTTAGTTTGTGTTGAGTAAAGAAATCTTTATAGTTGGTTTTTACTTGAATAGTAGATTATATCTATCTATTGTTACAATTTCTTTTCTGCAGATATACATCTTTTCTCTAGATATTATGATAGGTTAAGCGTCATGTTAAGGCTTAGGGTTACATTGCTTTGATAAAATATATGCACCATGTACGGTTAAAAGAAACCTTGCACAAATTTTGTAAAAGACAGTAATGATCCCAACTGACGGTCAAATCAGTCAACTACCAGTTTTCTTTGATTTTGAATCACAACTATAATGTAAATAGATGGATCCAAACTCTAAGTAGTGAAAACTACTATACCCCAAACATTAATAATCCTATCTTTTGTTATTTTACTTCATGATTAATTTTACTAACCCCGTTGGAATACTTCAAAGAAAATAGAAATTTATTTTCATAATAAGACACGTTATTCTTAATGATTTCACACACTTCTATTCTTACCGTGCCATGGGCACGGGCACACCCTAGTGTGTATATATATATATATATGGGGGGGTTGAAAGTGTTAAATATTTAAATTCAAAAGAAAAGGTTATTTGTTAAAAAAATAGTTGACAGTTGATGGTACTCTATTGTTTTGTTAAATAAAAGTGTACTTTCGAAATATACCAAAAAAATCTTTAGAGCCAACAGTCAACTATGTTGACCAAATGGTTTTCATCCAAAATTGGTCAAATCTGCATAAACAAAAAAGAGTGAGTATCACATGATAAACTGAACAAATTAGTGGATTTCAATGTTCAAATGAGCCTAAAAAATACGTAACTAAAATTTACATGCTTAAAATTGTAACAAATTGAGACAAATAGTATTTAGAAGAGTAAAGAATAATTACTTGGTGCAATCAGTACCAATCATATTTATTTTATGTACCTAACATAAATCCCAATACAATATTTCTTGGGATAATGCTGGCTCCACGAGCTGAGGTAATTCTCTAGAGTTAGCTGAGTATATTAAAATCTACCACTAAGAGGACTTTGGTTATGCTGGAAATCCATATCGAGTGCATAAGGGCTTGCCTTCGTAGAGTTATACCATAAGAGGACTACTCTTTTTAGAGTGATGTGGCAACAATGAAAAAGCAAAAATGACATAAATTTCCAGTGGATGTTTAAAGGATCATTTTAGCCACCTTAGGTTGTTCCAGTGGTAAGGGGCGATTCGTTTAGATAAAAAATCTCGAGTTCAAAATTCCCTGTTTAGCTCGCATGCTCGTTCGTGTGGAGGTTGAGAATTATAAAAAAAGGGGTCATTTTGGTACTTGAATACAAGTTCAAATTTTATCTTCTGCAATTAGTAATGCCAAGTCATAATCTGAATAAATTATCTATGATCAAGTGGATTTAATAACATTAACGTTTGAGAGTGGCATTGCAAAGTAATACAACTGCCAATTGAACTCCTGAAGCAAATTACGCTCAAACTTCACTTTCACAAACAAGTAGCTTTACTATATAGACATAATTAATTCAGATAATCACGAATAAAAAAATATCACAATCCATCCATACTAAAAAAGATTTTAGAATCATTTTATGTTTCTCATAGATGCATCCTCACAGTTTGTTGCTTTCAGGGGATGCTTTCTCATAACCCTTGCAAAGATAAAGCACAATTGTCAATGGCATGCACATATTCAAAATATATCTATCTACCTATATCTATATATATACACACGCACACACGCACACACACACACATATTAAAAATAAAAGTCAGATATCAGTAAGTGACACTTGATATTCCATATCAATTTACTAATAACTATTATTTCTAGACTATTTTGAAAGATATTAGGGCTTCTTGGTCAGGGGTATGTCTTCCTTCTCCAACTCTTCCAAACAAAAATTAAATACCTTTACCCGTTGGTAGCAAGGTCTCGAAGGCGTGGGGATCTTTATATCACCACTGTTTTTTTAGCCGCTTTAAGAAATCATATTTGGACTACCACCCCTACAACTAGGAAAACAAATATTTTGTCCACGGTAACTAAAAGAAGAGTAAAAGAAGCAACAGGATGTATAGATACATGTACTTAAAGAGGGGCTAATCAAAATAACTCACACTCGTTCTCAAATATCATTATATAAGATTTATGGATATACTACACATGACAGAACACAATATATATATATATATATATATATATATATATATATATATATATATATATATATATATATATATATTACATTACAGGTCTAACAATAGCCACATACATCTCTATTTTAATATACTAATATTCTAGTTGTACACCATATTACACAACACTAAATATATATTATTAGAGGTGCACAGAGGTATAAGATGCGAAGAAAAGGTGAAACGGATAGAGGGAAAAGAGGGAAAATGGACAAAGAATAAATGAGAGACAGAAATTGCGAAACGTAGATCTTGATATTGCACCCGAATCGGAATATTGAATACATAAATTGAAGAAATTAAGGCCCCAGCTTTGCGACTTCTCAAACAAACAAAGCTTATTACCCAGACCCTTGTTCCCTTTTCTCTCCTTGAGACTTTTTCTTCCAATTTTTTATCGAGGCCGTTATGTTCAAAATTGAACACCCATATGTATCGTGCAATACATATGTATCGGATGATACATACCTAAGTATCAACAATATACGCACATTTACAATACATTCAACATGAAATAGGCCGTATAAGAAAAATATTCAATCCTAGAGATCATTCAACAAAAAAATGAGACCAAGTGAGTATTCGCTAACAAATTCTTAGGTTAATGTCATTAGTTAACATTTGATTTCCCCGAAACGCTTAAATAATTCTGCTTTCTGGAAAAAGTGAACTTACGAAAACATCTATTAGGAACTTCACTATGGGCATAAAAGGAAAGAGTATGTTATACCCAATTTCGTAATAGGAAATTCATTACGGGCATAAAAGTAAGCTCGTCATGGTTTTATATTGTATTTAAAATTCAGTTAGGGGTGAGTGAACTCGTATGCTATTAAGGTTACCATAAACATTAATTTAAACCTATAATGTCTTTGGAAATTTGAAAATATTCACGGGTTTTGTTGTAGGCATGGGTTATGCCTATCCCCCCCTGCAATGAAAAACATGTCGCTTCAAAACTGTATAAAAAACAAAATTAGACTGTGTTTTGTTGTCAATTTAACCCTTTTTATAGTTGTATATTCCCCCAACCCTTCCTCCCAGAAAAATGTTTGATATTTTTAATTGCAGTGTTCTATATAAAGGCCAGGAAGATCGGTTAATCGCCTTCTAGATAGCAGAAGGCGGCTCACAATGTAATAAAATCAAAAATGAGTTAAAAAAATTAGGCTTGCATGTTGCTCCTCAATCTCTATCCTGCAGTGGCTCGCCTTATTGTTGTTTAATTTTTTCTATTAGTGTTAATTGTTAATTGTTATCAGTGTTTTAATTTTTTTTTATTTTTAGTATTAACTACCGAATGTATTGATAATTGATTACGGTTTAATTTTTTTTCTGTCAAGCTTGATAATTTCGGATGGTTGGTGCTAGTGATCATCCTTTGAAACATTCATCTAAAGATGTTGAATGGGAGTATGCAGTTTGGGCGGACCCAACTAATTTGGATAAATTGAAATATGTGTCATGTGACAAAGTTATAACCAGGGGAATTCATAGATTTTAACATAATATTACAAACATCCAGGGGGATATAGCTCCATGCATAATGGCTCACAACGAAGCTAAGTGTAGAGAGGCACTTGACGGAGTTAAGAAAAAGAAGGCAACAAAGCAAAATGATGACGTAAAAAATCAATAAAAAGTTAAAATTGTTAATATTGATGAAGGAGATGAATAAGTGGATGAGTCAGAGGAAGGGTCAAAGGAAATTCCTCACTTCACTTTCTTGGGCCTATAAATAAATTTGCTTTCGGTATCAATCCCAACAAAGATCCGAGCAAGCGGTTGCGACAACAAAACATACATGATGCATTTTGGAAGGAAATAACACACGTGCATCAATAGTTAGCACGATGATTAAAGAATAGGGTATTCCTTTTAATGCAATTTGGTCTGGGTTACCAATCTCCGGGTGAATACCAACTAAGGGAGCCTTTAATGAAGGAAGATTTCATTGAAAGGAAATCCTAGGAATCTAACGAACAAAGTAAATAGAACCAATAATAGCACCTATGAATAAAAGGCCATATAGAGATAGAGAGAACTAAAAAATCACTTAAGAAGCAAGAAGAGTGGGCTTCAACCGGTTGTTCGATAATAATCGACGCTTGGACCGACCGCAAAAGAAGAAGCATTATGAATTTAGGTGTGAATTACTAGGAGGGAACAACTTTTCTTTCTTCAAAAGAAGATTCCGAGGAGGCATATACCAGGAATACCGTCCGCTATGTTGACAAGTTCATTGAAGAAGTTGGGCACTTATATAATTCAAGTAGTGAAAGATAATGCTTCAAAGAATAAGGTTATCGCGAATTTGTTGATGGCGAAGAGACCGAACATGTTTTGGCATGTGCCACCCACACAATGAACCTTATGCTTGAAGGGATTAGGAAGCAACCAAAGTTTAATGGAGTGGTTTAGGCAAAGGCCTTCACTATCTCCATTTACGTGCATAAAAAAACTTTGGCATTAATGAGTACATTTACTGAAAAAAGAAGAGAGACATTGTGAGGCTGGGAGTCACTAGATTTGCAACCTCTTCCCTAACTTTGCAAAGTTCATTGGAGAAAAAGAGAAGTTTGAGGCAATGCTAATTAGTAAAGAGGGTAAATGGCCAATGTCACCTTGTTGAGCATGTTCTTTTGGAATGGGGTAGCACTATGCTTTAAATTTTGTGGCCCATTGGTGAGGGTGCTTCACCTTGCTGATGGGAATAGAAAGCCATCAATGAAATTTTTATATGGTGATTTAAAACAAGCACGGGAAGATATTATAAAGGCATTCAAAAATAATAAGATTTAATGTCGCACAATTTTTTAGATCATTGATGCAAACTGAATGACGGCTTGATAGTATAGTACATTTAATAGCATACCTATTGAATCCTTACTACTATAAAGATTCAAGCATACACAACATGGTTCAAAGTCCTGATCGAATCAACTCGGTATCCATAGAGTTTACTCGTTCTCGAAGGGTAACGGTACGCTTTCGAGTCGTGATTCGATTTTATGATGAAATTGTGGGATACCGATGATATATCGATTGCTACATCGGCGATATGTCTGATACAGGCGAGATTCGGAGATACCGGTCGAGAGTGGTCTGATTGTGGTGGTATAATGTTCGTCAATGTTGTCGGAACTAAATCTTGGCGGAAAGAAAGAAAAAGAGGAGATATGAGTTTTCTACTGTTTGTTTTATGTTGGGGTGAATTTAATAGTGGTGAAAGTGCAGGTTGTAAGAGGATAGCTTTCAAACCTCTCGTTAGTGCTACAGTAGTGTTACACTTGGTGCTACCGCAGTGTTACATCTAAATTCCATAAGGTAATTGATTGCGGTCGGTAAAATTGTGTGGCGAACACATGTGGTACTAACTTTTTTCAAAACTGGTTCTTACAAGATTAGCGATAGTCCATTTAAAAAATGGTGCTAACTTTTTACAATATTATTTTAAAATAGTATTTTTTTTAAATTGGTAATATTCTATCATGCTGAGCTACAACTCTGACACGTCAGTATATTCAATTAAATAATGTTGTCTATATTAAAACATAATTTTGAACTTATCTAATTGATCCACATTGTTAAAAAAAAAATTAAATCTAATTTTTTTTCGAATTTTTTTGAGCTTTCCAAATAGATTATCAATGCATATTGCAAGATAGTGTGACCAAGACCGAGACCGACTTGAAAATCGAGTGTTCGATACATGGACCGAGACCAACTTGTCATGGAAGGGATTTTAATTGTGTTGAGAAGTTCTTTTCTGGAAACTTTAATATACAAGATCATATGATAAATGTGGAGTTGTTGAAGTACAAGAGAAAGGAGAGTGGGTTTGGAAGAAGCTTGGCCAAAGTGGGGTGTGCCAATAACGATGAAAGTTACAATTCGGGTAATAATTTAATTATTCATTTCAAATTTACATTAATCATGATTCATCATTTATTACATTAATCATGATTTATCATTTATTACATTACTAAATATAAAAATTTAATGACTAGTTGGATGATGGTCCCACTATGGAAATCATATAACGAATTTACAAAACATGGCTTTGAGGATCCTCTCTTTGACTACTAATTCGTCCGGGTGTGAAAATAATTGGAGCATTTTTTAAGGGGTAAGTGGTTTATGCACAGTTAGTAATTATTTAATTAATTAATTATTTATTTAAAAGTCAAACTTAAATAGTATTAATATTTTTCTTCATAATTGTTCTATTTTGTGTAGATACATAAAACTAGATGAAACCAGGTTAACAATATAGTCTATGTGCAATTATATGTCAAACTCATCAACAAAAAGAGAAGGGAGAAAGATCAAAAAGTAGATGTACTACTTGCAAGTGAAGCTAGTAAGGCACAAGGATGGATTGTAGATGGTGGTGAAGATGAAGAAGTTGAGCCACGTTCCAGAGTTTATTGAGGATTTGTTGGAGAAGCAACTGAAGTAGATAATGTCCTAGAGCCTAAGAGAAGTTTTAGGAACGTTGAAGTAAGGATCGGGTGAGGGCACTAAAGAGGGGGGAAATTTGGAGGAATATGAGTTTGAGAGTGAAGGTGAGATGGTCTTAAAGGAATATGGAGAGGAAGAATTGGAAATTTAGTTCATATTTCTAATTTTTGTCATTTATTTTTATCGTTGACTCAGTGGTGCACTCTAGTCCTTTACTCTTTTGACTTGATTATATTTAGTTATAATGATTTGGTTTCATTTTAGAATTTTATTATATCTCCTAATGTGATTATTGCCAATCAACTTCGTGAAGAGTTTTCTTATGCGGTAAGATCTTCTTTTTATGTGGTTAACATGCTCCTTTTTTCCCAAGCTATTTTTTCTTCAACAAGCTATTTTTTTAAGACTTTTTTTTACAAGATATTTTTTTCAACAGTTGTCTTTTTAGCGTATCTCTGTAATCCCTATAATCGCTACATATTATAGTTATTAAAGGCTACATATTATAGTTATTAATGGTTGTTTAGAAGGCCGCCTAGCCACCGACAATGTAAGAAGTTCATCGGTCGACCGGGTAACGCCTAGCATTTTTAGAAGGAGGTTTAGTTTCATTAGCTGTGTCATTTGAATAGAGAAACACTATTTTTTTCATTACATTTCAAATCCGATAATTTTAGGTAGGAGTAGTTCCCATGGCATGAGAGTTTTGTATGGTGCGCATTAATCCATAAGGCCATTGTCAAATAAGATAATGAGATTGATAAAAGTTCTCAAGAATGATCGGGTAACCCTCCAAAACCGATCTTTTTTAACACAGAGATAACAGATCTAAAATAATATAGATAACAGATCTTCTTAGAAATTCATCATTTCAGATAAAATACTAAATAGAGACATGATGATGCTAACCACACTCCTCCAAGACGGAATCATGAAGCCATATTGTATACCCTCACTACGTATACTTTCACAAATAATAACATACTACCCTCTGTTCAAAATACTATAAATGACATGTTGGCTTGCTAATGCTTCCATAGTTCATGATGGTAGAACACCTATCTATATTATAAAACAAAGTTGTGTGTAATCAGCGTACCACCTATGTTCTATATTGGATCTTTTTCTTTAGAAGTACAAGTTTTTCCAAAATGTGTGTATGTAATGTAGTAAGAGTATCTCAATCTCCAGCACATTGATTTATATATTTTGGTCTTTTATTTATGGGTTTTTCATTAAGGTTTGATGTATGTTTTTTTTTATCAGGGAAACCATGGATTAAGTTGTGCCGTTTATGTTTTATGTATGCTATTGTGTTAGTTGTTTTGTGGTTTCGTCATTTTTTATTATTTTACCCCGAGATTATATGTTTCTCATGATTTTAGGTATTTTGATTTGTGATTTTATTATGTATGGACTGATTTAGAGTTCTCTATTGTTTCTCATCTTTCTTTTTTCTTTGGTTATTTATAGTCTAACTAAGTTGTTTCAATTACCGGTTGACTCTGTCATGATGTTATGAAGTGTGGTATTGAATGTATTTCGTAGGGATCTCCACTACCCACTCTTCAAATATTGCCATTACATGTCCCATCTATGACTATATGTACGTATGTACAATAGAGACAAGAGGCATTCTGCATTTAAATACACTTGTGTATATTCTACTCTTGCAATCGGCTCTTACCCCTTTATTATTATTATTATTAAAGATCTATTTATTTGTGTATATGTGTGTATTTATGCGTGCACGGATGTTTGGGTTTGTTTGCTGAGAAGGTTTTTTACTGATTTGTTGAGAAGTGAAAAGTGGGTTAGGGTGTGTTTGTGCATTAATTTTCTACAAATCTGCAACTTTCAGAAACCTATTTTATGAGTTTCAACTTCAGATAATTTTAAATATTTGGCAATAGAAGACTTTTGACCTTGAGCATTAAGCCTTGACACCAAAATGGTGCAGAATAAATTATTAAGAAATTTGCCCTATACGATAAGGATGAAAAGAAACAGAAAATGCTCCAAGAATGAGCAATCAAAGAGAGAAATTAAACTAATTAACTATCGAACTAAAATTTGAAATACTCAATTTTCATTCATTCAAGTCTCTCCCCAATAATAAGAGTTACAATTATTTATAGGCTTGGCTTCCTACTAAGAGATAGCCACTAAAGATAATATTAAGGTATAATTACTAAAGATAAATACTAAAGGATAATTACTAAGAGATAAATAATAATAAATATCCTAATATCTTAAATATAATCTATCAAATAAATGTCATCAAATCCCCTTTCGTTCCCCATTACAAGTTATAATAGAATGGACTTGCAATTAGTTCCTTCCACAGAGTTGTTTGTTTCTTCGAAATTTTAGCAAGTTACATCAATTAGATTCAATATTTGACTAGACCTCAAGCACATATACACTTGCAGATAGGAGCTAGGTTTAAGTTAAAGTGATTTATCATCCCAGGGAGTCATTTTTATTTCTAACGTTCAATCTCATATTTCTATTCTATAAAATAAATTTAGTCTTTGACCAGGTTTCTGAAAGCAAACACAAGTTTTATTTTCTTCCTGTACCATTTTAGGAATTGAAATAGTTAACCTTCCTCTTTATAAGTTCATCAAATTTTTAACTTTTTAGAACCATTTTGAGAAATGTGATTAGATGGAGCTAGATAAATTTAACATCTTGCTCTTCC
Organism: Sambucus nigra; assembly: GCA_949130495.1. NCBI lineage: Eukaryota > Viridiplantae > Streptophyta > Magnoliopsida > Dipsacales > Adoxaceae > Sambucus > Sambucus nigra. Next base: position 17,593,898 of record OX422215.1, on the reverse strand, counting down.
ACTTAAAATTAACCTCTTTATCTTTCTAATCCTTTTATATGTTTTAAAGTCATTAAGGTGAAAAGGCGTTGAATGTTGGGCAAGATGACTATAGGGTCTTCCAGGATTTATTATTTGGGCGCGAACATGCTAATAAGGGCAACTAACGTATTAAAGTCAAAAAATCCAAAAATATTGAAGTCTAAAATCGAAGATTAGTAATGTATTGAAGTCAAAAATATTAAAGTCTAAAATCAAACAAGGTTTTTACATGTTGCTGCAAGTGTTCAATTTCATATTTTGGACCATATTTTGTGGGACATCATAATTCTTTTTCTTACATGCAACTTGCAAGTGAATTGACTAAACAGTTATAGCCAAATATTTTTTTGTTTTGTAAGCAAATGTTTATTGGAGAGGTTGTACCTTGGTGCGATGGCAAGTGTCCTCGTTCAAGCTACGGTTGGCCTAGGGTTCAAGACATGGGAGCAGCCTCTCCGTAATGGGGGTAAGCCCAACCGACATCTACCTCTCCTCCCACACCCTGCAGTTAAGCAAGATCTTTGTGCACTGGGTACGACCTTTTTTTAAGCAAATGGTTATTGTATAAGGAGATCTTGAATGACAACATTTTATTAAGCAATATAGTGTGCAAACATGAGAGAGAGAGAGAGAGAGAGAGAGAGATGGTGAAGGAGTTCCATGCAGGAGGGTGCTCATTTACTCTGGGTATTCTGAGGGACGACAACAAACACAAATTTAGGCTATGTTCCATAGGTAAGGGTGTTGTTAAGGAGGCCACCCTGGTCAAGAGTGAGGTTCTATGGTTGAGTTCTTGTATGTGGTTTGCGTCCACCCATGGAGGCAAGTTCTTTCAGATGAGACAATGCATTGGGAGGAAGATATGTGCTTACACTTCCTGGAAGGCAAAGATTCCATCTTTCAACATTTTTATTAGGGAAGAGTCGTCTAGAGTCCATATTCACATTCCCGAGACTTTCCCGGGTAGGAGATGGGGTTCTGTGGGAGAGGAGTTCAGAAACATGGAACCAACGGTCTCATGTATTCTTCCTATTGATGGAGGGGTGAATAAGGGCAAGATGTTGGTTAGAAGGTCTTATTTACAGGCAACAGCGGTGGAGTCATGGCCTATATCAGCTATCAACATCTCTACAAACTCCACATTTGACACTGATCTCATTGTCGGAGACGAATCGTGTTTCTCCAGAGTGGAGCTCTTCAAAAGAGCGCTTGTCAGGAGGTTTGGTGGAATTTATTCTTCGCCACCTGAGGTAGAGAAAGTCATTTTATAGGTTGGTGCTCACTAGAAACCGGTTGGAACTCTTGAAGTTAAGCGGTTTCATTCCTCCTCTTTTCTATTTATTTTTGCTTCCAAAGAAGAGGCTGATAGGGTGTTAAACGAGAAGTTTTGGAAGTTTGAGGAGGTTTCGGTGTTTTTACAGATATGGCACCCATTGATGGGTTTTGATGCTGACTCTCGTATTCTTGGCAATCGTTGGATTCGTGTGATGGGTATGCCCTTTCATCTGAGGGGGGAAGAAGTGTATAGAGCCATTGGCGAGTTTTGTGGGGGGTTCATCAGAGTTGATCAAGCTTCTTTGGTAGGGGAGAATATTCAATGGGTGAGAATCTTAGTGAAAGGGAAGGTTCCTATCCCTATGAGCATCACTATAGGTGTGGGAGGCTGGGCGTTTGTTTTAAATGTGTGGGATGAGCTTCAGTCATGTTTCAACTATGGAGTTGGAGCACGTTCGATTAAGGGAGTGGGAAGACATAGTGGGTTCCCACGTAGGGAATCTGTTAATAATGTCCCTAGAAGTTCTATATGGAGGGATGTCTCTACAGCGTTGGTTGTCAAGGTGATGGGCTCGGAGGTCTGTCCAAGGGTTAACCTTGTGTTGCCAGTCACTCAGGGCGAGGTAGATGGTGGTAGATATAAGGTTGTTATCATTGACGCTGTAAAAGAGGGAACTGAGTAGCAATGTTCATCGGGAGGTAAGGTTATGTGTTCGCCGTTAACGGCGGCAGTGGATGTTATGATTAGGGACGGCCGGAGAAAGAGTTTCGACAACATGGGTGAGGCATTAGATGCGGCGGTGGAGTTGGTGTCAGTAGCCGGTCGTGCTGTTCGTTCAAGTAGAAAAGGAAATGACGCTCCTGTAGAGCTTATTAGCTTTCCAGCTATGGGCATGGGTCTTGCAAAAAAAGTGGTGTGTGTGGGAAGTGAGAGTCCTAAGTTTTCTTTAGCTTCTAATAAGGTACAAAAATATGTGGCGGCTGGGCCTGCAGTTTTAGATGAGGTAGCTCCTTCAATTAATGTCAGCTATCATAATTGTGAGTCCTCATTTTCGGCTGATGAGAAACATGTCTATAGGGGAGAGGTTTTTAAGGAGTGTCCAAGAGTAGGGAGTACGGAGGTTAGTAAAGAGCGTGGACTTCTCAGTCTTGGTAAGTGGGATAAGGTGTTGTCAGAGGAAACTTCTTTGGTACACGTGGAAGGGGTCGTAGATTTCTGTGAGGTTGGTGACAAGGCAAGGCAGAGTGGTAAACTAGTGTCATTTCATTTGTCCGAGGTAGGATTTCTAGAAGGGCTTCAGTAAAAAAAGGTGGGGGATGAGGAGGTCGTTGGTAAATTGAAGGGGAAGAAAGATATCTATCTCGGTACTTTGTTGTTGGGCTTAAAAAATATCAAAGCTTTCGAGAATGCGGGAAAAATGTTAACAAATGTGTTTCGGTGGGGAAGATTAGTGGGGGGGGGGAAATGTGGAGAAAGGGAGGGTTGTGGCTTCAAAAGTAAATAATAATTTTAGAGCGTTAGTGGTGGCTAGTGAGATGTCTTCGGGGGGTAGTATAAGTAATAAGGACTTTTTTAGTAAGGGGCACGGTACCGGGTGTAGTGATGCGCTTTTTCATGAATTAAACGATTCTAGGTTATGGGTGGATCTAGAGATACCTGTTCAAGAAGGAATCCACGATGCTAGTGAGGAAGAAGGGTGGGATGAAGATCCGATCAGTTGGAAGGAGGATTTATTAGGATCTTTTAGCAAGGACTCGGGAGTTGTCTTTGGGGGGTGTGAGAGTAAGGCTTGGGACTTATTTGAAAAGATTAATAGGGTTGGTGAGGGAAGGCTGGGGGTAATAGATGCAAAAGGAGGGGAGGTTTAATCGCTAGTTGTGTCTATGAAACTACGGATTATCTCATGGAATGTGAGAGGTTTTAATGACTTCAACAAAAGGGGAATTGTCGGAGGTGCTGTTGCTAAATGGAAACCCGACATATTGTGTTTACAAGAGACAAAGATGTCCATTATGGATGAGGGCACTATTAGATCCATATGGGGAGGGCGCGGTATTAAATGGGTGTGCATGGATGCGATGGGGGTGTCAGGTGGGTTGGTCATCTTGTGGAATTCAGCGGTGGTTGAATTATTGGAAAGCTTGGAGGGTAGGTGGTCTTTATCATGCATGTTTAAAAACAAGGAAGATAATTTTACTTTGTGTTTCTCATGCATCTATGGCCCTGTGGATGACAGGGATAGGTGGGAGTTATGGTAGGAAATAGCGGGAGTGGGTAGGCTATGGGACATCCCTTTATGTTTGGGAGGGGATTTTAATGAGGTTCGGTTTGTAGCAGAGAAAAGCAGTGGTGGTGGAATTGATAGATATATGAGAGAATTCTCTGAGTTTATTGATGAGTTGGAGCTTATGGATTTGCCGCTGGAAGGGGGTTTGTATACTTGGTCAAGTCTTAGGGGAATCCCGTCTATGTCCCGTCTGGATCATTTTCTGATTTCCCAGAGGTGGGAGGAGCATTTTCCACGGGTGATCCAGTCTTGCTTGCCTAGGCTTACTTCTGATCATTGCCCTATTCTATTAGAGTGTGGGGGATGGTGGTAAGGGATGATTCCTTTTAGATTTGAGAATATGTGGCTTAAGGAGCCTGATTTTGAGAATAGAGTTAGAGATTGGTGGTTAGGTTATGAGGTGGAGGGGAATGCTAGTTTTAAATTGGCCATTAAATTGGGATTGATTAGAGAAGATGGAGAGGTTTTCGGCAAGCTTCAGTTGGTCATGGCGAGACTCATGGAGGAGGTGAATATTTTTTACGAGAAAGAAGGGAGAGTCGAGCTCTCGGAGGAAGAGAGGAGAGATAGAGAGGTTTACAATGGAGAGATAGGGAAGAGGTTAATCCACGAAGAAATAAGTTGGAGACAGAAATCAAGGGCGATGTGGTTGAGGGAAGGAGACTCGAATACAAAGTTTTTTCACGGAGTAGCTAATTTCCATCGGCGTAGGAACCATATCGGTAAAATTATATTGGGGGGAGAGGTGTTTGAGGAAACCATTGAGGTTAGGGGGTCCATTGCTCAGTATTAAGAGGAACTTTTCAGAGAAGAGGAAACGTGGCGTCCCTTACTTGATGGGGCCGAGTTCAAGTGTATTTCGGCGAGCGAGGCAGAAAGAATCGAAGGCCTTTTCTCTGAGGAAGAAGTTGTTCAGGTCCTTAAGCCTATGAATGGGGATAAGGCGCCGGGACCGGACGGTTTTTTGATGGCATTTTTTCAGTAGAATTGGTTAGTGGTCAGGAGCGACGTGATGGATTTTTTTGAGGAATTCCACGACAGAGGTTACTTTGTGCCTAGGCTGAATGCTACTTTCATCACTTTGATTTCTAAGAAAGGGGGTTCGATTGATATTAGAGACTTCAGACCGATCAGTTTGATTGGGAGTGTGTACAAGCTTCTGGCCAAAGTGTTATCTTGTAGAATCAGGAAAGTCATTGACCCTCTGATCTCGGAGTCTCAAAATGCCTTCGTTGCTGGTATGCAGATCCTTGATGCGGTGTTAATGGCCAATGAATGTGTGGAGTCTAGGAGTAGAAGTGGGATTCCTGGCATTGCGTGTAAGTTGGACATAGAGAAGTCATATGATCATGTTAATTGGGAGTTTCTCCTCTATTTAATGAAGAGGATGGGCTTCGATGTTCGGTGGTGTCGGTGGATGAAGAGGTTTGTTTCTAAGGCTAGGTTCTCGATACTGATTAATGGGGTTTCTGAAGGTTTTTTTTCGAATTCCCGTGGTTTGAGGCAGGGAGACCCGTTGTCTCCATTTTTGTTCATATTGGTCATGGAGGATTTTATTCGGATGATGGGTCGGGTGGTCGAGACAGGGTGGATTAGGGCTTTCCATTTTGGGACTACTAGCTCTGAGGTGATTTCTGTGTCACATCTCATGTTTGCTGATGATGCGGTCATCTTTTGTGATGCGGATAGATGGAAAATTCGTGCCCTTAAACTTTTGTTGATTTACTTTGAGGCGGTTTCGGGGCTTCGGATAAACGGGGGGAAGTGTGAGTTGATTTTGATAGGGAGGAAGGGGTGGTGGAGGGTTTATAAGGCATTATTGGTGGTAGGATTGGGTCCTTCCCAAATACTTATCTGGGGATGCCGTTTGGAGCCAAATATAAGTCCAGGGCGATTTGGGACCCGGTGTTGGAGAGGATGAGGAAGAGATTGGCAGGGTGGAAGAATGGGTATCTGTCTAAAGGGGGGAGGTTGACTCTAGTTAAGAGTTGCTTTTCTAGTTTGCCCACCTATTTCATGTATATCTTGCCTTTACCTGCTGCGGTGCGAGTTAAAATGGAGAAGCTCATAAGAAACTTTTTGTGGAGAGGCACTGAAGATAGCTTTAAACCCAGTCTTGTTGGACGGGAGGATGTTTGTAAGCCCATCAAGGAGGGGGTGGGACTGAAAAACTTGGGTAAATTTAATAGGGCTCTGCTAGGGAAATGGCTATGGAGATTTCCTCTAGAGAGAAACAGATTATGGAGACGAGTTGTTGAAGCTAGATGGGGATCTACGCAGATGGGGTGGAGGCTGGGTGTGGGATCTTTAGCTCATGGAGTGGGTATGTGGAAACATATTGCAAGAGACTGGGAGGCTTACACTAGTCACACAGAGTTTATATTAGGGAAAGGGGATAAGATTAGGTTCTGTAAAGACAAATGGGGCGTGAATGGGGCTATCCAGGATCTTTTTCCAAGGATGTTCAACTTAGGGCGGAACCCAGATGGTTTGGTGGTTGATCATGTGACTGTTAGTGGAGATGAAGTGTCGTGGAGGCCTCACCTTAGGAGAAGGCTCTGGGACTGGGAGATTCAGGAGGATGAATTATTCATGGAGTGGTTGAAAGCGGCTCCTAGTCCGATGCTTAGAGAGGATGCATTGAGGTGGAAGGGGGAGGGATTGGTGTCTTTTCAGTTCGCAACTTCTATGGATTTTTTACGGGCAGTGGGATTCCTACGGTTCGTTTCCCCTGTAAGAAGATTTGGAAAGTTAAAGCACCGTCGAAGGTCAAGTTCTTCATTTGGAAAGCGTCAAGACAGTCCATATTGACGCTGGAGGGTTTACAGAAGAGAAGATTTCGTCTGGCTAGTCGGTGTTGGTTATGCTATAAGGAAGAGGAGAATACCAATCATTTTCTTTTACACTGCAGGGTGTCGAGAGGTTTATGGAACACTTTTTTTGCTTTGACGAGGACAGTTTGGGTCATGCCGTTGTCTATGAGGGCGATTTTAGAGATGTGGAAGACTCCGTGGGGTTGGTTAGGTGACAAGCGGTAATGGAGTTTGGTTCCACACTGCATCTTTTGGATGATTTGGTTGGAAAGGAATTCGAGATGTTTTGATGGCATTGAGACGCCTCCTTCGAGACTTCGTCGTATTTTTTTTAGCACCCTGCTTAGTTGGTCCAAGGAGAGGATCACTGTTACGACGCATGGGCTTTCTGGACTTTGTGTAGGAGTTACACTCAGCTATGTAATTCATGTGTTTGTGTGGTTGGGTACTGTCTGTATTTCTTGTCCTTGCTTATTTTCTTTATGTACTTCCTGTATACGGGTTCGCTCCCTTAGCGTTGGTGTTTTATTCAATCATTTATTTATCAAAAAAAAAAATAAGCAATATGCATGTTAGGCAAAATTGAGATAGTGCCATTGGATATGGTTTTTGTAAGAACGATTACACCGTGGGCGAAATTAAAATCGTGCCATCGGTTGCCCAGTGTATATATATTATATAAGATTTGTATAAGTACTACACATGACAACAGACTATATATATATATATATATATTGCACATACATCTCTGGTTTAGGAGGTGGTACCTTGGTCTCGGGTTCGAGGCATGGGAGCAGCCTCTCCATATATGGGGGTAAGGTCAGCCGACATCCGCCTCTCCCAGACTCTGCATTTGAACGGGATCCTTATACCCTGAATACGACCCTTTTATCTTTGGTCTAAAAAGAGGACAAGATGTGCGCAATGGTAAAAAATGCAAAGAGGAGGATAAACACATAGAGGAAAAAGAGGGAAAATAGATGGGAGAAATGAGATACGAAAGTTACAAAATGGAGATGATGAAAATGCACCTAAATCGAACAATCAAAGACCAAAAATTGAAGAAATCAAAGCCCTCGTTTAGCGACCTCCCTTTTCATACAAAGATTGAAACCCAAACCCTTGTTTCCCTTTCTCTTTTTAAGACTTTTTTTCAATTATTAATTGATGCCGTTCTGCTCAAAATAACACCCATTTATGATACAACACATTATACACTTGAGACGATACGTATCGTGTATCGACGGTTATTGACAACCATGTTTAGCGTTCAATTAGGCGTGAGTGAGTTTGTATGCTATTAAGGATGCCTTAAACTTCAATTTTCACTTCTAATATCTTTGCAAATTTGAAAATGATCATGTGTTTTATTGTAAGTATGGGCCTACTTTGTCCTGAAGCCATGGATTTCTATCAGCCACCGGGAATGAATATATAAAAGGATTGCATAACTCCAAGTTAAGTCTTGAATTTCCTTCTCTTTGGTATCCTTTTTATGCTATGTTATTTAAGGATGCCTCAAACTTCATGAAGTTCAATTTTCTATGGTTTATATATATAATTTATTATATTTATATATGCCCCCAACCCTTAATCCCAGAAAAGTGTTTGATATTTTTAATTGCAATGTTCTAAAAAAATGTCCTGGAAGGCCGATTAATCGCCTTCTAGACTGTAGAAGGTGGCTCGCCTTGTAATAAAATTGAAAATCGGTTGAAAAAGGTTCCAAAATTACACGATTGTTAAATTGGTTGAAAGCCCGTTTAATCAGCTAGAATCCCAAATCCGATTGTCCTGTTTAATCGATTAGGACCGATTAAAAGGCTGGGGAAGTTTAAAAGGATTTTTTACATTAATCGTTTTTTTATTCTGGTGGAACCCTCTAAATGACTCTCATTTAATGCCCTTTTTAAAATAAAATAAAATATTCAATCTTTTCAATTCCTAAACCCGGCTAAAAACTTAAACCCGCCTGATTCCTCATATACCTTTCCATCTCTTTTTGGAGCCAAATGGCAAGTCGATCGCTATTTCAGCCAGAAAATCTCTAGAACCGGTCAGGACTACTCAATTTCTATGTCGTTGTAAAAGCCTCGAGTTTTGGCACTCTTACATTCTGCATAAGGAGCTCGTTATCGAATCATACCACGCGAATTAGCGACAGGCATGCTAAATGGAGAGACTACCGCTAATGGTACATGTTCCTTCTCCACTACAAACTGGGGGGAAAATGAAGTAGTGGATGCTTTTAATCGGTGTAGCGCCATGCTTTAGTCAATTTTCGGGCTTGACAAGGTGGGCATAAAACTTGTTAGCATAAGATATCCTCAAAATACTAGATACGCGCAGTCATCGAATAATAGTGTAATAATGAACAAAACAAAGCAATGCTTCTTTTTTATAATCAAGGGGAAACAATTAAAAAAAAGATATGGAAATTACATACATGTGACAAGGGTTGGACGGTTGGAGGTCTGATCTTGTATTCCTCAATGACGTGATCCTGATTCACAAATACATATTGAATTTTGGCTTGAAACGTATCGGTACGACCACCAACAGCATTAGTGGCCTCAAAAGTGATGTAATGTGTATAGCCGCAAATACACTGGCAGTTAGCCTTGATGAGTTTGTCAAGAGTGTAGTTTGTACCGCTATTCCTTTGACAGTAGTCCTTGATGGCTAGCTCTGCACCCAACTTAACATTATAGACATTTCTGGGATTCTCCAAATCCGTTGGCATGATTTGAACGATCGTACATACACCAGGGAAGCTTTCCACATCGTAGCCATGTACATAGTATTATATAGGGTTAATTTTTGTTTTGTAACGAAATAAGAAAGTGAACAGACACATGCATGCATATATTTACATACCTTGCTATTATAGACAGAGTCTTCATAACGATGATACTCCTAAGCAGTCATTGAGGTCCTATAACCGTAATATTCTGAATCAGAATCCTCCTCAGGATAGGTCATCTCTGATTTGGCCTTTTCATCTTCACTTTCTTCATCAAACCTCTTTCTCTTGTCTGATTTTTTATGGGAATCGGAACAACTCGCAACAACATCGCTCGTTCTTGTAGAATAACCCATTTGATTGATTTTTTTCTCGAGAGCCAAACCCTAACAGCAACCTCGTACCGTAAATCTCTCTTTATTCTGTCACTTCACTACTACTTTTACTTTATACCCTAGCTCTCTGCCTCTCGTATGAAACTACCCTCCGTTTACTATTTTTCTTCTTAATCATAGGCTACAATTTATAGTTCATCCAAATATAATAATATATTATCTATTTATTTTAGGTTTGTGTTTTTTTTTCAAATTTTTGATTTTTTTTATTCGATTTTTTCCGAATTTAGAATGAAATTTTAGTTTGTCGATTTTCAATTTTTCGATTTCCAATTTTTCGGAAAAAATCGGATGGAAAATCGGAAATAATTTTGAATTTTCGATTTTCTGATCCAATTTTTTCAAAACTATGTCAATCCGATTTTTTGAATTATTTTTTATTTTTTATTTTTTTCGAATTATTTTCCAAATTTCGATTTTCCAATTTTTCTCATTTTTTGAAACTTTCTCACATCTCACATCGATTGGGAGAGGGTGAGGGCTCCAAAGCGTGCTCTATAAAAAGATATTACTCTCATAACTTCTACACAAATGAAAAATGGATCAAATCCTCAAGTACTTATATGTTGGGTTAAACCATTTTCTTTGATTCTTTACAATGAGAATTTTGATTAATCGAAAATCCTAAATTTATTTTTTTGAAATTTTGGAATTTCTTAATTTTCTGGATTTATAATATATTTTTTGAATTCCCAATTTTTTCCGATTTTTCAATATTTCCGAATTCGGAATTTTTTTAATTTTTCGAAAAATTGGATCGAAAATCAGAATAAATATTTTATTTCCAAATAAATCGGAATTTTTTCCGAAGTGGTATTTTCTGATTTGATCCGACCGAAACACAGGCCTAATCTATATCTATATTATAATTATAATATGCAAACCTACAATTAAGCTTGGTGAATATTCAAAGTGTCCACATGACCTCGTTCATTATTAAGTAGTAGTGACAAAATTATGGGTGTGACCTAATTTAAACGGGTTTAATATGAGTTAAGTTAAATATGAGTGGCGCTAAATATGGATGGACCGAATATTAATTGAGTCAACCCATTTTTTTTACGAAAGTAAGTATTACAATTCCAGGTATATGTAAAAAAACTCATATTTTTACTCACAACTTTAAAAATGAGCTTTGTATTTGATTCGTAACTTTAAAATTGGGCTCCATATTTATTCATAACTTTCAAATATGGGTTCCATATTTGACTCATTGCTTTTAAATATGGGTCTCATATTTAAATGACTGGATTAATATGGATTATTTTATTGGGCCACATTTTGCCACTATTACTATTAAGGTATTCTCTCACTCCATTTTTATGTGAGCGCGACACCATTTGTTTATCTCTCCTTTCTCTCCCTTAATTGATTGACACAAACTTTTCAGTTTCTTTTATCTATATATACGTGTCTATTAGCCCTCCTGAGTAATTCTTCTTAGGTACGGATAGCATGTGTCCTAAGCGCACACTTGGAACTCAAAAATAGTAAAGATAGAGTTCCGACATACATAAAATAGCGCATAGATACTCATGTTGAGCTTTCTTACTTACTATTTTTAGGATCAAAACATGTGCCCTTAACGCGCAAGTTAACATTTTTCATTTCTCACTTTTTTCTTCCTTTCATGGTATTAATACCTCCATCGTAATATGCTTAGTGCCCCAATTCGTCCAACTAGGCCAACGTACCCGCCCTCAAATCGTGGATTGATGGATCCGGGGAAAATTCGAGGTGAATGCGCGACTTTATAAAGTCAAAGGCGCGTTCTGCCATGGTCAAATCAGAGCTAAACAAAATTTTTAACTAACTTTAATTTTAGGCCTTTTTTCCGAGAGCCGACCCATATAAATAGCCTAGAAGCTTACATCTATTTGTTATAATGCTTGACAACAAGTAATCCTCATTTATAGACTCTAGTGTTGAAACTTGAGTTCCCATCTGCTGATGTGGGACTTCATGTTCATTTCATTCATTTACTTTACTACTAGTATGTTACGAACTGATGAGAATTTTACTTATGATGCTATAACTTATAAGCCTACATTTGTTTGTACGTTAAATAACTTTTATGTTTAAATTAAAATACATAATACTCCAATATATTTATGTTTTTAAATGAAAATTTAAAATAAAGTATTTTAGTATCCTAAAATGTCTATTTAAATAAACCTTGAATTTAATATTATTATCAGATCAACAAAGTCCTAAATATTTGATATTAGTTATATTGATAATATTTCTCTATTTGTATATATATATATATATATATATATATATATATATATATATATATATATTTATATATTAATTATATAGATGCACTCGTGGCGCTTTCAAATTTCAGTAATTTAAAAATCGACACATTGACGCACTCGCATCCGCACCCGCATCCGCACCCGCATTAGGGCACTCGCATCCGCACCCGCTTTCGCACCCGCACCCGCACCCGCATTAGGGCACTTAGTTACGTTCTCACTCATTTTCTCATCATTTCCTCTCTCATTTTATTACACCTTTTTCAATTGTCATGAGATGCATTCTCTCTCCGACCTTTACCCTCTCATCCTCCGATTTTCCCATTCAATATTCCCTTTATTTGAAGAGATTAGATCTACAAATATATCAAATCTTCATATAATGAACTCGTTATTTTTCCCTAGCTATACAAATATATCAAATCTTCAACCCACACCCATAAAGAAACATAAAAATTATTATTAAGGAATTTTGCTAACGTAATTTGAATAAAAAATCCAACTGATACCGACTCCTAACAAACTCCACAATGTTTAGCAGCAAAAAAGCAACTTCGTGCTAACCCAACATAAATATTTCAATGCGTTTCCGATAATAGTGAATCTATATTTTATATGATAGTGGCCTTCAAGTGTTGTTGAAATATGTACTGAATTTTCCAGTGGGTGTTTCGAGATCGTAGCCAGTGGCGCTTTTGGGGAGGAGGTCGATTGGGAAGTCGTCTGATTCAAGGAGTTTGTAAGCAGCGACGAAGGCTTTCATGATGGTGGTGGGTCAGAGGAGGAGAAGAGAGAGAATGAGACTAAAGGTGATGATTAGAGTCGAGGACATTGTGTTATTTTGAAGAATTTTTTGTGTGAATAGCATGAGATTGTATGAAGATTTCTTGATATGGTTATTATTTATTTCTCTCTTCCAATCCCCCATTCTACTGTAAAAATTATGGCTTATTTCCCTATGAATTTGCCCAATCACCTAGTTCCTTTTTTCGGTCCATATAATTATTTTATTTTTCTCCATTCATTTGGGTGTTTTGCTTTGTTTAAGAGGGTTCTCATAATTGTTTATATTATTTGGATTTATTTATTTATATTCTTTTGATTTCATTTACTTTTTATTAGCATAGTACTATATATATTAAAATATTGGTTATATTGATATGATTAGTCCTCCTAAGCATAGAAAATATTCATATATTTCAAATTCTTGCAAGTAAGTGTTTCCCCTTTCACTTTAGTCGGTCAGTCATATTATTATGTTATATATGGTTTGATAATAGGGTCAATTATTGAATAGTCCCTATTATAAATATATATATTTTAAAAAGGACATATATTTTTAGTTTAACCCATTTAGTCCCTCAAGCACTCAATATTCTCTTATTTTTAGAGGTCCGCGCCAGCGGCACTTCCTCTCCAAAATATGTGACAAAAGGACTTTTTGAAGCAAAATAAAAAAGTTTGGACTAAATGAGTATTAAAAAATGTTCGAGGGACTATTTGGTATATGTCCCTTGATAATATGATGATAGGAGTGTCTTGAGGGTGTATGTTATTATTATATGATTATAGTTCTTCTGGTATATACTCCGAGAAAGAGAGAGAGAGACGAAGATACAATTGATTTAAATGTGAACACACATGAAGATAATACCATAGACAGAGATGATGATTGAATTATTGAAAAATTACATACACTAATATATAATATACTTGCTAATTTAAGTGCTTTTGAAAAAAAAGCAAGAGAAGTGGTAAAAAAACATAACTACAAAACTAATCATAATATATTGGAATTGAAAGTTTAATTCAACTAATGTTATTGACAGGAGATTATTGTAGAAAATTTCTTTCCTACATAATCCAAAAATGAAAAGATCCATTAACATTTTTGTTTTTAGATATCACCATTATTGTGATAGAATAAAAAATTAAAAAGTCTATTTATTTCGCTTATTAAGTTTATTTCTCATTCAAAAATAGTTTATGGAAGTCATTTAGATAATAGTTTGTTTATGAATTTCATTGATAAGCATTCGCGCATCGTGTGGGTTGCAATCTAGTAATATTATAATATGGACTCCTGGAATAAATTTCTAATCAATTAGCATGTTCGTGTCGCACCTTATTCCTCTCTATGTTATATATTATATAATATATCCTCTACTTTAATTTTTCCAGAGGTTCAAGAACTACTCAAATAATGAAGATTATGTGGAATGGTTTGGAATATGTAACGCATGAAGAGTCATTTAATTCTTAGTCTTCCAATTGTCACCTTTAGGTGACTATTCCTATTCCTTTGTTGTTATATATAACTACAACGCCATCTAACTTTATGCATCCCATAACTCGTTGTCCCTTATTCAACCAATTCAGTCAGATTGTGTCTTATATATATATATATATATATATATATATTCACGGCAAGTTCATCAAAAGGAGACATGTGGATATCTAACTGGGGAAAAATAATGCGTGTCTTATTGGCCAAATTGTTTTCATTTTTTCTCTGTATTCTCTTTGTAAATTTATAATAATTTCTTTACTTACCTTTCCTAATCCATTTTTATGTTCTAGAATTTCATCGAATTATTTAGTAAGTAAAAGAATAGAAAGATTATACCATTTTTCCTTCTTCTTGTCGAGGCTTGCACACCTAGCAAAAGGTCCCAAATTTTATGCGAAGGAGAATAAGAAATTCTGCACCAACGGTTTTGATTTCGTTGCAAATCCATCTGAGGAAAAGATTTTGATGCAAAATAGTGAAATTTTATTTTCTTCCTTGACTACCTCTGTAGGTAACAAAAGCGATTTAAATCCAAAAGATACAGTGCTAACATATTATGAGATTGTCCAACAAATCCTGGAACTCGATTATTTAGATTTCACAAAAAATGTATTCTATTGTAGGGTAAAGGCGAAGGACACTACGAATGCTTGTAAAGTTGATCCTGACTCCAAACTTATCATGGTAGATTTATCAAAGATGAAGAGTAAAGATCGCATAATCGTCGAGCCTTTTATTTGTGCCTTTCAAAATCTAAAGAAGGTATTCTACTCTAAGCGCATAAACAATGAAAATTCTCCTATTATTGTGCATGCACCAAAGGAAAACAGACTCATTAAAGGCTCCTAAAGTGTTCCAGTCTGCTGTTGATGGAAACACTAATTTGAAAGATCTTTTTGTTGATTTCGATGAAGATTGAGAATCAAAAAATTATTTTACCCTTGACAATCATATTTGTATCCTACTATTAGATTGACCCTAGACAATCCGATTTGTATCCAAATTATATCATGTTAGTTTGATTGACAAATGTTTAGTTTGATTTACGAATGTTTAGTTTCAATTATGTGTGTTTGGTTTTAATTATGAATGTTTAGGAGCACAAACACCTTGCACGGGACCAACGTAACATGTAGCAACTGATCGCATAGTCACGGGACTCTCGATTCGATAATATGACCAAAACTTGCAAGTAGTTAGACTTAGGCTTGAAAACATGTCGTTGAATAGCGGAAATGCCAAGCATCCCTACAAGAGACTCAAACACCTCGCACAGGACTCGTGTAACACGTAGCAATTGACTGTGTAATTACGGAACTCCCAATTGGAAAATATGACCAAAACTTGAAAATAGATAAGCTTAGACTTGAAAACATGCCATTGAAGGGGGGAAAATACAAAAAATCCTTCAAACGGACCCGCAAGAGGCACGAGCACCTCGCACGGGACCAGGATAATATGTAGCAACTGACTTTATATCCACGGATCTCTCGGTTCGAGAATATGACCAAAACTTATAAATTGTTAGACTTAGGCTAGAAAACATGTCGTTGAAAGGCGAAAACATAAAACAACTCCCAAGCGGCCCTACAAGAGGCATGAACACCTCGTACGGGATCAACGTAACATGTAGCAACTGATCGTGTAATCACGAGACTCCCGATTCAAGAATATGACCAAAACTTTCAGATAGTTAGACGTATGCTATAAAACATGCTTTTGAAGGACAAAATGCAAAAACATACCCCAAGCGGACTACAAGAGGAACGAACACCTCGCACGAGATAACATGACACGTAGCAACTGATCGCATAGTCACGTGACTCTCGGCTCGATAATAGTACCAAAACTTGTAAATAGTTAGACCTAGGCTTGAAAACATACCATTTAAGGGTTAAAAATAGACCCTAATCAGTCCTACAAGAGGCACAAACACCTCGCACAGAATTAACATAACATGTAGCAACTGATCATATAGTCATGGGACTCCGGGTTCAAGAATATGATCAAAGTTTGCAAATAGTGAGACTTAGCCTAGAAAACATGTCGTTGAAAGGCAAAAATACAAAACAGCCTCCAAACAATCCCGTAAGAGGCACGAACACCTCATACGGGATCAACATAACAGGTAAAAAGTAATTACGTAGTCACGGGACTCTCATTCGAGAATATGCCAAAACTTGAAAATAGTTAAAATTTAGCTTGAAAACATAACGTTAAAGGGAGAAAATGTAAATATTTCCCTAAACGGCCTCGCAAGAGGCACGAATATCTCATAGAGACTAACATAACATGTACCACTTGACCACATAGTTACGGGACTCTCGGTTCAAGAATATGACCAAAGATTACAAATAATTAGGCTTGGGATAGAAAAGATGCCATTGAAGGGAAAAAAATGCAAAACAACCCCAAAACAGCTTCGCAAGAGGCAGAAACACCTTACACGGGATCAACGTAACACGTATCAAATGACTACATAGTCACGGGACTCCCGATTTAAGAATATAACCAAAACTTGCAAATAATTATACTTAGGCTAAAAAAATATCGTTGAAGCGCAAAAATGAAAAACATCCCCCAAACTAGGGGTGTAAACGGATCGGGTCTGGGTATATCCATATCCGATCCGGGTATTTTTTTAGCGGATCGAGTCTTACCCGATTACCCGTAGGGTCTCAGAAAATGGATCCAGACCCGGATCCATTAAGGACCTGACCCGAATACCTTTGACAAACTTGCAAAACCAAATTTACTATAGATAGATAGATAGATAGATAGATAGATAGATAGATAGATAGATAGATAGATAGATAGATAGATAGATAGATAGAGTAAGAAACTTACAGCAATACATATATATTACAAACTTACAGCAATACATACATATATATTACAAACTTACATATATATTACAAACTTACAGGAATACATACATTACAAACTTACAGCAATACATACATATATATTACAAACTTACAGCAATACATACATATATATATTACAAACTTATAGCAATACATATATACAGACTACTATACATATATATATAGTAACTTACAGCAACAGCAATACATATATATATATATATATATATATAAAGTAACTATATGTAAGACTATATATATAATATTATATATAAATAAATATATTTATTATATTATATATATACACATTCGGGTCGGGTCCTTATCGGATCGGAGTCATGTATATCCAAACCCGGTTCATTAAACTAATCGAGTAATCGGATAATCGAGTCTATAAAATTTGCTCAGATCCATTAATTCGGGTCGGATCCGGATCGAGTTCGGGTCTAGACCCGGTCCATTGACAGCCCTACCCCAAACGACCCCGCAAGGGGTACAAACACCTCGCACGAAACTAACATAATACATAGAAACTGTTCGCGTAGTCATGGGAATACCGGTTCTAAAATATGACCAAAATTTTAAAATAGTTAGACTTATACTAGAAAACATGTTGTTTGATGGGTGAAAACTCATAGTAGACCCCAAATGACCCCGTAAGAGGCACAGAAACCTTGCACGGTTTCAAAGTAGCACGTAGAAACTGATCGCGTAGTCACGAGACTTTCTGTTTAAGAATATGACCAAAACTTACAAATAGTTAAACTTGGGCTAGAAAACATATCGTTGAAAGGAAAAAATGCAAAACAGTCCTAAACGACCCTGCAAGAGGCACGACCATCTCACACGAGACAAAGAAATTGACCGCATAGTCACGGGGCTTTCAGTTTGATAATATGACCTAAAATTGTAAATAGTTATGTTGGACTTAAAACATGTCGTTGAAGGGACAAAATACAAAATAGCCCCCAAACGGCCTCGCAAGAGGCATAAACACCTCTCACGAGACCAACGTAACACATAGCAACTAACCGCATTGTCATGGGGATCTCAATTCGAGAATATGACCAAAACTTGCAAATAATTAGACTTCGACGGGAAAATATGTTGTTGAAGGGAGAAAATATAAAACAAACCTGAAACGGCCCCGTAAAAGGAACGAACACCTCGCATGGGACCAACGTAACACTTAGCCACTGACCGCATAGTTACAAAATTCTCGGTTCAAGAAAATGACCAAAACATATAAATAATTATACTTAGGTAGAAAACATGTCGTTGAAGGGCGAAAGCACAAAACATCTCCCAAACGGCCCCATAAGAGGAATAAATAACTCGCACGGAACAAATGTAACACGTAGCAATTGACCGTGTAGTCACGGGACTCCCGGTTCGAGAATATGACCAAAACTTGCAAATATTTAGACTGAGGCTTAAAAACATGTCATTGAAGTGTGAAAAAAAAATCACCAAATTCCCCATAAAAGGCACGAACACCTCGCACGGACACACGTAACACGTAGCAACTGACTGCGTAGTCACGAGACTCTCGATTCGAGAATATGTCCCAAAATTACAAATAGATAGACTTAGGCTTGAAAACATGTCTTTGAAGGGCAAAAATATAAAATAGTCCCAAAAGGTCCCGACAAAAACATAAACACTTTGCACGGGACCATCATCAAACGAAATAATTAACCTAATAACGGGACTCCTGGTTCGAGAATATGACCAAAACCTGCAAATAGTTAGACTTAGGATAGAAAACAAGATGTTGAAGGGAAAAAATGCAAAATAGTACCCCAAACGGCCCCACAAGAGGCAAGAACACCTCGTAGGGACCAAGGTAACCCGTAGCAATTGACCTCGTAGTCGTGGGACTCTCGATTTGATAATATGACCAGAGCTTGCAAATAGTCAGGCTTAGGCTTGAAAACATGTCGTTGAAGTGAGAAAATGCAAAATAGTCCCCACATGGACCTGCAAGAGGCACGCCAACAGGCACGAGACCAACAAAAAATATAACAACTAATCGTATAGTCACAGGACTCCCGATTCAAGAATATAACCAAAACTTGCAAATAGTTAAACTTGGGCTAGAATAGATGTCATTAAAGGGAAAAAAAATAAAATATCCCCCAAACGGTCTCGTTAGAGGCACTCATACCTTGCACGGGACCAAGGTAACATGTAGCAACTGACCACATAATCAGGGACTCTCGGTTTGAGAATATTACCAAAAATTGCAAATAGTTTGACTTAGGCTAGAAAACATATCGTTAAAGAGAGAAAATGCAAAATAGCCCCTAAATTGTCCCGTAAGAGGCACGTACACCTCGCATGGGGCCAGTGTAACACTTAACAACTGATCGCATAATCGCGGGACTTTCGGTTCGAAAATATGACAAAAACATGAAAATAGTTATACTTAGTTTAGAAAACATGTCGTTGAAGGGGAAAAAATGCAACATATCCCCCAAACGGGCTTGCAAGAGGCACAAACACCTTGCACATAACCAATATAACACGTAGCTATGATGTTCCCTGCCTCTAGATAGGGGGAAGTTATCCTTGGGACACGTTCATCCGTTCAGGGCTTACTATGGCATCGACTAGTTGGTCAATATCTGATATGGGTAAGTTGTCTTTGGGACATGTTTTATTTAGTTCGCTCACTACCTTTTTTTCTACTAGGATCGAAATCGGGATCCACTTAGGGAATTTTACTTCCTTTGGGGGGTTGTTCATCATGTCTTCTATGTGATCAGCAAAAATGTCGAATTCACATCGAATATGCTGGGGACATCACATTAGGATCAATGTCAGTCATGTAATATGGTTGTCATGTGAACACATCATTTTCTCTTTGAGGAAATACACCAGCTCCTCCTTTTCCTAATCGTCGAGTAAAATGTCGATCAAAAATTTCTTCACTGGGTGAGGGTTGAAAAAGAGTTACTAAAGCCGTTTATTGAAAATAAACTATTTAAGTAACTCCGAGTTGTTTTTTGAAGAAACTCTTTTCTTAAATCAAAAAGAATTAATCACAAGATGTGTTAAATAAAACAGTATGTACGAGATCTTATTCAAGATTTGAATAACAAGTTTAAAAGATAGTTTAAACAAGTTTTAAACACAGCACAACCAAGACTGAGGTGAGGAGATGTAGAAAGATTTTGTTCACAATTTTTTACGTGGTAAAACTTCACCAATTGAGGAAACATCCACGACTCCCTCTACGGAGTAAAATGAAAAATCCACTAAAACAAATTTATGAGTTACAAACTATATAACTAACATGAAAACAACTCAGACTTATATAAGTTTAGGAATGTACCCTCTGGTGTCCTTATAACTTCTCTACAGTTCTGATTGTAGATGTAGTTCTCTCAGTTTGTCAACTTCTTATTTGTTCCAGCACTTTACGTCGACTTATGTTCACAAGATCTTATTACCAACACTTTTCGTGTTGTGGGGTGAAAGTGTTTGTGGAGGTGCTCTCTAACACGTGCATGCACACACACACACTTATTAAGTTCAAACAGTCCTAACAAATTACAGTAAGACTATATGCTGTGATCTTTTCTTTTCTTTCTTCTTACAAAACTTTGAACCTTATTTGACCTTTCAATTAATCCCAGAATCCACGGATATCTTGCTTACAAATCAGTCAAGATCTTAATCAATCTCAGTTTTGAAATGATTTTCGAGATTGAAAACCTCCAAGTGAGATTCCAAACTAGGTCAAAGGTTTAGTTTTACAAGAACAAGAAACACAAAGCATTTATTGTTGATTTCGAAGTAAGAAAACGTTTTAGAGAAAATAATCAACAATATATTTCTCAAGATGAGAAATAAAGAATGAAATTAAGTGTAATGTAACATGAATAACTCAGATCTGAGATTTCTATGGAATCAGAAACTAGATCTAAGTAAAAGTTTAAGCTGGAAACAAGATCTAACAAACACAAGGTTACAGCAACAAAAATAACTCAACTCAAACTCTCAAACACTCAAGAACACTCAGGATGGTGTTTTTGGATATGGTGTTTTGAAGAAGTGTTTGGGTTTGGTTTGAAGAGGATTTGGACGAATGAAGTTAGGGTTTCTAACTTTCTTTCTCTCTCTGGTTTCTCTCTTCTCTCTCTTCTCTCTTCTCTCTTCTCTCTTCTCTCTCTTCTCTCTCTACTCAGAAGAATGGAAAAATGGCAAAAGTCTTCGAAGTCTAAGAGTAGGGCTCCTTTTATAATGTGAGGAGAAGGTTCGATATATCTTATCAAAACCAAGGGCTAGGATTGAGTCAATATAATTTGACTTGAATCCAAGGGCTCACACAACGCGGTGGTTTAAACGAACACTGATTGGTTTAAAGAGATACACTGGGATTCATCAAGGAAACATGCAGATCGTTGATAAGAGATGATCCAAGGGCTGATAGCATACGCATTTTTAACTCAGTAAAGAAACAAAGTTCCACCCAATCAGATGCAGACAGGTGTAGGGCAAATAATGGATATAAAATGCGCGTCAAAAGTAATTAAAATCACACCCTCATGTTTATGCCGCTTTTGGATTCTACCCAAGGTAACATTAGGCCAAAATTCCCAACAAATAATATTTAGAGAATGACCCCAAAAACTTATAAATCAAGTTTTTGTTAATAAAACCTTGTTTAAAAAATGTTTAAAAAATCCCAAAAAATTAATAAAAATCAGACTTAGGGATTTAAATACACTCAACATATGTACACACATTATTATGCAGTATGACATGTATGAATTGAATTCTACTGTGTGTGAGTGTTGGCAATAGTATCTTGATCACTACAAGATAGAGAGATGAAGAAGCAATCCAATTTCTGAGGTTCTTTGGTTTCTAGGATGGACATAATTTTGTCACAATTTCCAAACTAGATGAGCACTTATACAATATAGACTCAAGTGAGTCAAAAGTATAAGGGCTTCAATCTCCCCCTTTGGAAATATGAGACAAAATCTCCTTTGAGTCAATTAGGACTCGTAGGGCAACAAAAATAAAGGAAAACTTAGTCCTATCAAAATTCTATCTACCCAAATCCTAGAAATCAAAAAGTACATAACTCAACTATTTACAATTTAACACCCTATTACAACAGTTGAGAATGACTGTACAAAAAGAATACCTGCAATGAATTACTAAGATCAAGCTGTTTAGTATATGCAATAGAATCCTAGACTCAAATTTCTCCCCCATTTTGTCTCAAATGGACAAAGGGAAAAACTTGGACAAACAGCAAAGTTATTACTCAGCACACACCATACCAATAGATTTACGTAAAGAAATGAATCTATTATAGTCTAGAGGTTTGGTAAACATATCTGCGAGTTGTAGATCAGTAGGAAGATAATTAATTTCTAATTCCTTAGATTCAACCCATTCGCGTATAAAATGATGTCTTATTTTTATATGCTTTGTTCGCGAGTGTTGAACAGGATTTTTAGAAATATTAATCGCACTTTGATTATCACAATAGAGATGCAATTGGTTTTCTTGAATACCATAATCACTTAGCATTTGTTTAAGCCACAATAATTGAGCACAACAGTTACCAGTGGTTATGTATTCAGATTCAGCTGTCGAGAGTGATGTGCAGTTTTGTTTTTTACTACTCCATCCTACCAAGTTATTAACAATATAATAACATGCTCCTGAAGTGCTTTTACTATCATCAATACACCCAGCCCAGTCAGCATCAGTGTACCCAATAATAGTGCTTGGTGTGTCATTAGTGTACCAAAGTCCTAGATTCAGAGTGCCTTTAACATATTTAATTATATGTTTAACAAAATTCAAATGGCTCTCTTTAGGTTTGTTTTGATAACGAGCACATACACACACAGCATACATGATATCAGGATGCGAGGCAGTAAGATATAGTAATGTTCCGATCGTGCTACGATATAGAGTAGGATCTATGGATTTTCCATTTTCATCTTTCGACAGTTTTACCGTAGTACTCATAGGTGTTTTAGCATCTTTAGCACTCTCGAGGCCAAATTTTTTAACGATCTCTAATGCGTACTTAGATTGCGAAACAAATAATCCTTCTGGATTTTGTTTGACTTGGAGACCTAGGAAGAACTTTAACTCCCCCATAAGGGACATCTGAAATTCCTTACTCATAATTTCAGAAAAGGATTTTACTTCTGAGGGAGAAGTTGATCCAAATATAATATCGTCTACATAAACTTGAGCAATAGTGATGTGTTTGTCAAAATGTTTGACAAAGAGAGTTTGGTTATTTCCACCTCTTTTGAAACCTTTGTCTAAAAGAAAACTGGAAAGACGCTCATACCAAGCTCTAGGAGCTTGTTTAAGGCCATATAAAGCCTTTTTCAGACGAAATACATGATTTGGATAATTAGGGTCAATGAACCCTTTAGGTTGTTCTACGTAGGTTTCTTCAGCCAGAATTCCATTAAGGAAAGCAGATTTGACATCCATTTGGTATAATGTAAAATGCATATGACAAGCTATAGAAAAAAGCAATCGAACAGATTCTAAACGAGTGACAGGGGCAAATGTCTCGTTAAAATCAATTCCTTCTATTTGGGAGTATCCTTGAGCAACTAATCTAGCTTTATTTCTAATTATTATCCCATTTTCATCAGTTTTATTTTTGAAAATCCAACGAGTACCAACAACCTTTTTGTGATCAGGACGTGGAACAAGATACCATACATCATGAATGACAAATTATAAAAGTTCATCCTGCATAGCAGAAATCCAGTGAGAGTCATTCAATGCCTCATTTACATTCTTTGGTTCCATAAGGGAAACAAAACATGCATAATGAGCATAATTTCTAAGTTGGGATCTTGTACGCACTGGCTCACTAGGGTTACCAACTACGTTGTTTATGGGATGATCTTTAGAAACCTAGTTAGGTACTTCAGGTGTCTCAATAGGTAATGAATTATCTATTTTAGAGGAGTCATTTTCTAAAATGTTTGTAGACTCTTCCTCAATAGTTGATTCACCAGGCTTGCTTTCTACAGTAGTGTCACTAACAATTACATTTATGGATTCCATCAAGGTTTTAGTGCGAAGATTATACACTCGATAAGCTCTACTGTTAGGCGAGTATCCTAGAAATATGGCTTTATCTCCCCGGCTTTTAAATTTGGATAAGTGTTCCCTATCTTTGCATACATAACAAGTACTGCCAAAAGTTCTAAGATACTTGAGATTAGGCTTTTTATTGTACCAAAGTTCGTATGGGGTTTGTTTGGAATTCTTTCTAAGATAGACCCTATTAATAATGTGACACGCAGTACGAATGGATTCTACTCAAAAATATTTAGGTAAATTCTTAGCATGTAACATGACGCGTGCCATCTCTTGAAGAGTACGATTCTTTCTCTCAGCGATTCCATTTTGTTGAGGAGTCTTAGGAGCACTGAACTCGTGTTTATAACCATTATAGTCACAGTATTCTATAATACCAGTGTCTTTGAATTCACCACCTCTATCACTACGAATTCTATTTACTTGAGAGTCCTTTTCATTTTCAATCCTAAGAAGAATTTTTAGGAAGGTTTGAAAAGTGTCAGAATTTTGTTTTAAAAAGGCCACCCAAGTAAATCTGGTGAAGTCATCAACCATAACTAAGATGTAACTGTGTCCACAGAGGCTAACAGTTTGGGAGGGACCCATTAGATCCATATGGATGAGTTTTAATGGATTAGAGGTAAGAATATCCTTAACTTTCTTATGAGGTGCCTTAACAATTTTACCTTCCTGACAGGAACCACAGACAATATTATGAATGGGTTTAATTTTTGGAATTCCTCTTACTATGTCATGAGTAGACAATTTACTAAGATTATCGTAATTTATGTGACCCATTCTGTTATGCCATATCTCGTTATCATCCATTCTAGAAACATTACAGATTTCAGAATTGTTTATGACAGTGTAACAGTTGTCAGGAGTTCTGAATCCAGTAATTATTCATTCACCTTTTTCATTTAAAATTTTGCAATTATTCTTTGAAAAGGTAACAGTATGGTCTGAGTCACAAAATTGCGAAATACTAAGTAAATTGGCCTTTAGACCTTTAACTAGAAAAACATCTTTAAGAATAGGAAGCCCATCTTCTTGGAGAGTTACTTTGCCTATGATTTGAGATGAAACTCCATCACCAAAAATGACTTTACCACCAGCAAATCTGGTTTTGTTTAAAAGTTTAGATTCATCTCCAGTCATGTACTTAGAACATCCAGAGTCTAAATACCAACCAGATGATGTGTGTTCAGCTTTTAAAGCGGTAACAACAATATTACACTTCATCTGAGGTAATAGATCATCTTTTCTAACCCAAATTGCTCTAGTTTTCATCTTGCGCTTATTAGCTCTCAACTGATAAAATTTGCGAGCATTAGATTTTTGCTGAAAAATATTTTGCGCATGATTTTGAATTTTGTGAAAGGCTTGAGCATTTGGTTTAGGAAAGTGCTTAGGATTCCTTCTAGGAAATGTTCTTTTAGGTTTGGTCTTTCTCTTTCTATAGTTAGAGTTTTTATCTGGCTGTCTAGGAAGTATATAATTGTTTCGACTTCTCCTAGAATAGTTAAAGTTCTGGTAGGTACAAGGATTATAGATAGGTTTAACTAATCTCCTCGCATAGCAACCATCGAAAGAGTGACCATATATGTCACAGTAGGAGCAATAGATGATATGCCCCAAGTGTAACCTCGGCCCAGAGACACCAACCTCGACCGAGATGATGGCCGAGATATTGATCGACCCTAGATAAGCCATGGTCCCACGATATCATCCCTCGGCCAGACCAGGTTAGGCCCAGGCCGACACTACCATCTACATTTCCAATGGACACTACGCGCATCACAGGCATCAACAGCACTCTCGTATACCTGGGTATGGCAACCTCGGCCGAGTGCAGACTGAGGTGACAAGAAGCCTTAGTAATCGTCAGTATGGAATCAGTCCAACCTCGGCTGGGGCCGACCCCAGCATAATGTCTCGACTGAAATCAGGCCGAGACTCCCTATGACACATCTCGGATTGAACGAACATCAATCCTTTACAGCTCGGCCTCACCCAGGCCGAGGTCATCCACCAATATGGCGGCCGAGCATCTGTTGACCTTTGGATAAGGACACATGGGCACAAATCAGTTGTAACAAGATTATTCTCCACACGTGGGGAGAATATTTCATCATCATTCCTTACATGTGACAGTGACAGATGTCACTCCCACATTGGTGAGGCTACCACACACATGCTCATTACATGCATGGGGGGTACATTAGACCCCCTAGGTACTATATATAGGGATCATCCCCTACCTTACAAAAGGATCCCAGTTATTGAACCCTAGCTGAAACTCTGTTTAAATTCACAGTAGAGAGATAAAGCTTGAGAGATTGTATCCATGGCCATTAGTGCCTTCTTCCAGTGATATTACTCACACACTCACAGTGGACGTAGGCCAGTTTGGCTGAACCACTTATATACCGGTGGACTCTCCTCTTCTCCTCACCTCTTTCTCTTATCTCTTTACATAACTGTGCTGCCATTGTTATTCTTATATTGAGCTTGGAAATACCTTATCTGGTGGTGCTGATTCCGGCATCATCAATAGAGATTGCTCAAAGTTGGGGTCTCCTTAGGAAAGTCTCTAAACAAAGGTTTTGAAAAGTTTTGAGGCTGAACTTTATTCCTAGGGAGTACAGGTTTGAATGTAGGTTCACTCTTTCTGATAAAGGGGCAGACGTATTTAGCCTTAGGTGAACTTTCATGCTTAGAGCAGCTTGATTCCCCAATGTTAAAGTTTTGATGTTTCAAATCAAACTCAGTTTTTAGGGAATGAAAATTTGGGCATGTTTCAATAGGTCTTTTGCCTCCTGACACAAATTTGATAGGTTCAAAAGATTTAGTTTGTGTCTTCAAATTGGGGCAAAACCCTATACCAGTTCGATCATCAGAATTGGTTTTAGATTCAGCAACAAATTCATCAAAACAGTTAGAATTATTTTCAAATTTTGTAAATTTTTTGAAAACAGTTGTTGTCTTTTCTTTGGTTTGTTCGAATTCTAGCAAGGTCCCTTTGTACTTTTTCTCCAGAATTTCGTTAGTTTCAGTCAAATTTTTCAGTTTTTCATCAAAAATCTTAATTTCACTTTCATGAGTTAAACATTGAGTAGTATACTCTTCAGCATTCAGTTTGACCATCAGGCTTAGATCTTCCAACTTTTTGGTAAGATCTTTCACAATTTTTTCTAGTCTAGCACTTTTCTTGAGAGTTTTAGTGTAAAGTGTGTGAATGTCTGGGAGATCTTCATTATCCGAGTCACTAAGTGTAGTGTGTGAAGTGGCCCCTAAGGCTTCATTCTTAGAACTCACACACCCATTAACATCGTCATTATCGCTTTCCCTTTGACTCACACACCCTGAGGTAGAACATGCAACATTCTCAGTAATCAAAGCATCTAAACCAGTAATAACCATATTCAAAGTATTAGTCATAGAACTATTTGGTTCATCCTCATTAACAAACATAGGCATGTCATCATTATAAATAATCTTGGCAAAGAAGGACATGCAAGGATCAAAAACATCAGATGACTCAGTTTCCTCATTTTCAGAGTCACTTGAATCATCCCATGTTTTGCAGATGTTAGCTCTAGTATGTTTGTTTTGAGTGTTCAAGTTAACTCTACAGTCTTGAGCAATGTGTCCCAGTTTACCACATCTATAGCATTCAGTCTTCTTAAGGTCTCTATTAGGTCTGATATGAGAGTCCTTGTGATTTTTGTCATGGTTTTTCTCATAAGGTCTGTGACTAGAAGGAGTTGGATAATTTGACTTGCCTTGTTTATTTGCCACTTTGTTTCTAAACTTAATGATTTTCTTGAACTATTTTGTCATTAAGGCAATCTGATTGTCCAAACTCTCTATATCGCAGTCCTCATCAGATTCATCATTGGAATTATTAAACTCAGGTTTAATCAATTTAGAAGAGAAGCTTAGATTGGAACTAGTCTGTTTCCTATGGGATTGGGTCAACTGTTTCTTAAATTCCAGTTCCATTTCCACAGTTCTTAATTTACTACTGAGTAATTCAGGAGTGAGATTAATATCACACATTTCCTCAATAGCATATCTTTTATTATCAAACTTTTGTGGTAATGATCTTAGAAGTTTAGATACAATTTCTTGTCTATCATAAGTTATCCCATTAGCATGCAGTTTGGTCACAATATCAGTCAGGTTCATATAGAAGTCATCAAATGACTCAGTCTCAGACATAATTAAGGAGTTATACTGTTGGATAAGCATTTGAGTTTTAGCAGCCTTAACTCTAGTGTCTCCTTCATGAGCAGTAACCAAGGTGTCCCAAGCTTCCTTAGAAGTGGTACAAGATGAGATTCTTTTGAACTCATGTTCATTTATGGACATAAATATGGCATTCTTTCCTTTGTTATTATTTCGAGAAACTTGTTTCTCTTCTTGAGTGAACTCACTTAAAGCTTTCTTAACCCTCTCATTACTTCCTTCGTTGGCTGGTTTTGTAGGAAAAGTATAACCATTTTCAACAATGTCCCAGACATCATCTCCCAGAGTTCCTTGAATGAAAGCAATTATCCTTACTTTCCAGTAAGCAAAATTGGTTCCATCAAAGATTGGAGGTCTGGTCAAGTTACCAAATCTTTCATTTTTCTCGTCCATATTTGATTTTCAGAAAACAATTTCAGAAACACAGGATCTCTTAAAAAGCAGTTTTACCAAGCTCTGATACCAATTTAAAAGGCGTTACTAAAGCCGTTTATTGAAAATAAACTATTTAAGTAACTCCGAGTTGTTTTTTGAAGAAACTCTTTTCTTAAATCAAAAAGAATTAATCACAAGATGTGTTTAATAAAACAGTATGTACGAGATCTTATTCAAGATTTGAATAACAAGTTTAAAAGATAGTTTAAACAAGTTTTAAACACAGCACAACCAAGACTGAGGTGAGGAGATGTAAAAAGATTCTGTTCATAATTTTTTCGTGGTAAAACCTCACCAATTGAGGAAACATCCACGACTCCCTCTACGGAGTAAAATGAAAAATCCACTAAAACAAATTTATGAGTTACAAACTATATAACTAACATGCAAAAAACTCAGACCTATATAAGTTTAGGAATGTACCCTCTGGTGTCCTTATAACTTCTCTGCAGTTCTGATTGTAGATGTAGTTCTCTCAGTTTGTCAACTTCTTATTTGTTCCAGCACTTTACGTCGACTTATGTTCACAAGATCTTATTACCAACACTTTTCGTGTTGTGGGGTGAAAGTGTTCAAGTGGGTCAAAAGTATAAGGGCTTCAAGGGTCATCGAAAATCACTTCCTCTAGTGGTTCCTTATATGTTTTTCACCTATTATCTCTCATTTTTAAGGTCTAATGGAAGAGATGAATAATTACTGAGCAGAGTCTTGATTTCCACATATCTCCATTACCCTTGGGTCGGTAATGCATTTGAGATTTTGGTGGTAGGTTGACAAGACTAGCTCCATTGTGTGGAGCGATCCTCTCCTTAAAATGGCATTGTGCTGCAATTCAATATCCACAATGAAAAATTCTATAATCTTTTATATACTCTCAATTTATACTGGTAGCACAACTTTCCCTAGTGGTATTATCATTCTTCCAGCGAATACGACCAGAGGAATGGTCGCCTCCTTTAAATCCTCCATTTTCAAGTTGAGTTGGTTAATATACATGACTTCTAAAGATCTCCCTTGGTCCACTAGTAGCTTATCCACTTTAAAAATAGTGTTTATGGCGCGATGAGCCTTGCTGAGATATAATTTCTCATCGCCCTTTGGCCTATCATTCTTTATTTTTACCCCCTTCTTCGAGGCATGCTCCCTGTCTCCATTTTTTATCACCTTTGGCCGACCATTATCCTATTGTGTGTCTTCTACTATGTAATCTATCTTAGCATATATCTCAATCTGAGACACCATGTTGTCTATAGTAGTAGCCTCATTTTTGGTGAGGGACTGGTGCAGCATGGAATTGTTCGGAAGGTCGATCTTAAATGAGGCTATTGCCATTTTTTTGGAGCAGTCTTTCACCTCATTGTACGTTTCCCACTAGCGTCGAGCATATTCACGTAAGGTTTCATGGAGATTATTCTTCATCATGAGGAAGGATTCCATCCTCTTTGGACAAGTGTTTTCATTGATAAATCGTGTTATGAAATCCTCTACGAGTTGTTTAAAGATGGTGATCGATCGATATGGTACCTTCTCAAGCCACTTGTGCACAACATCCCGCAAACTGGAAGTGAAGATATGTTATATGATGGCCTCGTAATTGTTCCAGAGCATCATGGATTGGCGATACATTTTGGAATGCTCAAAGTCCTCGACTGATCGAGTAAATGGTGATTTCATTTGGCAGATAAAAGTGCTTATGGAAAGTTCCTCAGCGGTCCTTCCCCTCAAAGGGAATAATGGTCGTCGATCTCTCTTCGTATAAGGTTGCAAATTTTCGTGTCATAACGACTTTTGTGGATGTCTTTCTTGTTTGGTGAGCCCCTCCAGTAGGAATAATCTTGATCATGTCACAAACTTCATCCTCGGCTGTGAGTTTTACTCACATAAGGTTAGGGGTTAGGGTAGCTTCATGACATTTGCATATGTATTCGTGGAGTTCCTTCTCTATCCACTCCAGGTGACATTGAAGGCGGGTATTCTCCTCTGCTAATGGAATGTGGTCGTTTTCTCTTAATGAAGGCAGTGTTTATAGGCATCCACGAGCCGCAAGATCTAGTTAGATCGTGGAGTCTCATTGCTCTCCACTATTTGATCACCGTGTCAATGATAACGAGAACTGGGAGTATTACGGCTCCTGTTAGGTTAAATCATAGACCTGATCTTTAAGAACTCATGGTCATTCTGGTTGTCTTATAGACTGTCGTGAGATGGTAAGTGCTCATTGTGTGAATGAGACGTGGCTAGTAGTTAGCATGTTTGGTTGAGAAAGAAAAATTGATTCTCATAGATGGTGTCAACTGTAGGTGATAAAATCCTACATGTTCTATTCAACACAATTAAAATAGAGCAGAAAATAAAATATATACAATTATACAAGAACATTATATTTATGGTTCGATAATGTGATCTCGTTCTAATAACAATGGTCACGTGTCTCTTTCTCTTGGGGTGAGGGTTACATTTATAGAGAAAAAAATAAAGAACATTGAGCCGTGCAAGACTCTATGAGTTAGGATGAATTCCAGATTGGTCGGCCATATTTAGCTCCTAGATTTTCGTAGGTTAGCTTCAACAATTTATCTTCTTATGTGAGATACTTGATATGATCAATGGACACGTATCCTCTCATGTGTGATCGAATTATCCTGTGACACCCCGCCTAAATAAATACCGGGTTATCAATCCTATATCAAATTTAAAACAGGAATCTCAGGGGTTCATTCTTAGCATCACTGTCGAAAACTTTTTAAAACTTTACTAACCACCTAGTATTCAAAAAGACTGATGTTAAATTTATCTTTTTATTAAACAATTAAATATGCATGCTGAATAACAAATAAACCATACATCCAAACCATGAGTCTAAAACAGTACTAAATGACTAAATGACCTGCCGAATAAACAATCGGCTCAAAATCCTAATAATAATAATTCAATAAATGAATACATAAACCAAATACTGAGTCTAAAAGTAAAAGGGGAAACATGAACTGAATGAATCTACAACTGAGATAAGAATCCTACTCTATGAATAAAGAAATGATACGTCTAAATCAAATCCTGCAACCATCCACAATGTTGCAGCTGCGTAACCCTAGAATAGATAAGTCAACTATGGCATCCCTGTGGCTGGACACCTGTTAATATACATATACATAGATAAGAGAGAAGAAGTACAAGAAATGGGTCAGAGCCCGATTTATAAAAATGTTTAGCAAGCATTTTATTGCAATAAATGAAATACGTAGTATATAATGTTCATAATTGCTTTTACGGTCCCACTCTCTTGAGGACGATCTCACCTCTCTTCTATAGTGCACACCTATCGCATTCATTTATTCCGCCTAGCCATCTGACACACTTCTAACTAGGAAAAAGGCTTATCCTTCTAGTTACCCCTCGTAGTAGTATATCATATTTGATCTCAACAATTATCATTTTTAAATAACTAAAGTCAAGTATTTACTATTTACGTTTATATAAGATTTCACTATCTTAATAGTCTGTAATTATCTCATTGTAGATATACCATAAGCATACATATATATCCCTCACTATTATATATATGTATTAACACAATCTTAATGGCCTACAATTATCATATTGTAAGTATAACACAAGTATACATATATATCCACCACCATTATATATATATATATAACACAGCACCCTAAGGATACACCTATAGTGCATTGCATACTCTGCTATCATGTCCCGGTACGTCTCGTACTCAAACAAGGACTATCGGTTCGGAAATGTCCCACGAACCATATAAACAAATCACACATATTGGCGGCGAACATAGTTCACATACCTATGGGTCACGCACATACCTACGCTCCCATAGTCAGCGGACTTATAAACTCACAAATAAGTCTTTCACAGTCCTATGTTCTGAGATACAAGTCAAATATCCCCCCGAAGGTCACTCAGGATAAGACCGTCTCTACACAACCCCCCGCGATAGCAAGCAGCTAGGTATGTCATACACATAATAAAACAATCAAATAGGTATTCACGCACCCTATTAAACTATTAGGTATTCACAAAACCTTTCATTGTTTTACGTATTCACACAACCTATCATTGTTTTAGGTATTCCTGTAACCTATTATCATTTTTCTATTGGATTATGTATTCCCATATTTATATATATAATTCACACATTCATATATATATACATATATTCCAATTATTACTAGTTCGCTCGTATTAAATACGATCCAAAACCAAAATAGCTACATCCCACTATTTAATATAATTTATATAATTATATATCTCACCTCATATATACTTGATTAAGTTCATATTAGTCTCACAAAGTTCCCAACAATTTTTAGTTTCAATTCGGGAAAGTTTCATCACTAATTAAAACTCCAAGGGCATTTTAGACATTTCACAATACATGCCTCAGTAATGAAATTCCTAGTACTGCGTACTACTCTCCATTTTCTATGCGTGGCCACAAACGGCACGTAAATCCGAATTCGTATGACAAAGTTATGCTCATTTAAAGTTGTGTTAAAAATCAAATAACTCGTTCCGTCTTCAAGGGTATTTTAGACCTTTCAATTTTTGTGTCTAATTAAAAACATTCCCAGGACAGCGTAATACTCTTCGCTATCTATGTGTGGCCGTGAACGGCACACTAATCCGAGTCCGTATGCCAAAAGTTAGGGCATTATAAAGATTCACCTCAAAGAAGATTTAAAAAAAAAACCTTTCTTAAAAAGTTTTCCCACATTCTGCCCAGATTAATAAATTGATGTTTTGAGGCATTTTGGAGCAGTTTTGGAGGAAGCGCGTGAGACGACAAAATGTAGAAAACGCGATTTTCTACAGGGCAATGCGGACAGAATCACCATTAAAGCTCCAAAACCTTCGATTATACCCAAATCTTTTAACCCAAAAACCTCTCAAGATTCATCCTAAATCCACCCAAACTTCATCATTAACAATTTCTTCCAACAATACCACTAATGGAGATTCAAAAACCAAGATCTAATCATGTTGTTCACTTCTCAAATTAAGTTATAATTTCACTATTAACCCAATTTCTCACAAAGTTAAAAATCCCCTATCAATGGTTATTCTTCATCTTCTTCACCATAAACCCACAAATTTCAAATCAAATTCCTACTTCCAAATTTCCAGAATTAATTGACATAATTACAACTATTTACATCATTAACTACAACTCAAATTAAAGCAAGAAAGCACTTGCCTTGGGGGATTAAATCCGACGATCCCATGTCGAAATTCTTGCCCGGATTGCTCTTGTCATCCTTCTTTCCTTCTTTCTCTCCTCTCTCAACCCTTTGTGTTTTGGAATGACTCATGGCTGCCCAACACACTTAATCCTAGGTTAAAATTCCTCAATCCCGTAATTAAGCCTATTGGCCAATTAAAAATGACTTAAATGCCCCCGTATGGGCTCGGTCATGTCTAAAAATGCCCCGAGACCCATTTACTACCCCGAGTACTCTTTTTGACTATCTTGACCCTTCCGGACTCAACCGTGCACTCAGAATTGTCATCCGAGATACTTTATAAAAAATTTCAATTTCAACCTCAAAATGCGACACATGTGAAAATTTTCAATAACCCGAATTAATTTGAATTTCTAAATCCCCAAATTTAAATAATAAATTCTACATCTCCAAATTTAATAATTTCTCCAATTTAAATAAATTAAATTTAAATCACCAAATTAAATAAATTTCTCCAAATTAAATAAATCCAACTCACTAATTTAATTAATTTATATATCCTCTAAAATATGGGGTGTTACATACTTCTCCCCTTACAATGGAATTTCATCCTCAAAATTCAGATAAGACTAGTACTCAAAGCTTCAGATATAATCTCGTACACCTTCATCCTTTCCCACACAATCTAAATCGTTATGATGTTCTCATTACACTTCTCCTAGCGATACCCCTTAGTCCAACAGTCCCTACACTACCGTTCAATCCTGTGGCCAATTTGCTTTAGTCATCTTATATTAAAATGTTCCATCATATAATGTATCATCTCACATTGGTGCCTACACAACACTTTGAAGCTTCCAACTTCTGACACTACTATGAGCCTAACCACTAACGGCTATAATATTTCCTTTACTGGGGAATACTCCAGCATCCCCCTGCGATAACTCCCTTATTCTTTTACTCTTTTGGCACATGTATTTCTACATCTATCGACCGCGGATAATATATAAAAATTTAACTATCTAGGGTGCCCATACACTCTATATGCTGCACATAACTGCCCAATTCAACTTAACATAATAAACTTGCTATAATTAAGCTTTTCATATTTGAGATGATTATACGGTGAGTTATACTAAACTACCCTACCAATTGCAACTTAATTATCATTTAGGTTATCCCACCGATCTACTTGTGGTGAAAGTGTTCCACAAAGTGTTCTCACATCAACACTATACAGCCCTATCGGCCTTAAGTCGTAGTATAATTATCAACTCATAGTTATAACTATATATGTATAATAACCACGGTACCAAACCTATGTCCTATGGCCAAACAACTCCCCACTTCCAACGTTGTGCTAAGTTTCATGCGTGGGATGTCTCGCAAAGCGAAATCCAAACAAGGAACCCTCCCGATACACTACTACCTAACATTATTGGTCGTTGAGATCCGTTAGACCCTCAGTCCATAGCACATACCCCCCAAATCCTCGTCTCTTAATATAAAAGTATATTCGTTCACTCCCATATTACACAAGACAATATATAATACGGTTCTTTTACTATCACCAGTTTCTTAGCGCGAATAAATCACGAGCTATATCTCTCCGCTCAATAATAAGTTAGTATACCCTGAATCACATTAGTAAATGTCCTTACTCATCGGGATTACATATAACAATGCCAACATATTCTTATATGTCTATTATGAAACACAGTATCAAATATATACACGTATATGCACACTATAATATATATATTCATCCAGTGGCCCTATATTTTTAATAGCTCTCAACTTAAGGTGTTTTCCCTACACGTTCAGTAACTAAAATTTTAAAACCGATGCATTAGCATCCAACTACGTCTCATCACCGCAGACACAAATTAAGGTCCCTACATGTAACATCCTGCAACTAAGTTCAAAGAAATTTCTCAATGTACTATTCTCTAACATTTTCAATAAAATTCGTAGGTCCAAAGCACATAACTTAGATATCACGAATCCTATCTCTCGACACATTATTTAATTTGCCTATGCTCACGTCTCTCAAGGCATCACACAATACGGTGTTCTAGCTATCACTTAATTCTCAGCACGTAAACAATAATGATCTAAATCTTTAAGCTCAACGGTTGCTTGATATACCTTGAATTACACCGGTAAAAGTCCCCACTCACTAGGATTTAAACATAACGAGACAACTATACTCGTCGAAGTCTATGGTATAATACAATATATACATATATATATATATATATATATATTGACTCGACCCTCCTTCGGGTGATGATTCATGAAGTAGAATGTCTTACCCTGGAACAACGAGCACCATAGACTTCCCATACAGTCTACTATTGCTCCAACCCTCGGTATACAGTCACTACGCAAGATAAAAATATGCTCCCTTTCATATCCCTCAAAAGGAAAAAAAAATCTATCACATAATATACGACACCCTCCTAGTGTCCTCACCTGCTGCAGATGGAACTAACGAGAGCCCTGTTACGCGACGACAAAGATATGTACACTATTTTAATATTCACGGCATCTCTACTAAACCCGTTTCACATGTGAATTTAGTATTAACAAACTACTGTCACACAGAACATATCTCAATCACCTCGAGTGGCGGTTCAAATGGTTCTGGGACATAACGCCCTCGTCCTAACCGAACCAAAATTTCTTATAACTGTTGTCCCTACTGGGCATCCCATTTCTATCCCCGATTGGCGATAAACATGGTATACACAAGTGTTCTTACTCTTTACACATAGGACACCTCTCCATGTTATCTTCCTTGCCTGGTCATCGGGTCCCCGATTGCTACCCCCGTTGTCCATTTGGCTTCGCTGGCCCTCTTGGACTTGTTGTTGTCCTCAATGGCCCTGACTGAATCCACCATTACTTGGTAGAAATTCAATTTAATCGAAACATTTAACTGGGTCCCTACTGGGTATACCATCATGTGGTGCTTCACTAACACCGTTAAATTCAGTCTTTCTTTTCAGCTCAATTTTCAATTCTCAAGATTCACTTCCCATGGAAGCGTTAATATAAACTTGTAACGCACAACCTTGATGATGTCGACACTAGTCATCTTATTTGGATTTTACACTCACGCTTCTGTATTCTACTCACGAGCCCATTAATAACTTATGTACCCTTCATATACTTCATATCCCCTTCGTCGGGTACGAAATTTACTAACCAAGTTAACTTCTCTCCCGCGATCAGTTTCTATCTTGCTCACTTGTGATAAGTTTCGAAACTTCATTCGCACCCCTGTCCGAACAACAGATCGAAAATCTAACGATTAAATTGTACTCAAAATTTTCATTTAATCCCATATTCTTCTTATATATAGTGACTGGCTCTTGTCACTTTACGTTGCTCCTATGAGCTTAAAATTTTATTGTCCAAAATTTACTACGAAGTATCGTTGTACTCTACCCTACATAGTTGTCGTTGGATTTCTCCTTCCATTGGTTTATCACACTTCCTCTTTTTTCTGGATTCTTATCGATGGCTCCTCGAAAGAGTCCTTTCGACTTTCCCCACCCCTTGCCAACTACGCTGGGTGAGTGTAAGATTTTCACCATTGTCATCCTTGACTGTGCTAGGGGAAACTACTGTCCCCGAGATTTTCCTATCATCACTTTTCTAAACAACAATTGTGGTGGCTTCTATCGCCATTACTATT
Organism: Sambucus nigra; assembly: GCA_949130495.1. Classification (NCBI taxonomy): domain Eukaryota; kingdom Viridiplantae; phylum Streptophyta; class Magnoliopsida; order Dipsacales; family Adoxaceae; genus Sambucus; species Sambucus nigra. The sequence goes on along the minus strand of OX422215.1, from coordinate 17,556,260 downwards.
TTCAGGTTACTCTATTGCTTCTGTCGCCTTCCTCCTGCATTCCTTCTAACGGTCCCCGTTGATTGTCCTATAATGTTCGGTGTCCGAAACCTAACCGCACTCGTACATAAATCACATCAACTATACTTGATAGCAGGAGAACGAAATCACATAAGTAGATGAATTTGACAATCCTATCATAAGGCTCTACATCAAAGAACGCTAAACTGAAACGTGGAAAGCCATACAGATCCTAAGGACACTAGAACCTGACGCTCTGATACCACCTGTGACACCCCGCCTAAATAAATACCGGGTGATCAATCCTATATCAAATTTAAAACAGGAATCTCAGGGGTTCATTCTTAGCATCACTGTCGAAAACTTTTTAAAACTTTACTAACCACCTAGTATTCAAAAAGACTGATGTTAAATTTATCTTTTTATTAAACAATTAAATATGCATGCTGAATAACAAATAAACCATACATCCAAACCATGAGTCTAAAACAGTACTAAATGACTAAATGACCTGCCGAATAAACAATCGGCTCAAAATCCTAATAATAATAATTCAATAAATGAATACATAAACCAAATACTGAGTCTAAAAGTAAAAGGGGAAACATGAACTGAATGAATCTACAACTGAGATAAGAATCCTACTCTAGGAATAAAGAAATGATACGTCTAAATCAAATCCTGCAACCATCCACAATGTTGCAGCTGCGTAACCCTAGAATAGATAAGTCAACTATGGCATCCCTGTGGCTGGACACCTGTTAATATACATATACATAGACAAGAGAGAAGAAGTACAAGAAATGGGTCAGAGCCCGATTTATAAAAATGTTTAGCAAGCATTTTATTGCAATAAATGAAATACGTAGTATATAATGTTCATAATTGCTTTTACGGTCCCACTCTCTTGAGGACAATCTCACCTCTCTTATATAGTGCACACCTATCGCATTCATTTATTCCGCCTAGCCATCTGACACACTTCTAACTAGGAAAAAGGCTTATCCTTCTAGTTACCCCTCGTAGTAGTATATCATATTTGATCTCAACAATTATCATTTTTAAATAACTAAAGTCAAGTATTTACTATTTACGTTTATATAAGATTTCACTATCTTAATAGTCTGTAATTATCTCATTGTAGATATACCATAAGCATACATATATATCCCTCACTATTATATATATGTATTAACACAATCTTAATAGCCTACAATTATCATATTGTAAGTATAACACAAGTATACATATATATCCACCACCATTATATATATATATATATATAACACAGCACCCTAAGGATACACCTATAGTGCATTGCATACTCTGCTATCATGTCCCGGTACGTCTCGTACTCAAACAAGGACTATCGGTTCGGAAATGTCCCACGAACCATATAAACAAATCACACATATTGGCGGCGAACATAGTTCACATACCTATGGGTCACGCACATACCTACGCTCCCATAGTCAGCGGACTTATCAACTCACAAATAAGTCTTTCACAGTCCTATGTTCTGAGATACAAGTCAAATATCCCCCCGAAGGTCACTCAGGATAAGACCGTCTCTACACAACCCCCCGCGATAGCAAGCAGCTAGGTATGTCATACACATAATAAAACAATCAAATAGGTATTCACGCACCCTATTAAACTATTAGGTATTCACAAAACCTTTCATTGTTTTACGTATTCACACAACCTATCATTGTTTTAGGTATTCCTGTAACCTATTATCATTTTTCTATTGGATTATGTATTCCCATATTTATATATATAATTCACACATTCATATATATATACATATATTCCAATTATTACTAGTTCGCTCGTATTAAATACGATCCAAAACCAAAATAGCTACATCCCACTATTTAATATAATTTATATAATTATATATCTCACCTCATATATACTTGATTAAGTTCATATTAGTCTCACAAAGTTCCCAACAATTTTTAGTTTCAATTCGGGAAAGTTTCATCACTAATTAAAACTCCAAGGGCATTTTAGACATTTCACAATACATGCCTCAGTAATGAAATTCCTAGTACTGCGTACTACTCTCCATTTTCTATGCGTGGCCACAAACGGCACGTAAATCCGAATTCGTATGACAAAGTTATGCTCATTTAAAGTTGTGTTAAAAATCAAATAACTCGTTCCGTCTTCAAGGGTATTTTAGACCTTTCAATTTTTGTGTCTAATTAAAAACATTCCCAGGACAGCGTAATACTCTTCGCTATCTATGTGTGGCCGTGAACGGCACACTAATCCGAGTCCGTATGCCAAAAGTTAGGGCATTATAAAGATTCACCTCAAAGAAGATTTAAAAAAAAAACCTTTCTTAAAAAGTTTTCCCACATTCTGCCCAGATTAATAAATTGATGTTTTGAGGCATTTTGGAGCAGTTTTGGAGGAAGCGCGTGAGACGACAAAATGTAGAAAACGCGATTTTCTACAGGGCAATGCGGACAGAATCACCATTAAAGCTCCAAAACCTTCGATTATACCCAAATCTTTTAACCCAAAAACCTCCCAAGATTCATCCTAAATCCACCCAAACTTCATCATTAACAATTTCTTCCAACAATACCACTAATGGAGATTCAAAAACCAAGATCTAATCATGTTGTTCACTTCTCAAATTAAGTTATAATTTCACTATTAACCCAATTTCTCACAAAGTTAAAAATCCCCTATCAATGGTTATTCTTCATCTTCTTCACCATAAACCCACAAATTTCAAATCAAATTCCTACTTCCAAATTTCTAGAATTAATTGACATAATTACAACTATTTACATCATTAACTACAACTCAAATTAAAGCAAGAAAACACTTGCCTTGGGGGATTAAATCCGACGATCCCATGTCGAAATTCTTGCCCGGATTGCTCTTGTCATCCTTCTTTCCTTCTTTCTCTCCTCTCTCAACCCTTTGTGTTTTGGAATGACTCATGGCTGCCCAACACACTTAAACCTGGGTTAAAATTCCTCAATCCCGTAATTAAGCCTATTGGTCAATTAAAAATGACTTAAATGCCCCCGTATGGGCTCGGTCATGTCTAAAAATGCCCCGAGACCCATTTACTACCCCGAGTACTCTTTTTGACTATCTTGACCCTTCCGGACTCAACCGTGCACTCAGAATTGTCATCCGAGATACTTTATAAAAAAATTCAATTTCAACCTCAAAATGCGACACATGTGAAAATTTTCAATAACCCGAATTAATTTGAATTTCTAAATCCCCAAATTTAAATAATAAATTCTACATCTCCAAATTCAATAATTTCTCCAATTTAAATAAATTAAATTTAAATCACCAAATTAAATGAATTTCTCCAAATTAAATAAATCCAACTCACTAATTTAATTAATTTATATATCCTCTAAAATATGGGGTGTTACATATCCCTCACAAGTCTATATATTTATACTTGTGCATGACAAGAAAACAAAATATGCCTAAAAAGATTGAACTTGATTTACTGGGCCTTATTAAAAGGTCGTTAATGGATATGTATGACTATAACTTAATCAGATTTGGATTGCATTAAGGTCAATCCATATCCATTTATTATGGGGATTATCATTTTTGATTGGGTTCGAATCTTGTAACAGATCTTTGAAACTATAATTCATATCATAGTCCTAATAATTTAGGATCGGATATGTATCAATCCAAATTCGATCCATTTACTAATTAACTAAATAAATAATCAAATTATATTATATTCAATAACACACATTCATATACAAATAAATACATTGAATTACTACTAAAATTCATTTCATTTAGAGGCATAGCCTAATCATGTGTAAATGGAGTTTAATGGACTAAAAACTAGAATCATTTAGTCTTTGCCATCTCCTACTTTGTCCAGTTTATAGTTTGACACCCACTATTTTTGTTTATACAAATTTGACACTCATTTGGATGAAAACAGTTCGGTCAACATAATTGACCATTAACCCTAACCATTTTTTTGTATAATTCAAAAATACCCTTTTTTAACAAAACAATAAATTACCCTTATAGGGTATGGCTAAATGCACTCCAAGTGAGTGCTCTAGCACTCCCATTTGTAGTGTGTGTGTGTATATATATATATATATATATATATATATATATGTATTCGAAACCCCATGCAAATTATTAAAAACTAAAGGAGAATGAGCCTCTCCTGTAGCATAGCTTATACGAAAACATTTGAAAGTCGAGCCCAATTAATCACCACACACACGCTATGCTACGGGAGAGGCTCATTCTCCTTTAGTTTCTAATAATATGTGTGGAGTTTCGACCATATATATATATATACACACGGGCGCGCGCGCGCGCGCGCAATAAATACCTTAATATTTAAAAAGATACTCTTTAATCAAAAAACAGTTTAATTTATAACAAAATTGTTTATATATAAAAACATTTTCTTAAATTATATACCAATTTACTCTTCATTCATTTTACTGATAATAAATTTCCATGAATGTATTACAGTAATTTTAATTCTAGGTTCACTATAATGCTAATTATATTACATATAAATAAACTTTAGGGGGCTTCTTTTATTTATTTGAAAGAGGTTTGAGGTAAAAAAAAATTAATTACCTTTTATCACATTTGACAATGGGCGTAATTACGTTTATCCCTATATAGACGACACTATGTAAGCAAACCCGCAAGATATAATGTTTTCTAAATATCAACCTATTTCAAATATTTATGGAAAATCATGCAAAGCAACATCATTTTAATATTTGATCATAGTAATTGCCACTGACAATTATCAATGGTATTGCTAACAATATCAACCAAACTTCAAAAAATCTTTATTTCACAAAAAAATTGTACAGCCAAGGCTTAAATGTGACAATAAGTCGCCAAAAAATGTCATAATACATAATTTGCTCGTTGTATTCAATGCATAAGATATCAGTTTTAAAGAGTTCCTTTCGTAAAATAAATAAATAGAGAAAATGATCTATACAACTAGTGGTAAGCCTCTTTATTTTAAATGAATCACCCAATATTGTGAAATTACCTCGCCAGCTAATAAGCTAAGGTTCCTTATCCTAAGTGTGGACATTATATTTTAGCATTTACTTTTTAGATAATTGTAACACCCCGTATTTCTGTGCATTTAATATTTAATTAATTCGAATAGTTTTAAATTACTTGTGTGTCGTAATTTAATTGAATTAATTATGTTAATATTTATGTAACACTACACCAAATCTGCCCATTTGTCAAGGTCATTGACTTTGACAAATCCACCTTGTCAAGGTCAATGACCATGACATTTCGAGGCGAGACAACTTTTTTTGTCACGGTCATGTCACGGTCGTGTCAAGGTCAATGACCGTGACACGTTTGTCACGGTTTATAACCGTGACAAAGCCGTGACCCTTTGTAAAAAAAATGTCACGGTCATTAACCGTGACAAGTCCGTGACAAGATTTGTCAAGGACTTGTCACGGTCAATGACCGTGACAATTCTGGGCAGAATTTAAAAAAAATCTGCTGGGCAGTATGGTCACTGCCACTGCCCAGCAGTATATTTGTACCTGTTATAGCAACGTTGTACCTATTCCAAACATCATATATCCGAACAAACTAAAGATAATGCAAATATATATTCAAATAAGAAACTATTTAAAAAGAAACAACATCACCATCATTTTATCTCAAATCTACAAACTATTTGCATGGAAAAGAGATTTTGTACCGCGACGCTCGGGAACACCTCCTTATCCTTCCCTTCTCGTCCGAATAGCCACATAAGTATAGAGCATATGTGGCCTACCCTTAGGGCCACTCCATGTCCCCTGAATTGAAATAAAGTAAAATTAGTATCCGCCCCTCAAATATAGATAAATATAAATCGTAATTGAAATCGAAATCGAAATTGACATATAAATATAAATACATTACCTGTAGTGTCACTCAAACAGCTAACTTGAGCTCATATGGCACCTCCTTCCAACTAATGTACCCCGGGCAATCGTGTCAATTATAATTCTCTTCATATCTAAACACTAAGAATACCATAATCCTATGGAGTTATGCGTTGCAAATTCCTTCCAACCATTGTGTAGCCAAAAATCAGCAATTGAAGTTGTCAATTCCACCTTTCAATGGTCTCCCATGTTTTGCTAGAAGTTCCAAGTGGTGGGGTATGGAAAGTGGAATTGACAACTTCAACTGGTGATGTTTGCCTACATAACGGTTTGGAGGAATTTGCAGAGCATCGCTCCATAGGATTATGGCATTTCTTAGTGTTCGGATAGACGAAGAGATTCAGTCTCCTCTCCACAAATAGGACACCCCAAATAACTATGTACTAATCACCTATTAAAGGTAAGAAGCGTATATTCATGGATTAGTATAAACAAAACTTAGATGTAGTTGGAATATTTATGTATTAATCTCCTCTCCACACACGCACACTACACAAGAGTGAAAATGATAAAGTGCAGATCAAGTAAAAGCATTAAAAATGGATGTTTCGGTACAAATTGAAATATTTATTACAAATTGAAAAATTGTTTCAAATTAGGGTTATCATCAAAAATGGATTGATATTCGGTAGGAGCAGCCAAGTCATCCACACTACTATTTAGACGCATTGGCGCGTGTTGGACAATTGACCACGGCTCGTTGTTGATATACTCCGAGTAAAACACTTGCTTAACCTTTTGAAATGCACAAACAAACGGCTCATCGCTCACGTGGTCGTTGCTCTTCAACTTGGACAAGTCAACCATGATCAAATTGGTGACAGGATCAACTTTACAAGCATTTTTATCCTCAACTCTTACCCATTCACAGTAAAATACAACCTCTTTGAAGCTTATATAATCCAATTCAAATATATTTTGGATTACACCATAGTAAGTCATTTCAGCTTCAACGAGGTTTTTATCTTTTGCGCTCGCTCGAAAGAAAGTAAGAGCCTTGTATGAAATTCCCGAGTTCTGTACATTTTTACTTTCCTCGTACACTTTAGCGCCGAAAATGTAACCGTTCAATCGATATTTTTTGTACTCTTGTGCCACGAACAAGGGTCCAGTGGCTAGACGAGCAAGTCTTGATGTCGCATCACCCATCTTTAGGAGCTGAGAATATAGATAAATTAATTATATTAGTGGTAAAATTTGAGTGTAATGTAACGTTATATAACGACTATTTTCATTGTAATTACCTCTTGTGTCAACCATAGCCTAAATTCGCTGTCTGATTGTACCACTGTTTTTCGTCTTTTATTGTTCTCACAGGCTTCATATTTACTGCATATTACAAAATTAATCATGTATAAAATAATCTAAAATAATGTTAAACATTATAATATTCGAAACTTACTTTTTCCATTCTTCGACATCTTCATGTGTGTCAAATAGATAACGAGCTACTTGTTCATGTTGCAAACTCGTTAATTTCACTCGTTTTCCCATCACATTACCACCATCATCGAGGAATTCATCAGTGTCATCAACGCTGGTCGAGTCAGTCATATATTCCCGAGTATATATTGATGACTCCACGGTGATGTATTCCTCTGCAATTGATCCTGCAATATATCGCGTATTCTTGACGTAATCTTTAAAAACTTTCATCAATCTTTCAAACGGATACATCCACCGATATCTAACTGGACCACAAAGAAGTGCCTCGTTGCATAGGTGTACCAACAAATGAACACTTATGTCAAAGAATGCTGGGGGAAAGTACTTCTCCAATACACAAATCGCTTCGTTCACAGCCAATTTTGCGGCCACTATGTGTTCTCGATTCACTACCTTCTCACACAAGAGGGAGAAGGTAATACTAATTTGCATAATAGCCCTACGCAAATCCTTGTGCTTGGAGAAACAGTGCTTAAACAATAGAGGAACCAATTGCATGATCACATGCCAATCGTGGGACTTACACTTATGTAAATCATGAGTAACATAATTCACAATCCTTTGCAAGTTGGACGAAAAAGTAGATGGGCCCTTCAAATTATATATTGTGTCTAGAAGCACCTTCCTTTCCTCACTCGTCAAAGTAAACGCACCAGGGGGAATTATTGTCCTTCCCCTACTATCTTCTTTCAACCATAGTTATGGTTTAAGTTTTAACGTTTTAAGGTCTTTTCGTGCATTTTCTCCATCCTTCGAATGACTCCCCCCAAGGCAAGTACCCACAATATGTTCAGCGAAGTTCTTCTCTGCATGCATCACATCCAATACATGGCGCACCGGGTTTTTCTTCCAATAAGGCAAGTCAAATAAAATTGACCTCCGAGACCATGTCTTTCTTATCTCAGTTTCATTCCCAGTTGGGGTCTTCTTATGCTTGACATTTTTAAATTTAGGATTCTTACCTGGCATATTTGGGCCACATTCAGAAGATTTACTTTCAATTTCTGAACCCGAAAGTTGTCTCGGCGGTAGCCTATGTTCAACTCCGCCCAATAAAAAATTGGAACCTTTCTCAAATCTGAAACTATGAGCTAGGGGTAAAAACCTCCTGTGGCAATGGTATACATTTTTTAAGCTGGAGGATAGACGAAGAGGTTCAGTCTCCTCTCCACAAATAGGACACCCCAAATAACCATGTACTACACATCCGGATAATGTCCCATAAGCTGGAAAATCATGAATTGCCCACATCAACATAGCTTTCAGCGTAAACTCTTCTTTTCTAAAAGAGTCAAATGATTTCACACCCTCTTCCCACAACTCATTTAATTCTTCTACCAAAGGAGCCAGGTAGATATCAATGTCTTCACTTGGTGCCTTTGGCCCAGGTATCAATAAAGCCATCATCGAAAATTCAGGTCTCATGCACTGTGAAGGAGGGAGGTTGAGTGGGGCTAGGATCACTGGCCATACACTCTGATTAGTGCTTAGATTTCCAAATGGATTGAAACCATCTGTTGATATAGCCAAACGAATGTTGCGTTGTTCTCGAGCAAAATCGGGATACTCATAATTCATCCTCCGCCAGGCAGTAGAATCAATAGGATGACGCATGATATTACCCCCTACTTCTGCCCTAGCATGCCAAGTCATTGCCTCTGCAATCCATGGTACTGTTAAAAATCGCTTTAATCTAGCCCAACGGGAAAATATTTCAATACTTTTTGAGGCACTTTTGAGCTTGTGCCTTCCTTACTAGTAGATTGGACGTATCTAGGTTCATCGCATACCGGACAACGATCGAGATTTTCATACTCCTTTTGGTATAGTATGCAGTCATACACACAAGCATGAATCGATTTATACTTCATTCCCAAACCTTTCAAACTGTTCTTCATAACAGGATAGCTATTTGGAAGTGTATTCACCTTGGGTAATAAGCCCTTCACCCATTTCAGAATTCCCGTCACGCTATTGCCAGACAAACCGTATTGCGTCTTCAAACTGTGCAAACCAATCATGGCATGTAAAGTTGTTTGATCTTTCTCACAGCCAGAGTATAACGGTTGGGTCGCCTTAAATTTTAAACTTTGGTAGTCATCGTCAAGTTTTATCGTGTTATCTTCACGAGCACTTGAATCTTCTACATCATCAGTAACCTCATTCTCCTCAGCTTCATAAACTCCGTACGCATCATCAACTAAATCCTCTAACATATTATGATCTACGTCGTCCCCTTCTTCATCTATTCTACTTGTTGAAGGTTGTTGTGAAGGTTAGTCGGGGACAAAAGGAACTTTCAATTCACCGTGAAAACTCCAAAATCGATAACTATCTTGCATACCCGATCTTAACAAATGTAGTTCAACTGTTTTCCACTCAAACACCTTACCATTCTTACACCTAGCACACGGACACGGAAACTCTTCATCATTACGACATCTCTTTGCATATTTCACAAATTCGTTAGCACCTCTGCGAAACACATCCCCCATTCTATTAGTCTCACCCATCCACTCTTTGTATTTCGGATATCCCATCACAGCTACCACAACTAAACACCTATTAAAGGTAAACAAAACTTAGATTTATAGTATGTTTTATTTAATTATCCCATCATTTAATTATCCTATTAAAGGGTAAGTGGTCCTATCCCATTCAAGAATGCATTTTTCTGTAATATACTTAACAGCTCATGCACATTGTTACGATTTGAAAAAAATTCGACAGCATATCCCCTTAGTTCTCCAAGTACACGACGTAGATTGGCAGGTGTGAGTGTTATTTCAATTGGTCAATTAAAATAACAGTCACACTTGTCAATCTAGTATGTACCCAGAGAACAATAAGATACGACTGCAGAACTTCCTCCAAAAGTAACAACTTTAAGCCAAAAAGAATATTATACAAAAATTATACAGTCTCAAACTGTCCAAACGGGACAATTCGAGAGATCTCATTACAGGGGTAATGACTCTCGAACGGGTCTAAGGGCTATTGAATGCGTACGCATAAGAACTAGAATGCTAGTATCTATGCGCACTATATTTAATTTCAAGTATGTTTCATATAATGGGTTAATTCAAATACAAAAATAAATTCATGGGTTAATTCAAATACAAAAATAAATTCATGTATTGACCATATACACACACACACACACACACTATCTAAGCTGTTCTATAGGTATTAAAACAATTATTATCCAATTATTATCCAACTATTATCAATTATTTATTTTGAATGTAAATAATATTCAAAACCCCACCCACCCCCACCCCCTCCCGATGTTTATTATCCAACTATTATCAATTATTTATAAAATTGATGTCTACTTTTAGTGTTGTGTATACCCCACCCCACCCCCTGCCCCCCTCCCCCACCCCCTCCCCCACCACACACCACCACACACACACCCCACCCCACCCCACCCCTGCCCCCTCCACCACCCCCTCCACCACCACACACCACAACACACACACACACACCCCACCCCACCCCACCCCACCCCACCCCCTGTCCCCCTCCACCACCCCCTCCCCCACCACACACCACCACACACACACACACACACCCCACCCCACCCCCTGCCCCCCTCCACCACCCCCTCCCCCACTCCGCCCCACCCCCTACCCCCACCCTGCCCCACCCCGCCCCACATGCACACACATACACACATATATATATACACATACACACATAAATATACACACAAATATATATATATAAATGGAAGAGAGAGAGAGAAAACCGACCTGAAAGTAGAGAGAGAGAGAGAGAGAGAGAGAGAGAGAGAGAGAGAGAGAGAGAGAGAGAGAGAGCAGCGTCGAGAGAGAGAGAGAGAGAGGGAGAGAGGGAGGGAACGGCGCGGGAGGAAAAAAAGAAGGGGGATAGGGTTTTTGCTGCGAACATTGTCACGGTCGTGTCAAGGTCTTTGACCGTGACAAGTATTTAAATTATTGTCACGGTCATTGACCTTGACAAGGCTGGCCGGCTGAAAGGTGACAATTTGCCCATTTTGGTGTAGTGTAAATATTAATCGGGAGAATAAATGGTTAATATTTATGGAATTTGAATTAATAAGTGAATAGTAATAATTTATTTACGTCATAACGTGTATTAGTGATGTGGCATTTATTTATCTCAGTCGGGAGTCGGATATAGACTAAGTTGGGTGTGAGATAGGAACTTTTAATAAATTAATTTGAATGTCAATTTGGAGTGCACGGTTGAGTCTGGATGGGCCGAGAAAGTCGAAAAAGTGTACCCGGGGGTAGTAAATGGGTCACATGACGTTTTTAGACATAACCGTTGTTCGGGTCATTTGGCTTGGCTCATTAGGCTAAAAACGTGATTTAGTATAATGAAACTATGTCTTAGAGTATTGAACGGCATAAATCATATTCCAAATCTAGGGCTTTGAGAGAGACTTAGAGGAAGCAAATCGAGAGCAATTTGGGGAGCTTTTGAAGACAAATTAAGAGAGGGATTTGGGTGTTCTTCATCAAACCTTCTTCTACCTCAACGGATCAAACTCTACGAACCCAAAAAGGCAAGTGGTTAACTTGCTGTGATTTTAAATTCAGTGATAATCAATTCATATCATAGTGGGTGTATCAAAAATCCGTTTTTGGGTGTGTGTTGACAATAAAAATGGGTTTTTTTGAATTAGAGTAATGTGTGTAGATTACTCAATTGATGTTAGATTATGATATTGGGTTGTTGGAATCAGATTGTAAGGTGAGAATTGGTAAGTATTGATGACTAATTTCGAATTTGGTTGATGAATGGATACCAGTGGAATAAAACCCGGGGGAAACCCCAAATCGAAAAACATTAATTGAGATATAAGTTCGTATATTATTTGAAGATATCTAGGAGTGTTAAAAACCTAGATTTACTGTTTATAATGTTATTGGTAGTTGGGTGAATGTTTGAATGAGAGTTTAAAAGCTTGAGGGTTTAACAATGGTCGAAACAGGAAGTTGGGGAAGAAGAGGATCTAGTCGATCGATCGACTAAACAGGGATTTCGACAGTAATCCTTATTTTAATTATTCAGACTAAATTCTTTTGGGAGACTTTTAAAGTGGATTAATTAGTGAAAATGAATCAGAACTTAATACCTTGGACTTTGGGAAGATGGTGTTAAGGAAATTTAAAACTTAAGTAAGGGTGTGAATCTTACGGAAAGAATTTGGTGAGACAAAATTCATAAGTATTAAATTTCAGGTCGGGGGAATGTGTCCGGCATAGTAATTGAGTGACACTATGTTAGTAAATCAATTGATGTATAAATAGATTAATTTGGAGTCGGAATATAGATTCGGAAAATATTAAGATTCGAGTCAAGTGAGTGAGTCCGGGTATATTAGTTGAGTGACAACAAGGTAATAAATTAATTAATGGATAAATTAATTAAATTAGAGTCGGACCATAGACTCGGGAAGGTAATAAATTAATTAATGGGTAAATTAATTAAATTAAGAGTCGGACCATAGACTCGGATAAATTTAGGCTAGTGCTATGGATTTTTGTGCACGGTAAAGCTGGAATTTAAATTATATATATATGGTGTGTGATAGTATATATATATTTTGTGCTTATAAATATTAGTGACTAGATATTTATTTAAATTATATACTCTAGTGCTATCAAGGGAGGTTGCGCGATCTGAGTGAATCCCCTAGCTTGAGGAGTAAGTCGAGTATATCCCCAGGACATAGCGTTCAATTTCAGAGGTGGGGCATTGAGATGATGCCCTCATACTCGGGGGAATATGACCGCATACATCACGTTTATTATTTACGTTCCGATTCGGCGGACCATAGTTGTCTCGGAACTCCAGGTGGAACTGGGTAGCCTGGGTTGATAGCACTCTAAAGAATATATCCAATGAGGTATCACTCGGGAGGATGAATTATATATATATATATATATATATATATATATATATATATATATTCAACGTATGTGTGCATGTTGTAATATGGTTTTATGTATATAATGGAATAAATAGTTATATATGGGTAATCAAATACATGAAGTGAATTGTATTAATTATACAACGAGTGTGATGATTAACAACTTATAAATCATATCTTAAGCATACTCGGGTTTGAGTATGGTGGTTGAAAGAAGTTATATCAATTATCTAGTTACGGGGTAGATGACTAGGTGTGCACATTAGTTAAGGGGTGAGTCTGTTTTCAAGGGAGTGCAACACTAGCTTAAATATGAAGAGCATTCATGCATTTTAAATTATTATATTTTAATCACTTGCTAAAGATTTTCAAAATGTTTTATGTTCTAACCATTGCTATCAAATATTTTCAAAACCTTTTAGGTGTACAGCCACAGGGACGCCAGGTGTGACTTCATTCTAGGAATTCGCAGCTGCAGCATATGTGGATGTTGCAGGATTTAGATTGACGTATCTATTTTTCTATTCCTAATGTAAGGATTCATATTAGTCTATCTCGAGCATGTCGCTCGCAGTTTTATTTAGTTTCTTTTCAGATTGTATGGGATTTATTGCTCTCTGTTAGTTTGGTTTGGTTTTGAATTTAGCCGGTGGTTTATTCGGCAAGACTTTTATTATTCTATGTGATGATTGATTCTATCGGCATTGGATGTTTTATTTTATTTTCGCACTTATTTTTGTCTTGGATTAATAAAGATAAAATTTGACGTTAGTAAGTTTTAAAAAGGTTTCGCCTGTGATGCTAAGGATAATCCATATGAGATTCCTGTTTAATTTGATATAGAACTGATCACCCGTTTTTTTATTGGACAGGGTGTCACAATAATTAGTATTTATTATAAATATTTTTTTTTGTTATACAACAAACTGTTTTTTAATTTAAAAGTTTTTTTTTAAATAATGCATTTATTATATGTGTGTAACTATGAAAGTAAAAATATTTAAATTCAAAAGAAAAGATTATTTGTTGTTAAAAAATCATCGAGTTAAGGGTAATTTATTATTTTATTGAATAAAGGGTATTTTTGAAATATAACAAAAAAAATGTTTAGAATTAATAAACTGAACAAACTAGTTGATGTCAATGGCCGAATGACCCTAAAAAATGCAATTTATTTGTAAAAATTTGTCGGCAGTGGATAGGAAAATGAGTGCACCTTTAACTACAGTGGTGCAATCCATACCAATCATATTTGTTTTGTGCGCCTAACATTACTCCCAATATAATTTTTCCTGGGATTTTGATGGCTCCAACAGTTGAGGGAATTCCCTAAAGCTTATACTAAAATCAACCACTAAGAGGACTTTGGTTATGCTAGAAATCCACAGAGTGCACAAAGATTACCCTTCGCAAAGGTCTTGAGTTCAAAACCCTCCACGGATAGCAAATTTTAAGCGTGACATGTGTTAGGATGGTTCTCATATAGCTCCCCCTGTTTAACTCACATGAGGTAGTCCAAATTACTCTAGGTTGAGGGTTATAAATAAAATGCTCAAAATTTTACTTGCTGACAAGTTCAAGTTTTAGCTTCTGGAATTAGTAATGCCAAGTGACATCTGAATAATTGATCTTGAATTGATCTATGAACAAGTGGATTTAGTAATATTAACGTTTGAGAGAGGCTTTGCAAAGTGAAATAACTACAATTGAACTTCTGTAGCAAATTCTGCTCAAACGTTCATGTTTTCAAAATTTTAAATTATCCTTTAGTACTTTTCCAAAAGAATAAATCTAGACAGACCCACAAAAAAAACAATTTCGTAAACCCACTGCATTAAATGTTTATACCTTATTGTTGTGTGTCCCGCCAGGGCATCAAAGTGTGCATTAAAAACTTGTACCCATTTTTGTCTTATTCACTAGGTTTACCAACTGGGTTTTTTTGTGGGTCTCCCTAGCTTTACACTTTCCAAAAATAACACACAGTTCAAATGACTTTCCCAAACAAACAGCTTTAGTATAGACATAATTAATTCTGATAATCATGAATAAAAAAATATCACAATCCATCCATACTAAGAAAGATTTTAGAATCATTTTCAGTTTCTCATAGATGCATAATGCATTCATCCTCGCATTTTATTTTTATTTTATTTTGGACAAAAACAAGGCTCTAAAGAGCCAAACAAGGACAGTCAGCATACAAAAGTTCTGAAAGATGGGTATGGGGACGGTTCACCCAACCCGTATAACAGTGAAGACCTCCATCTTTAGAAGCAATCCTCACATTACACTACACTAGTTAGTTGCTTTCATTGGATGCTTTCTCATAACCCTGCAAAAATAACGCACAAATGTCAATGGCATGCACATATTCAAAATATATCTATCCATCTATCCATATCTACACACACACACGTACACACACATACACATTAAAAATAAAAGTCAGATATCAATAAGCGACACTTGATATTCGATATCAATTAATCAATAACTATTATTCAGACTATTTTGAAAGATGTTGGGGCTGCTTGGTCAGGGGTTTGTCTTCCTTCTCCTGCTCTTCCAAACAGAAATGAAATACCCTTACCCATTGGTAGTAACGTAACGAAGGCGTGGGGATCTTTATATCACCACTGTTATTTTTAGCCGCTTTAAGAAATCATATTTAGACTACTTCCCCTACAACTAGGAGAACATATATTTTCTCCACAGTAACTAAAAGAAGAGTAAAAGAAGCAACAGGATGTTTACATACATGTACTAAAAAGAGGAGATAATCAAAATAACTCACTCATTCTCTTATATCATTATATAAGATTTGTAAACGTACTACCGATTAAAAAAACACAATATATGTTATATTACATTACAGGGTAACAATAGCCACATAGATCTCTGTTCTAATGTACTAATATTCTAGTTGTACTACATATGACACAACACTCTATACATGTATATTATTAGAGGTGCGCAATGGAATAAGATGCGAAGGAGAGGAGAAGCGCATAGAGCGAAAAGTAGGGGTGGCAATTCGGGTTAGTCGTGTCATTTTCGAGTCACATTCAATTTTATTTGAATATAAGTTTTGATTACTCTTAAATCTATACATGTGAATCGTGTCGTATTTTGGTCATTTCGGGCTATTACCATAAATGGACAAAGAAGGTTATCGTGTCAAACATTGTCAGCCCTAGCGGAAAGCGGGAGAATGGACAAAGAAGAAATGAGAGACAGAAATTGCAAGATGTAGATCGTGATATTGCACCTGAATCGAACTATTGAATACCAGAAATTGAAGAAATCAAAGCCCCAGATTTACGACCTCTCTTCTCAAACAAAACTTATAACCCAGACCCTTGTTCCCGTTTTTCTCTCCTTGAGACTTTTTTTTCCAATTACTGATCGACACTGTTCAGTTCAAAATCGAACACCGATATGTATCATGCAATACATATCTATCGGATGATACATACCATATTATCAACAATACACGCACATTTACAATACATACAAGACGGAATAGGCCGTATAAAAAAAATATTCAATTTCATTCATAGAAAGTTCTTGACATCAAATCATGAAAAGAGGAATTCGATTACATTCTTACAACCAAGCTCCCTCCTTAAAAAATACATCAGGACCACAATCAACAAAGCTTCCAAACGAAGGTCGGGAAAATCCTCGAGATTCTCAGGTTAACGTCCTTAGTTATTCGATTTCCCCGAAAAGCTAAAATCATTCTGCTTTCTGAAAAAAGTGAACTTACGTAAACATCTATTAAGAACTTCAATACGAGCATAAACGAAAAAGAGTACTCCTTCTATACGCTATAACCATTTTCGTAATAGAATAGCCAAACCAGACTTTCATGGTTTTGTATTATATTTAAAATTCAATTGCGGGCGAGTGAATTTGTATGCTATTAAGGATGCCAAGAACTTTAATTTAAACCTCTAATGGCTTTGAAAAATTTAAAATATTCATGTGTTTTGTTGTAGGTATGGGTTATACCTGTCCCCTCTTATCAATACACCGACTTTGTCATGCAGCTGTGGATGTCTATCAACCACAGAAAATCAATATATAAAAGGCTTGCATAACTCCACCTTAAGTCTTGAAATTTCCTTCTATTTGACTTCCTTTTAATGCAACGGTATTTAGGGATGCCTTGAACTTCATGAAGTTTAATTTCTATGGTTTGTATATATAATTTATCATAGGGGTTTTTTGACATAATCCCCTGTGATAATAGTGTATTTTGACATAACCACCCAGAAGTCCACTATTTAGACACAACCCCTGGAAAATGCTAGTGTATGACTTAGGGGGGGAGGATCTATTTTTTTCATTTTGGGGGGTTTATCTAAATATCACTGTTCTAAAAAACCCGCCTAGGCTCCGCCTAGGCACGCCTAGGCTTGAGGCTTGGGAGAAACGCCCCGCCTTACGCTTTTCACGCCTTATTCTTGGTAAAACCCTTAAGGCGTATTTTTTTCTAAAAACAACAATGCTTTAGTGAAACGATATCTCCTTTTAAAGAATTTTTTACAAACCGGACCATTATCTCATCCAAAATAATCAAATAGTATTTTAATTTGCATATATTAAGACATATTTTTATGATATGTGCAATTTTAGTATTTTAATAGCGTTGTTATGGTTAAAAAATATTAAAATATATTACGAAGGCCTAAACGCCTTTTCAAGCCTTTTTACGCCTAGGCTCGCCTAGGCTTCAAAGGCTTAAGGCTTGACCTCCACGCCTCAATCACGCCCCGCGTTTTTTAGAACCTTGCTAAATATGTTATTATCGCTGGGGGTTAAATATAATCCTTTTATTATATTTGTATATGCACCAGACCCTTCATCCCAGAAAAGTGCTTGATATTTTTTATTGCAGTGTTCTATATAACGGCCTGGAAGATGGATTAATCCCCTTCTAGATGGTAGAAGGTGGCGCACCATGTAATAAAATCGAAAATCAGTTAAAAAAGCATGGTCATTTAAATGGTTGGAAGCCCATTTAATCTATTTGTCCCGTTATATTGGCTAGTGCCGTTTAAACTACTGGGGCTGTTTATAAGGATATTTTTAACATTTATCATTTTTTTAATTCTGTTGGAACCCCCAAACGACGTCTTTTAATGCCCTCTTTCTATATTTAAAAATAAAAAATAAACTAATCCTTTCAATTCGTAAACCCAGCTAAAAGCTTAAGCCTACATGATTCCCCATATACCTCTCCATCTCTTTCTATCATATACCCTATGCTCACCTGTTGCTCCTCTCCCTCTCTCCTGTCGCGGCTCGCCTTATTGTTGTTTATATTTTTGTTATTAGTATTAACTGTTATTAGTGTTTAAATTTTTGTTAATTGTGCTTTAATTTATTTTGTTTTTAGTGCTAACTATTGACTATATTGATAATTGATTATGGTTTAAATATTGGAACAAATACCAATAAGTCCCTCAAACATTTTTTAATACACATTTAGTCCAAGCCTTTTATTTTGTACCAAAAAGTCCCTTATTCTCTTATCTTTAAAGGTCCACGCCAGCGGCATGGTAAAGCCTTTTTGGCATGGTGAAGGACTTTTTGGTGCAACATGAAAAGGCTTGGACTAATCGTGTATTAAAAAAAGTTCGCGGGACTATTTGATATATGCCCCATAAATATTTTTTAGAGTGAAGCTTGATAATTTGGGATGACTGGTGCTAGCGATCAACCCTTTGAAACATTCATCTAAAGATGTTGGATGAGACTATGCGGCTTTGGCGGATCCCACTAATTCGGATAAACTGATATGTGCGTCATGTGACAAAGTTATAACCAGGGGAATCCACAATTTTCAACATCATATTGCAAACATCCAGGGGATGTAGCGCCATGACAAATGGATCACGACGAAGCCAAAGCTAAGTGTAGAGAGGCACTTGACGGAATTAAGAAAAAGAAGGCAACAAAGCAAAATGATGACGTAAAAAATTGGCAAAAAGTTAAAATTGTTAATGTTGATGAAGTAGATGAAGAAGTGGATGAGCCGGAGGTAGGGTCAAAGAAAATTCCTCACTTCACTTTCTTGGACCTATGAATAAATTTGCTTCCAGTATCAGTCCCAACAAAGATCCACGCAAGAGGATTCGACAACAAAACATACACGATGCACTTTGAAAGGATAAAAAAAACATGCATCAATAGTTAGCACGATGGTTTATGAATAGGGTATTCCTTTTTATTCAAATTGGTCCCGATACCAACCTCTGAGTGAATACCAACCTATGAAGCACGGACACTCCTTCGGAAGCCACGAGTAGCGTGTCGTGTCGAAACACGTATTATGTGCGCGCTCCGAAACGTTACCGACACGCTGGGACATGTGATGGTGAATCTTCTTTATTTATGATTTTTAATGTTAAAGTGTATTTGAATTTTATTTTGTATGGTCCATTTTCTTAATTTCATGTTAAGAATGCTCTAATAATGTATTTTAGGGAAAAAAATATGTTTCATTTCATTAATATATATATATATATATATATATATTTAAATATATTATATACTATATCCTAGTTTTTGAAAGAATCATGTGTCGCGTGTCGTGTGTCGAAATGTGTATTACGAGTCCGTGCTTCATAGATACCAACTAAGGGAGCCTTCATTGAAGGAAGGTTTGATTGAAAGGAATTCCGAGGAATCCAACAAACAGAGTAAATGGAATCAATACAATTGCAAGTAAATGCTCTAATAATACTAGATGCAACGAGGTTGAACAATAGAGTCTATGTGCAATTCTATGCCAAACTCATCAACAAAAAGCAAGATTCTAAAAAACGCGGGGCGTGATCGAGGCGTGGAGGCCAAGCCTTAAGCCTTAGAAGCCTAGGCGGGCCTTGGCGTAAAAAGGCGTGAAAAGGCGTTTAGGTCTTTTTAATATTTTTAACCATAACAAGGCTATTAAAATACTAAAATTGTACATATCATAAAAATATGTCTGAATATTTGCAAATAAAAATAATATTTGATTATTTTGGATGAGATAATGGTCCGATTTGTAAAAAAATCTTTAAAAGGTGATATCGTTTCACTAAAGCATTGTTGTTTTTAGAGAAAAAGTACGCCTTAAGGGTTTTACCAAGCATAAGGCGTCAAAATCTTAAGGCGGGGCGTTTCTCCCAAGCCTCAAGCATAGGCGTGCCTAGGCGGAGCCTAGGCGGGTTTTTTAGAACAGTGACAAAAAGAGAAGGGAGAAGGAACAAAAAGTAAATGTATTAATTGCAAGTGAAGCTAGTAAGGCACAAGATGGATTGTAGATGGTGCTGAAGATGAAGAAGTTGAGCCACGTTCCCGAGTTACTTAAGGATTCATTGGAGAAGCAACCGAAGCGGATAATGTAATAGAGCGTAAGAGAAGTGCTAGGAACGTTGAAGTAAGGGAACTTCATTAATAGGATTTTGAATCGGGTGAGGACACAGAAGAGGAGGGAGATATGGAGGAATATGAGTTTGAGAATGAAGGCAAGATGGTCTTTGAGGCATATGGAGAGGAAGAATTAGAAATTTAGTTCATATTTCTGATTTTTGTCGTTGATTCATTGATGCACTCTAGTCCTTTACTCCTTTGACTTGATTATATTAGTTATAATGATTTGGTTTCGTTCTAGAATTTATTTTATCTCCTAATGTTGCCAATCAACTTCATGAAGGGCTTTCTTAAGTGGTAAGATCTTCTTTTTATGTGGTTAACAAAAGCTGTTTTTTTAATTCGCAAGCTGTTTTTTATATTCACAAGCTGCGTTTTTAATTCACAAGCTGTTTTTTTAATTCACAAGCTGTTTTGTATGTTCACAAGCTGTTTTTTATTCTACAAGCTGTTTTTTTATAGCTGCTTTTTTTTACAAGCTGTTTTTTTGAATCGTGGTCTTTTTAGTGCATCTCTGTAATCCCTGTAATGGTTACATATTATAGTTATTAATGGTAGGGCCGCCTGGCCTCCTACAAAGTAAGAAGGCCCTCGGTCTGCCAGGTACCGCCTAGCGTTTTTAGGAGGCGGTTTAGTTGCATTAACTTTGTATCATTTGAATGGACACACTATTTTTTTCAATACATTTCAAATCCTATGATTTTAGGCAGGAGTAGTTCCTATGGCATGGAATTTTTTGTATGGTGCACAATTAATCCACATAAGGCCCTTGTCAAATAAGATGATGAGATTGATAAAAGCGCTCAAGAATGATAGGCTAACCATCCAAAACCAGTCTTTTGACACAGAGAAGTGTTAATACAGATAACAGATCTCCTAAGAAAGCTATCATTTCAGCTAAAATACTAAATAGAGACGTGTTGATGCTAACCGCACTCCTCCAAGACGGAATAGTGAAGCCATATTTCATACCCCGCACTGTCGCTATTTTATTTGCCTACTCAATGATAGGCAACATGATTCTCTTTCCAGGCTTATATTGCAAATGACACAGATACCACTGCTTGGAATTGGATTTTGAATGGTACTCACGAACTTTCTTTTGATTATTTGGTCCACGATACAATTATTCACGCTGAATAGGTGACGCACGAGCATGAGCTCGGAGGCTATTTTTGTATTTTTCTTAATTTTTTTAGCCATTTTCCCATTTGATTTTAGGTCTAATAATGTCACCCGGATATCCCTCCCCAGTGACATCACCACTGTATATATTGCTTCTTTCACTATTTGTATTATATGTTGTTCTTCGTAGATTGCCTCTTGCTGGAAAACCCACCAACGCATACCCACTTCTCTTCTCTCTAACACCCTCAAAACCAGAAAAATGCAACCTACTGTGCATACAAAAACAAACACCCTCAGATTTGACCTCTTGACAGTGAAACCTGATCCTCCTAACTTAAAAACATTGTAGTAATCTAACAAAAGCAAACCTAAAAAAACATGTTGCCTTGCTCTAATGCATGCACAGTTCATGATGGTAGAACACCTATCTATATTATAAAGTAGAGCTGTGTGTGTAATCAGTGTACCACCTCTGTTCTATACTAGATCCGTTTTATTTAAAGAGTAGACATTTCTCCAAACTGTGTGAATGTAATAATGTAGTGAGAGTATCTCAATCTCCAACACTTTGATTTTTATATTTTGGGCTTTTTATTTATTGGTTTTTTTATTAAGGTTTTGGTCTTTATCAGGGAAAGCATGGATCGGGGTGTGTCGTTTGTGTTTTATGTGTGCTATTGTATTTTGTTTTGTGGTTTCATCATTTTTTGTTATTTTACCCCAAGATTCTATGTTTCTCATCATTTTAGGTATTTTGCTATGTATGGATTGATTTAGAGTTCTCCATTGTTTCTCATCTTTTTTTTTCATTGGTTATCTATAGTCTAACTAAGCTGTTTCAATTACCTGTTGACTCTGGCATGATGTTATGAAGTGGGGTATTGAATGTATTTCGTAGGCATCTCCACTGCCTACTCTTCAAATCTTGCCATTAAATTGCCCATCTATGTGTAAGTATTGTAAATAGGGACAAGAGGCATTCTGCATTTAAATACAATTGTGTACATTCTGGTCTCTGCAATCGGCTCTTACCCTTTTATTATTATTATTATTATTATTATTATTATTATAGATGTATTTATTTGCGTGTATGTGTGTATTTATGCGTGCAAGGATGTTTGGGTCTGTTTGCTGAGAAGGTTTTCTACTAATTTGTTGAGAAGTAAGAAGTGAGTTAGGCTGAGTTTGTGTATTATTTTCTACAAATCTGTGACTTTCAGAAACCTATTTTAGTTCTTATGAGTTCCTATTTTAACAGTTTTAAATATTTGGCAATAGAAGAGTGTTGACCTTGAGCATTAAACCAAAATGTGGCAGAACAAATTATTAAGAGATTTTCCCTACATGATAAGGATGAAAAGAAACATAATATGCTCCAAATATGAGCAATCAGAGAGAGAAATTAAACTAATTAATTATCAAACTAAAATCTGAAATACTCAATTTTCATTCATTCCGGTATATCCTCAATAATGAGAGTTACAATTATTTATAGGCTAAGCTTCCTACTAAGAGATAACTACTAAAGATAATATTACGGGATAATTACTAAAGATGAATACTAAAGGATAATTACTACGAGATAAATACTAACAAATATCCTAATATCTTAGATATAATATATCAAATAAATCCTCATCCAATCCCCTTGCATTCCCCATCAGTAGGTATAATAAAATAAACTTACAATTAGTTCCTTCCCCAGAGTTGTCTGTTTCTTCAACATTTTTGGAAGTTACATCAATTAGATTCACGATTTGACTAGACATCAAGCACATATACACTTGCAGATAGGAGCTAGGATTAAGTTAAAGTAATTAATCATCCCGGGGAGTCTTTTCTATTTCTAACATACAATCTCAGATTTCTATTTTACAAAATAAATCAGTCTTTGACCAGGTTTTTGAAAGCAAAAAAATAAAAATTCTCTGTACCATTTTAGTAAGAAACAGTTAACCTTCCTCTTTATAAGTTCATCAAATTTTAATCTTCCTCTGTATAAGTTAAATTAACTTTTTAGAACCATTTTGAGAAATGTGATTAGATGGAGCTACATAAATTTAACATCTTGCTCTTCCACTTTAAATTAACATCTCGTATCATTCTTTATCTTTTTATGTGTTTTAAAGTCATTAAGGTGAAAAGGCATTGAATGTTGGGCAAGATGGCTATAGGGGCTCCCAGAATTTATTATTTGGGCGTCAAGATGCTAATAAGGGCAACTATAATAAGGCATACCTATCGATTTTGATTCTTGCATATTCCTCAGTTTAGAAGTTAATATTTGGAACTTTTGGTTTATTGTTAAATGACAAAGTGTTTTGTTACATCTATGTTCGAAATGTTTGTCTAATACTTCTCCTTATGTTTGATTTTTCTATGCAAAATGTTATATGGTATTGATATTTAGTTCTATGTAGTTCTGGACCCTCCATCTTATACATTGCATATATTGCATTGATAATAAGATTAATGTCTCAGAATAATGGCTGATATATTCTTAATCAAGTATGTTTCCTTAACCAAGGTTTGATTCCAAGCAGGAGGTCTGCGCACATCTCATGGTATACCAAAGGAACAAGCACGGTATTGCTGGGAGCCAACACCATTCAAATGGAATTGCAATAACTTTTATAATGTTCTAATTGTCCATTCTCACAACGTTTGCTGTCTTTGCTTAATCACTCGAACTGATTTTTTTTTTTATGCGTGCATTATTTTCTTTTGATTAAAGGGCAAAGGGGGAGGAGGAGCTAATTTATTAAAGCTATGAGTTGCACCATTAGAGGCTCTGATATAACTGATGTTTTTTTTAGAGGAGCTGCTATCCTAGTTATTCTATTGCTTAGTGTTTTTGTGCTTGCAGTCTCTCAATCCTTTTGATGCATATAACATTTTTTAAGGTACTTTTGATGTTCATTCCTTTGATGCATGTCATAGGAAACAATTTGCGGGAAACATGGGCTAAATCATTAAGATTGAAATTTGTCATTTGTGCTGGACAATCAAACTTATTTTTTGGGGGTTAATACTTTACTGGAATTATTGATCTAGAGTCAGTTAAAGGTTCTTACGTGCAGCTGCAAGTGTAGTTCAGTTTCATATACAGGCGCATATTTTGTAGGACATCATAATTTGTTTTCTTACTTGCAAGTGAATGACTTGATAGTTGTAGCCAAGTATTTTTTGCTATGTAAGCAAATGGTTATTGGAGAGGTCGTACCTTGGTGCGATGGCAAGTGCCCTCACCCAAGCTACGGTTGATCTTGAGTTCGAGACATGAGGTCGGCCTCTCCATATATGGGGGTAATGCCAACCGATATCTGCCTCTCCCAAACCGTGCAGTTAAGAGAGAGCCTTGGGCATTGGGTACGACCTTTTTTTAAGCCAATGGTTATTGGATAAGTAGATCTTGAAAGACAACCGTTTATCAAGCAAAATGTATGTTGGGTAAAATTGAGATGGTGCCATTGGCTTGGGTTTTTTTATAAGAACAATTACACAAGGGGCGAAATTAAAATTCTGCGATCGGAACGGCCATATGGTAGTGTATATATATTATATAAGATTTGTAGGAGTACTACACATGCAAAAGACAATAAGTACATATATAATGTTATATTACATTTGTAACAATAGCAACATACATATTTGTTTTAATACACTATAATCTAGTTGTACTACCTATGACACAACACTATATATCGTCGTACTACCTATGAGACGATACGTATCGTGTATTGGTGGTTATAGGCAAGCATGGTTTTGTATTATATTCAGGGTTTAATTAGGGGTGAGTGAGTTTGTGTGCTATTAAGGATGCCTTGAACTTTAATTTAAACTTGTAATATCTTCGCAAAATTGCAAATGATCATGTGTTTCGTTGCAAGTATGGATTACACGTTCCCCCTTTCATCAATAGACCTATCCATGGATTACACGGCTGCTGGAAACCCGTTTAATCGACTAGTGCGGTTCAAAAGGAATTTTAACATTAATCGTTTTTTTATTCTGCTGGAACCCCAAATGACTCTCATTTAATGCCTTTTTTTCCAAATTGTAAATTCGTCTAAAAGCTTAAACCCACCCGATTCCTCGTAGACCTTTCCATCTCTTTTTGGAGCCAAATGGCAAGCCGATCGCCTATTTCAGCGAGAAAATCTGGAGAGCCTCTCTGAACTACTCAAGTTGTGTGTCGTTGTGAAAGCCTCAAGTATTAGCAAGAGGAGTTCGTCATCGAATCTTACTACGCGACCATCTAAATACTTCCACAGCCAAAGGCGAATTAGCGACCAACATGGTAAATCGAGAGACTGCCTTAATGGTACAAACCGAGGGGGGGGGGGGGGGGATGCTTTTAATTGGCGTAGCCATGCTTAAGTCGGTTTTCGGGTGTGCATAAAACTTGTGTTAGCATATGATATCCTCAAAATACGCAAAAGAAACCAATGCTTCTGTTTTATAAGCAAAGGGAAACAATAAAAATAAAAATGAGATGGAAATTACGTACATGTGACTAGGATTGGACGGTTGTAGGCTTGATCCTGCATTCCTCGACGACGTGATCCTCATTGGCAAATCCATATTGAATTTTGGCTTGAAACGTATCGGTACGGCCAGCAGCAGCATCAGTGGCCTCAAAAGTGATGTAATGTGTAAAGCCACGAATACACTGCCCGTTGGCCTTGATGATTTTGTCAAGAGTGTAGTTTGTCCCACTATTCCTCCCACAGTAGTCCTTGATGGCTAGCTCTGCACCCAAGTTAACATAATAGACATTTTCGGGATTCTTCAAATTCGTTGGCAAAATTTGACCGATCATACTTACACCGGGGATCTTTTCCACGTCGTACCCCTGCACATGGAATAGAATAGAATATAATAGAATAGTCATTGCTATTTTATAGAATATAATAAAATATAATAGAATAGAATAGTCTTGTATAGAAGATACATAAACTGAATACGTACATTGCTATTAATGACTTGCTCTTCGTAACGATGATACTCCTCAACAGTCATTGAGGTCCGATTACCGTAATCGTCTACATCGGTATATTTGCCCTCTTCGTGTTTACTTTCTTCATCGAACCTCTTTCTCTTCTTTGCTTTTTTAACCCAATCGAAATCGGAATCGGAATCGGAATCGGAAAGAATAATAACAGCATCGCTCATGATTTTAGAGCAAGCCATTTGATTTGATATGATTTGAACCAAACCCTAACACCAACCACCCCCCCTACGGTACCGTAAATCTCTCTCGCTCGCTATTCTGTTCCATTCCTTTACTAATATACATGTACTTTTATACCCTACCCTCTGCCTCTTGTACGGAACTCCCTCTCTTTCTACCTTTTTCTTTTTTCTTTTTTTTTTTTGTTGGGTGGGGGGTGGTGAGTTGGGGTGTTCGCAGCCCCTTCCGGTTTGGTTTTGAGGGGTTTTTTTTTACCGAACTGACTTGGTCGGTCCTCTAAAAAAATGGACCGAGACCGGACGATAATGTCGGTTCGGATTTTTATAGGGTCGGTTCGCTCTAACCCGTCGATCCTCACATTAATGAATTACATCATTTATAATAATAAAAATAAACCCGAGCCTATTTTTTCCAAACATTAAAAAATAAAAAACATCAAAATTTGCAATTAAAACAAACTTAGTATTAATTGGGCTACTCGTCTGGGTCAAAATGACAAATCGAGGTACCCACATATATATATAGTCGAAACCCCACGCGTATTATTAGAAACTAAAGGAGAATGAGCCTCTCCCGTAGCATAGCTTATACAAAACATTCAAAAGTCGAGCGCAGTTAGTCCCCATAGCTTGTACAAAAATATTCGAAAGTCGAGCCCAATTAGTTGCCACACACACGCTATGCTACAGGAGAGGCTCATTCTCCTTTAGTTTCTAATAATATGTGTCGGGTTTCGACCATACACACACACACACACACACAATAATTACCTTAATATAAAAAAATGACATGGCTATCCCCACACCCTATTTATATATTTAACATACAAAGACCAAAATACCCTCTCCTCCTTTAAAATATAATATGATTTTAAAACATAACATTATTTTAGATAAATAAAATTTACACTTTAAGACAAAATATAATTTTTATTATTATTATTATTTTGATTTTTGACTTTAACACATTACTAATTTAAATTATATAATAGTACATTTTTATGAATTTATTAGACTTTGTAACATTTTTCGTCGCTAAATATGACATTTAAAAAGTGTTTAACACAAAAATCTTATAATGAAAAAAATTGCTTTTTAACAAACAAATAATAGTTTTTAACAAAATAAAACAGTTTTAACGAAAAAAAAAATTCAACAAAATAAAAATTGTTTAAAACAAAAAACAGTTTAAAAAAAAAACTTCCAACACAACAAAACTATTTTTAACAAAATATCTTTAAAAAATCAACTTAAAACGAATAAAAATATTTAAAAAATAATTTTTAGAAAAATAAAAACGGTATAGTGAAAAAAACAGTTTTAAAAGAATAAAAATTGTTTTCCAAAAATATTTAAAAATAAATAAACAAAAAACAATATTAACACTAAAAACTTTTCGTGGATAAATTTTCATATTTAGCAATGAAAAATGTAAAAACTTTTTACGCCCATATTTATATTATTATACATATACAATTTTTTTATATACCCATTTCTATTTAAAAAAATTACTGCCTATATTATTTTTTTATAATCTAATACTATATATTTATATATGTAGTCTTTATATATTTTTTGGATTATATATATATATATATATATATATATATATATATATATATATATATAATCCACAAAAAGGTTTTAGTATTAATACTGTTTTTTATTTATTTTTTTAAAAATATTTTAGGAAAATAATTTTTATTCTTTTAAAACTGATTTTTTGTTAAAACGGTTTTTTTCAATAAAGTGTTTTTATTTTTCTAAAAAATATTTTTTTTAATATTTTTATTCCTTTTAAGCTAATTTTTTTAAAGATATTGCTTATTTGTAATAAATTATTTTTATTTTTGTTAAAAATAGTTTTGTTGTGTTAAAAGTTTTTTTAAATTGTTTTTTGTTACAAATTTTTTTTTTATTTTGTTGAAAAAAAGTTTTTACGTTAAAACTCTTTTATTTTGTTAAAAACTCTTTTTTGTTTGTTAAAAAGCAATTTTTTCCATTATAAGATTTTTGTGTTAAACACTGTTTAAATGCCACCAAATATCACTTTTCATGAAAAAAGTCTCATTTTTAACGACGAAAAATGTTACAAAGTCTAATAAATTCTTAAAAATGTACTATTATATAATTTAAATTAGTAATGTGTTAAAGTCAAAAATCAAATTAACAATAATAATAATAAAAAATTATATTTTGTCTTAAAGAGTAAATTTTATTTTATCTAAAATAATGTTATGTTTTAAAATCATATTATATTTTAAAGGAGGAGAGGGTATTTTGGTCTTTGTATATTAAATATATAGATAGGGTGTGGGGATAGCCACACCCTTAAAAAATACTCTTTAATAAAAAAACTGTTTAATTTATAACAAAATTGTTTTTATATAAAAACATTTTCTTATATTATATACCAATTTACTCTTTATTTATTTGAAAGAGGTTTGAGGTAAAAAAAAAATTAATTGACAATGGGCGCAATTACGTTTATCCCTATATAGACGACACTGTGTAAGCAAACCCGCAAGATATAATGTTTTCTAAATATCAACCTATTTCAAATATTTAAGGAAAAATAATGCAAAGCAACATCATTTTAATATTTGAACATAGTAATTGAAACTGACAATTATCAATGGTATTGCTAACAATATCAATCAAACTTGAAAAAATCTTTATTTCACAAAAAAGTTGTACAGCCAAGGCTTAAATGTGACAATAAGTCGCAAAAAAATGTCATAATACATAATCTGCTCATTGTATTCAATGCATAATACATCAATTTTAAATAGTTCCTTTCATAAAATAAATGAATAGAGGAAATGATCTATACGACTAGTGGTAAGCCTCTTTATTTAAAATTAATCATCCAATATTGTGAAATTACCTCGCTAGCTAACAAGCTAAGGCTCCTTGACTTAAGTGTGGACATTATATTTTAGCATTTACTAATTTTTTGATAATTAGTATTTATTATAAATAAATTTTTTTTGTTATACAATAAACTGTTTTTTAATTTAAAAGTTTTTTTTAATCAATAATGAATTTTATTATATATGTATGTGTGTAAATATGAAAGTTTAAATATTTAAATTAAAAAAAAAGGTTATTTGTTGTTTAAAAATCGTCGAGTGAGTGTGAAACAATAAACTGAACAAATTAGTTGATGTCATTGGTCGAATGACCCTAAAAAATGCACAACTAAAATTTACTTGTAAAAATTTATCGACAGTGGAAAGGAAAATGAGTCCACCTTTAACTACAGTGGTGCAATCCATTTGCATACCAATCATATTTGTTTTGTGCGCCTAACATTACTCCCAATATAATTTTTCCTGGGATTTTGATGGCTCCAACAGTTGAGGGAATTCTCTAAAGCTTATACTAAAATCAACCACTAAGAGGACTTTGGTTATGCTAGAAATCCATATCGAGTGCACAAAGGTTGCCCTACGCAAAGGTCTCGAGTTCGAAACCCTCCGCAGATAGCAGATTTTAAGTGGAGCATGTGTTAGGATGGTTCTGATATAGAGGGAGTCCAAATTACTCTATGTTGAGGGTTATAAATAAAATGCGCATTTAGATACTTGCTGACAAGTTCAAGTTTTAGCTGCTGCAATTAGTAATGCCAAGTCACATCTGAATAATTGATCTTGAATTGATCTATGAACAAGTGGATTTAGTAACATTAACGTTGAGAGAGGCATTGCAAAGTAAAATAACTACAATTGAACTTCTGTAGTTAATTCTACTCAAACGTTCGTGCTTTCGAAAGTTTAAATTAATCTTTTGTAATATTCCAAATATAACCTGCCCACCAGGCATTGGATCAAAGGTGGCAGCCACAAGAGAGCAAACACAATAACACACAGCTCAAATGACTTTCACAAACAAGCAGCTTTACTATATAGACATAATTGATTCTGGTAATCCATACTAAAAGAAATATTTTATAATCATTCAGTTTCTCATATATGCATTCATCCTCGCAGTACACTACTAGTTAGTTGCTTTCATTGGATGCTTTCTCATAACCCTGCAAAAATAACGCACAAATGTCAATGGCATGCACATATTCAAAATATATCTATCCATATATCCATATTTACACATACACATCAAAAGTAAAAGTCAGATATCAATAAGCGACACTTGATATTAGATATCAATTTACCAATAACTATTATTCATAGACTATTTTGAAAGATGTTGGGGCTGCTTGGTCAGGGGTTTGTCTTCCTTTTCCTACTCTTCCAAACAGAAATGAAATACCTTTACCCGTTGGTAGTAACGTCTCGAAGGCGTGGGGATCTTTATATCACCACTGTTATTTTTAGCCGCTTTAAGAAATCATATTTGGACTACTTCCCCTACAACTAGGAGAACAAATATTTTCTCTAAAAGAAGAGTAAAAGAAGCAACAGGACGTTTACAGACATGTACTAAAAAGAGGAGAGAATCAAAATAACTCAATCATTCTCTTATATCATTATATAAGATTTGTAGATGTACTACCAATAAAAAAACACAATATATGTTATATTACATTACAGGGTAACAATAGCCACATACATCTCTGTTTTAATGTACTAATATTCTAGTTGTACTGCATATGACTATATACATATATATTATTAGAGGTGCGCAGAGGTATAAGATACGAAGGAGAGGAGAAACCCAGAGAGCGAAAAGCAGGGGTGGCAATTCGGGTTAGTCGTGTCATTTTCGAGTCGCGTTGATTTTTATTTGAATATAAGTTTTGATTACTCTTAAATCTATACATGTGAATCGTGTCGTATTTGGGTCATTTCGGGTTATTACCATAAATGAGTTATCATGTCAAAAATTGTGAGCCCTAGCGAAAAGAGGGAGAATGGACAAAGAAGAAATGAGAGACAGAAATTGCGACATGTAGATCGTGATATTGCACCTGAATCTTGAATACCAGAAATTAAAGAAATCAAAGCCCCATCTTTACGACCTCTCTTCTCAAAGCCCCTTGTTCCCGTTTCTCTCCTTGAGACTTTTTTTCCAATTACTGGTCGACATTGTTTTGTTCGAAGTCGAACACCGATATGTATCGTGCAATACATATGTATCGGATGATACATACCATAGTATCGACAATACACGCAGATTTACAATACATACAACACGGAATAGGCCGTATAAGAAAAATATTCAATTTCATTCATAGAAAGTTCTTGACAACCAGGCTTCCAAATGAGGGTCAGTAAAATCCTGGAGATTCTCAGGTTAACGTCCTTAGTTAACATTCGATTTCCCCGAAACGCTTAAATAATTCTTCTTTCTGAAAAAAAGTGAACTTACGAAAACATCTATTAAGAACTTCAATACGGTCATAAACGAAAAGAGTACTCTTTCTATACGCTATAACAATTTTCGTAATAGGATAGCCAAGACAGCTTTTCATGGTTTTGTATTATATTTAAAATTCAATTAGGGGTGAGTGAATTTGTATGCTACTAAGGATGCAAGAACTTTAATTTAAACCACTAATGTCTTAGAATTTTTTTAAATATTCATGTGTTTTGTTGTAGGTATGGGTTATACCTGTCCCCTCTTATCAATACACCGACTTTGTCACGCAGCTGCGGATGTCTATCAACCACAGAAAATCAATATATAAAAGGCTTGCATAACTCCACCTTAAGTCTTGAAATTTCCTTCTATTTGACTTCCTTTTAATGCAATGGTATTTAGGGATGCCTTGAACTTCATAAAGTTTAATTTCTATGGAATGTATATATAATTTATTATAGGGTTTTTTTGACATAATCCCCCGTGATAATAGTGTATTTTGACATAACCACCCAAAAGTCCACTATTTAGACACAACCCCTGGAAAATGCTAGTGTATGACTTAGGGGGTAGGATCTATTTTTTTCATTTTGGGGGGTTTTATCTAAATACATTATTATCGCTGGGGGTTATGTCAATATAACCCTTTTATTATATTTGTATATGCACCAGACCCTTCATCCCAGAAAAGTGTTTGATATTTTTTATTGCAGCGTTCTATATAACGGCCTGGAAGATAGATTAATCCCCTTCTAGATGGTAGAAGGTGGCTCACCATGTAATAAAATTGAAAATCAGTTAGAAAAAGCACGGTCATTTAAATGGTTGGAAGCCCATTTAATCTACTTGTCCCGTTATATTGGCTAGTGCCGTTTAAACTACTGGGGCTGTTTATAAGGATATTTTTAACATTTATCATTTTTTTTAATTCTGTTGGAACCCCCAAACGGCGTCTTTTAATGCCCTCTATATTTTAAAATAAAAAATAAACTAATCCTTTCAATTCGTAAACCCAGCTAAAAGCTTATGCCTACCTGAGTCCCCATATACCTCTCCATCTCTTTCTATCAGATACCCTATGCTCGCCTGTTGCTCCTCTCCCTCTCTCCTGTCGCGGCTCACCTTATTGTTGTTTATATTTTTGTTACTAGTATTAACTGTTATTAGTGTTGAAATTTTTGTTAACTGTGCTTTAATTTATTTTGTTTTTAGTGCTAACTATTGACTGTATTGATAATTGATTATGGTTTAAATATTTTTTAGAGTGAAGCTTGATAATTTGGGATGGCTGGTGCTAGTGATCAACCCTTAGGAACATTCATCTAAAGACTTTGGATGAGATTATGCGGCTTTGGCGGATCCCACTAATTTGGATAAACTGATGTGCGTCATGTGACGAAGTTATAACCAGGGGAATCCACAATTTTCAACATCATATTGCAAACATCCAGGGGATGTAGCGCCATGCCAAATGGATCACGACGAAGCCAAAGCTAAGTGTAGAGAGGCACTTGACGGAATCAAGAAAAAGAAGGCAAAAAAGCGAAATGATGACGTAAAAAATTGGCAAAAAGTTAAAATTGTTAATGTTGATGAAGTAGATGAAGAACTGGATGAGCTGGAGGTAGGGTCAAAGAAAATTCCTCACTTCACTTTCTTGGGCCTATGAATAAATTTGCTTCCAGTATCAGTCCCAATAAAGATCCACGCAAGAGGATTCGACAACAAAACATACATGATGCACTTTGAAAGGAAAAAACGCACATGCATCAATAGTTAGCACGATGGTTTATGAATTGGGTATTCCTTTTTATTCAAATTGGTCCCGATACCAACCTCTGAGTGAATACAAACCTATGCAGCACGGACACTCCCCCAGAAGCTACGAGTAGCGTGTCGTGTCGAAACACGTATTATGTGCACGCTCCGACACGTTACCGACACGCTGTGAACACGCTGCGACATGTGATGGTGAATCTGCTTTATTTATGATTTTTAATGTTAAAAAAGTGTATTAAAATTTTATTTTGTATAATCCATTTTCTTAATTTCATGTTAAGAATGCTCTGATAATGTATTTTATGAAAAAAAATATGTTTCATTTCATATATATATATATATATATATATATATATATATATATATATATATATATATATATATATATATATATATATATATATATTACATATTATACTTATCCTAGCGTGTCGTATCCTAGTTTTGGGAAGAATCATGTGTCGCGTGTTATGTGTCGAAATGTGTATTACGAGTCCCTGCTTCATAGATACCAACTAAAGGAGCCTTCATTGAAGGAAGGCTTGATCGAAAGGAATTCCGAGGAATCCAACAAACAGAGTAAATAGAATCAATACAAGCACCTAGGAATAAAAGGCTGGATGCAAATAGAGAGAACTAAAAAATCACTTAAGAAGCAAGAAGAGTGGGATTCGACTATTTGTTCGATAATGACCGAAGCATTGACCGATCGCAAAGGAAGAAGCATTATGAATTTAGGTGTGAATCGCAAGGAGAACGCAACTTTTCTTTCTTCAAAAGAAGATTCTGAGGAGGCACATACCAGGGAGTATATCTTCCACTATGTTCAAAGTGCATTAAGTTGGGCAAAAATGTAATTCAAGTAGTGAAAGATAATGCATTGAAGAATATAGCCGTCGTGGATTTATTGATGGTGAAGAGACCGAACATGTTCTGGCATACGCCACCCACACAATGAACCTTACGCTTGAAGGGATTGGGAAGCAACAAAACTTTAACGTAGTGATTGAGAAAGCAAAGGCCTTCACTATCTTCATTTACGCACATCACAAAACTTTGGCAATAATGATGAGATTTACTAAAAAAAAGAGACATTGTGAGGCTGGGAGTCCCTAGATTTGTAAAAGTTCAGTGGAGAAAAAGAGAAGTTTGAGGACAATTCCAACTAGTAAAGGGTAAAATGGAAAATGTCACTTTGTTGAGCATGTCCTTTTGGAATGGGGTAACACTAGGCTTGAAAGTTTTTGTCCTATTGGTGAGGGTGCTTCGCCTTGTTAATGAGAATAGAAATCCATCAATCAAATTTTTATATGATGATTTAAAACAAGCACGGGAAGATATTATAGAGGCATTAAAAAATAATAAGGTTCACTACCATCCAATTTTTTAGATAATTGATGCAAAATCCAAAAGTCGGCTTGATAGTCCACTCAATGTTTAAAAAGGCGAAAGGCGAGGCGAGGCGTTTTAGTCGCGGAGAGGCGAGACGTAAGCCTCACCGAAAAGAAAAAAAAAAGAGCAAAATAATATTAAAAAAAATACTAATAAAATAACAAAGAAATATAAAATAAAACTACAAAAAAAATCCTTGAGGACTTTCTCACATAGTTTGACATATTTTTATTCCCCCGAGATAACTTTTTAAAAAAAAAGTAATTTTGGAAAATTAATTTTGACATAATGGTTATTTTACAATATGACAATAAAATAATCAATGCAACTTAACAAGCAAATTTATTAAAAAACATTGATTTTCAAACTACGATTAAAAAAACAGCAATTTTATTAAAAAAATAATAAAACATATCAACCTAAGTTTATTAAAAAAATCAGCAACCTTTAAAATTATTAGTTTCTTACTATATATTCAGTTTAGTTAAAGATAACATATTAATCTAAGTTGAAAACCAAAAAACATAAAACTTAGTTTTTTAAGTTTCATTAACATATTGGTTATTTTTTAAAAATTTCTCTCAAGTTACAATAGTAAATAGTATAAGTTAAGTGCAATTTTAAAACAATAAAAAGAACAAGAGTTTTTTTTTCACGCCACGGCAAAAAGGCGTAAGGCGCAATGAGGCGTAAGCCTCAAATTCAACCCTGAGGCTTAAGCCTCGAGCCTCAAAGGCCTTTTTAAACATTGAGTCCACTACATTTGACAACATACCTATTGAATCCTTAATACTTCTACAAAGATTCAAGCATACGTAACATGGTTCAAAGTCTAGGCCGAATCAACTCGGTATCGGTCGAGTTGACTCGGTCTCGAAGGGTGACGATACGATTTTGACTAGCGATTCCAGTTTATGATGAAATTGTGGGATACCGACGATATATCGGCGATATGTCCTATACAGCCGAGATGACAGTACTGAATGTGGTGTAGTGTTCATCAATGTCGTCGGGGCAGAATCTTGGCGGAAAGAAAGAAGAAGAAGAAGAAGAAGAAGAAGAAGAAGAAGAAGAAGAAGAAGAAGGAGATATGAGTTTTCTACTGTTTGTTTTCTGTTAGGGTGAATATAATAATGATAAAAGTGCAGGTGGCATGTAGATAGCTTGTAAAGCTCTCAGTTGGTGCTACAACAGTGTTACAGTTGTTGCAATAAGAGTGTTACAGCTAGATTCCATAGGGTAATTGATTGTATACAAGACCATGTGATAAATGTGGAGTTGCTGAAGCACAAGAGAAAAGAGAGTGGATTTTGAAGAATCTTGGCCAAAGTGGGGGTGTGCCAATAATGATGAAAGTTACAATCGGGGTAATAATTTAATTACTCATTTCAAATTTACATTAACTATGATTTATCATTTATTACATTACTAAATATGAAAATTTAATGACTAGTTGGATGGTGGTCCAACTATGGGAATCATACAAGGAATTTGCAAAAAAAATCTTTAAGGATCCTCTCTTTGACTACTAATTTGTCCGGGTGTGAGAACAATTGGAGCAATTTTGAAGGGGTATATGATTTATGCAGATTTCGTGCTTATTTAAATAATTATTTATTTATTTAAAATTCAAACTTAAAATAGTATTAGTATTTTTCGTGATAATTGTTAAATTTTGTGTAGATACATAATACTAGATGCAACGAGGTTGAGCAATAGAGTTTATGTGCAATTCTGTGCCAAACTCATCAACAAAAAGAGAAAGGATAAGGAACAAAAGTAAATGTACTAATTGCAAGTGAAGCTAGTAAGGCACAAGATGGATTGTAGATGGTGCTGAAGATAAAGAAGTTGAGCCACGTTCCAGAGTTACTTAAGGTTTCATTAGAGAAGCAACCGAAGCGGATAATGTAATAGAGCCTCAGAGAAGTGCTAGGAACGTTGAAGTAAAGGAACTTCATTAAGAGGATTTTGAATCGGGTGAGGACACAGAAGAGGAGGGAGATATGGAGGAATGTGAGTTTGAGAATGAAGGCAAGATGGTCTTAGAGGCATATGGAGAGGAAGAATTAGAAATTTAGTTCATATTTCTATTTTTTGTCGTTGACTCATTGATGCACTCTGGTCCTTTACTCCTTTGACTCGATTATATTAGTTATAATGATTTGGTTTCGTTCTAGAATTTATTTTATCTCCTGAAGTTGCCAATCAACTTCATGAAGGGCTTTCTTAAGCAGGAAGATCTTCTTTTTATGTGGTTAACAAGTTTTTTTATTCACAAGCTGTTTTTTATATTCACAAGCTGTTTTTTATTCTACAAGCTGTTTTTTTATAGCTGCTTTTTTTTACAAGCTGTTTTTTTTAATCGTTGTCTTTTTAGTGCATCTTTACTATCCCTGTAATGGCTACATATTATAGTTATTAATGGTTTCCTAGAGGGCCGTCGGGCCGCCTACAAATTAAGAAGGCCCTCGACCTGCCGGGTACCGCCTAGCGTTTTTAGTAGGCGGTTTAGTTGCATTAACTTTGTGTCATTTCATTTGAATGGACATACTATTTTTTTTAATACATTTCAAATACTATGATTTTAGGCCGAAGTAGTTCCTATGGCATGGAATTTTTTGTATGGTGCACAATTACTCCGTAAGGCCATTGTAAAATAAGATGATGAGATTGATAAAAGTGCTCAAGAATGATAGGCTAACCCTCCAAAACCGATCTTTTGACACTACAGATAACAGATCTCCTAAGAAACCTATCATTTCAGCTAAAATACAAAATAGAGACATGTTGATGCTAACCACACTCCTCCAAGACGGAATAGGGAAGCCATATTTTATACCCCGCACTGTAGCTATGTTGTTTGCCTACTCAACGATAGGCAACATGATTCTCTTTCTAGGCTTATATTGCAAATGGCAGAGATACCACTGCTTCGAATTGGACTTTGCATGGCACTCACTTTCTTTTGATTATTTGGTCCACGATACAATTATTCACGCTGAATAGGTGACGCACGAGTATGAGCCCGGAGGATATTTTTGTATTTTTCTTAAATTTTTTAGCCCTTTCCCATTTGATTTTAGGTCTAATAATGTCACCCGAATATCCCTCCCCAGTGACATCACCACTGTATATATTGTTTCTTTCACTATTTGTATTACATGTTGTTCTTCGTAGATTGCCTCTTGCTGGAAAACCCACCAACGCATACCCACTTCTCTTCTCTCTAACATCCTCAAAACCAGAAAAACGCAACCTACCGTGCATACAAAAACAAACACCCTCAGATTTGACCTCTTGACAGTGAAATCTGATCCACCTAACTTAAAAACATTGTATTAATCTAACAAAAGCAAACCTAAAAAAACATGTTGCCTTGCTAATGCATGCACAGTTAACGATGGTAGAACACCTATCTATATTATAAAACAGAGATGTGTGTGTAATCAGTGTACCACCTCTGTTCTATACTAGATCTGTTTTATTTAGAAGTAGGCATTTCTCCAAAATGTGTTAATGTAATATTGTAGTGACAGTATCTCAATCTCCAGCACTTTGATTTTTATATTTTGGGTTTTTTATTTATGTTTTTTTTATTAAGGTTTTGGTCTTTATCAGGGAAAGGATGGATCGGGGTGTTTCGTTTGTGTTTTATGTGTGCTTGTGTATTTTGTTTTGTAATTTCATCATTTTTTGTTATTTTACCCCAAGATTCTATGTTTCTCATCATTTTAGGTATTTTGCTTTGTGATCTTGTTATGTATGGATTGATTTAGAGTTCTCCATTGTTTCTCATCTTTTTTTTATCTATAGACTAACTAAGCTGTTTCAATTACCTGTTGACTCTGGCATCATGTTATGAAGTGGGGTATTGAATGTATTTCGTAGGCATCTCCACTGCCTACTTTTCAAATCTTGCCATTACATTGCCCATCTATGTGTAAGTATTGTAAATAGGGACACGAGGCCTTCTGCATTTAAATACAATTGTGTACATTCGGTTCTCTGCAATCGGCTATTACCATTTTATTATTATTATTATTATAGATGTATTTATTTGTGCGTATGTGTGTATTTATGCGTGCAAGGATGTTTGGGTTTGTTTGCTGAGAAGGTTTTCTACTGATTTGTTGAGAAGTAAGAAGTGAGTTAGGCTGAGTTTGTGTATTATTTTCTACAAATCTGTAACTTTCAGAAACCTATTTTAGTTCTTATGAGTTCCTATTTTCACAGTTTTAAATATTTGGCAATAGAAGAGTTCTGATCTTGAGCATTAAGCCTTGATACCAAAATGGTGCAGAACAAATTATTAAGAGATTTTCCCTACATGATAAGGATGAAAAGAAACATAAAATGCTCCAAATATGAGCAATCAGAGAGAGAAATTAAACTAATTAATTATCAAACTAAAATCTGAAATGCTCAATCTTCATTCATTCAGGTATGTCCTCAATAATGAGAGTTACAATTATTTATAGGCTAAGCTTCCTACTAAGAGATAACTTAGGGATAATTACTAAAGATGAATACTAAAGGATAATTACTACGAGATAAATACAAATAAATATCCTAATATCTTAGATATAATATATCAAATAAATCCTCATCCAATCCCCTTGCATTCCCCGCCAGTAGGTATAATAGAATAAACTTACAATTAGTTTCTTCCCCAGAGTTGTCTGTTTCTTCAACACTTTTGGAAGTTACACCAATTAGATTCAAGATTTTACTAGACATGAAGCACATATACACTAGCAGATAGGAGCTAGGTTTAAGTAAAGTAATTAATCATCCCGGGGAGTCTTTTCTATTTCTAACATACAATCTCAGATTTCTATTTTATAAAATAAATCAGTCTTTGACCAGGTTTTTGAAAGCAAAAAAAAAAATATTTTCTTTCTGTACCATTTTAGTAAGAAACAGTTAACCTTCCTCTTTATAAGTTAAATTAACTTTTTAAAACCATTTTGAGAAATGTGATTAGATGGAGCAACATAAATTTAACATCTTGCTCTTCCACTTTAAATTAACATCTCTTATCATTCTAATCTTTTTATGTGTTTTAAAGTCATTAAGGTGAAAAGACATTGAATGTTGGGCAAGATGGCTATAGAGGCTCCCAGAATTTATTAGTTGGGCGTCAAGATGCTAATAACGGCAACTACAATAAGGCATACCTATCGATTTTGATTCTTGCATATTCCTCAGTTTAGAAGTTAATATTTGGAACTTTTGGTTTATTGTTAAATGACAAAGTGTTTTGTTACATCTATGTTTGAAATGTTTATCTAATACTTCTCCTTATGTTTGATTTTTCTATGCAAAATGTTATACAGTATTGATATTTAGTTCTATGCAGTTCTGGACCCTCCATGTTATACATTGCATATATTGCATTGATAATAAAATTAATGTCTCAGAATAATGGCTGATATATTCTTAATCAAGTATGTTTCCTTAACCAAGGTTTGGTTCCAAGCAGGACGTCCGCGCACATCTCATGGTATACCAAAGGAACAAGCACGGTATTGCTGGGAGCCAACACCATTCAAATGGAATTGCAATAACTTTTATAATGTTCTAATTGTCCATTCTCACAACTTTTGCTGTCTTTGCTTAATCACTCGAACTGGGTTTTTTTTATGCATACATTATTTTCTTTTGAGTAAAGGGAGGGGGGGGGGGGGGGGGGGGGGGGGAGCTAATTTATTAAAGCTATGAGTTGCACCATTAGAGGCTCTGATATAACTGATGTTTTTTTTAGAGGAGCTGCTATCCTAGTTATTCTATTGCTTAGTGTTTTTGTGCTTGCAGTCTCTCAATCCTTTTGATGCATATAACATTTTTTATGGTACTTTTGATGTTCATTCCTTTGATGCATGTCATAGGAAACAATTTGCGGGAAACATGGGCTAAATCATTAAGATTGAAATTTCTCATTTGTGTTGGACAATCAAACTTATTTTTTGGGGGTTAATTCTTTAAAGGAATTATTGATCTAGAGTCAGTTAAAGGTTCTTACGTGCAGCTGCAAGTGTAGTTCAGTTTCATATACGGGCGCATATTTTGTAGGAAATGGTTATTGGAGAGGCGCATAATTTGTTTTCTTACTTGCAAGTGAATGACTTGATAGTTGTAGCCAAGTATTTTTTGCTATGTAAGCAAATGGTTATTGGAGAGGTCGTACCTTGGTGCGATGGCAAGTGCCCTCGCCCAAGCTACGGTTGATCTTGAGTTCGAGACATGAGGTCGGCCTCTCCATATATGGGGGTAATGCCAACCGATATCTGCCTCTCCCAAACCCTGCAGTTAAGAGAGAGCCTTGGGCATTGGGTACGACCTTTTTTTAAGCCAATGGTTATTGGATAAGGAGATCTTGAAAGACAACCGTTTATCAAGCAAAATGTATGTTGGGTAAAATTGAGATAGTGCCATTGGCTTGGGTTTTTTTATAAGAACAATTACACAAGGGGCGAAATTAAAATTCTATAGTGTATATATATTATATAAGATTTGTAGGAGTACCACACATGCAAAAGACAATAAGTACATATATAATGTTATATTACATTTGTAACAATAGCAACATACATATTTGTTTTAATACACTATAATCTAGTTGTACTACCTATGACACAACACTATATATCGTCGTACTACCTATGAGACGATACGTATCGTGTATTGGTGGTTATAGGCAAGCATGGTTTTGTATTATATTCAGGGTTTAATTAGGGGTGAGTGAGTTTGTGTGCTATTAAGGATGCCTTGAACTTTAATTTAAACTTGTAATATCTTCGCAAAATTGCAAATGATCATGTGTTTCGTTGCAAGTATGGATTACACGTTCCCCCTTTTATCAATAGACCTATCCATGGATTACACGGCTGCTGGAAACCCGTTTAATCGACTAGTGCGGTTCAAAAGGAATTTTAACATTAATCGTTTTTTTATTCTGCTGGAACCCCAAATGACTCTCATTTAATGCCTTTTTTTCCAAATTGTAAATTCGTCTAAAAGCTTAAACCCACCCGATTCCTCGTAGACCTCTCCATCTCTTTTTGGAGCCAAATGGCAAGCCGATCGCCTATTTCAGTGAGAAAATCTGGAGAGCCTCTCTGAACTACTCAAGTTGTGTGTCGTTGTGAAAGCCTCAAGTATTAGCAAGAGGAGTTCGTCATCGAATCTTACTACGCGACCATCTAAATACCAATGTTTAAAAAAGCACTCGAGGCGTACGCCTCGAGGCGCGCCTCGAGGCGAGGCGAGGGAAAAACGCCTCGAGGCTTAAGCCTCAGGCCATAAAATAGAGGCTTACGCCTCAATGCGCCTCGAGGCTTACGCCTTGATGCGCCTCACGCCTCGCCTCACGCCTTTTTGCTGAGGCGCGAAAAAAAAAAAAAAAAAAAAAAAAATCTTTCATCACAAAGTCTGTTTTTTTAAAGGTTAAAATTCTTCATTTTTCTAAAATTGCACCTAACTTAAAAAAATATTGTTTTAATCTACTAACTCTTATTCTTTTTTTATTTTAGTTTAGTTTTAAAGTTGCACTTAATTTTGTTTTTCTTTACTAATTTGTTTGAAATAAGTGTATAAATTTGTTTGAGACTATATTTTGTTACAAATATATAGTTTGTTTGAAATAAATGTGTAAGGACACAAATTTCCAATTGAGTCCATATATAGTTTTGGCTCAATTCCGGACAAAAACATTTATTCATAAGATGGTATTTATTTGTAATATTCTCAAGCCTATGAAGTATGTATTGAAGACGTAGCGGCAAAGAATTTAAAGCTTCATCAAAATGCCGGTTTGCGTGCCTCGTTTCTACGTCATCAACTAAGGTTCCATGCTCCCAAGGTATGAATGTAATTATATTTATATAGGAGCTTGGAACAATATGTATTGGGTGTTAGGTGTAATAAAAAACTGCATTTTATTTTCAGAAAGAATCATTTAGAACTTTAAAATAAGTATATAAAAGTTTCTGGGCCAAAATCGAATTTTACAAACTTTCTGGTCGTTCGTTCGAAATGTCGTTCGAACGAGTTTTTTCGTTCGAACCAGATTTCGTTCGAACGAGTTTTGTCGTTCGAACCAGTTTCGTTCGAACGAGTCTGCCAACGACCCTAAACTGGACAGTCGTTCGATATGTCGTTCGAACGAGTTTTTCGTTCTAACGAGGTATCTAACGAGATTCTAACGAGCCCAGGCTGGTCACTCGTTAGAAGTCTCGTTCGAACGAGAGTCAAGTTCGTTCGAACGAGACGCTAGGGCGGGAACAGTTTTGAGCAGTTTTTTGCAGTTTTCTCCCACTTTCCCCACTTGGTTTTTAACCAACTTTTTCAAGACTTAATATGTGCGGGAATCACATTTTTCTAATTAACTTTTCCAACCTTGTTTATCTCCTAGAGAGAGTTTGAGAGCAAAAATAGTTTAGGAAAATGTTCAAGTTTTGAGTGTCAATTTTTAATGAAAAATTCATACACACTCTAGTTTACACCCAATAATTGTTTATCCAAGTTCTACATATACATATCTTTACTTGGAGTTTTTGGCACCGGTTTTCTCTACCGAATTCAAGAAGAGACGTTTCGGGTTTGCTT
Organism: Sambucus nigra; assembly: GCA_949130495.1. Lineage (NCBI taxonomy): Eukaryota > Viridiplantae > Streptophyta > Magnoliopsida > Dipsacales > Adoxaceae > Sambucus > Sambucus nigra. The sequence goes on along the minus strand of OX422215.1, from coordinate 17,512,073 downwards.
CTACACCCCATCACAAAGAAGACTTTTGTTGAAGATTCTACCCACTTGGAGAAAGGCTCCATGCTTGGGTGATGGTGACCATATAAAGTCCCATCGGTGGATTCCGAGACCGCGGTGGTGTTCCGAGGTTGTCCGCTAGGAAGAGGTTTCTACGAGAAGGAGCGTCGAGGCTTGAGAGGGATCGAGTCAGTCGTTGTAAGTCTATCTGTCTTGTAATTGTAATTCCATATCTAGTGGACTTGTGGCTAGGGCCGTCCGAGGTTTTTTCCCGTCTTGGGTTTTTCCTCGTACATCTCGGCGTAGTGTGATATTGTTTATTCATCTTGCTCATAATTTAGAACGCATGCTTAGATTTAATTCAAGATAAAACTCGGTTTATTTATCACACTCACTTTAAATGGGTCTTTAATTTAAATATTGGATAAAATTGTGTAATTCAAGTCACGAACTCAAATTGGTTTGGCCTAACTTTAGAAATATGAACCATCATAATTTAGGCAAATTCTAGGACTTGAATTTAATTGGACTTAATCGGTTTTAGTGAGTATTAATTGTTTTGTTTGTTTCATTAATTCTCACTTTCGTTTATGAGTTATCTAAAATTTGGAATTTAGTATTTGTTTTGTTGAACCATCACACTGTTTACGCTTCCGCATAGAGTTTTTACATATAAAGGAAATTTATACGCTTCTTCAAAATGTACAAAATTAACTTCAATATGACTTTTTTTTTAGAAGGTTTCAATTTTTTGGTTTTCAACTTATATTAATATGTTTTCTTTAACTTATACTAATATATTTTAAAGGTTGCTGTTTTTTTTAATAAACTTAGGTTAATATGTTTTATTATTTTTTTAATAAAGTTGCTATTTTTTTAATCTTAGCTTGAAAATCAATGTTTTTTTTAATAAATTTGCTTCTTAAGTTGCATTGATTAATTTATTGTCATATTATAAAAGAACCAATATGTGAATGAAGCTAAAAAAATGATTTTGCCAATACGATTTTGCATTGATTAATTTATTGTCATATTTAAAATAACCAATATGTTCAAATTGATTTTCTTTTTCTAAAAAGTTATATTGGGGGAACAAAAAAATGTCAAACTATATGAGAAAGCCCTCAAGGATGTTTTTTTTGTAGTTTTATTTTATATTTCTTTGTTATTTTATTTTTATGGTTTTATTAGTATTTTTTAAATATTATTTTGCTCTTTTTTTTTTCTTTTCGGTGACGCTTACGCCTCAAGCGCCTCGAGGCTTACGCATCGCCTCGCCGCGACTAAAACGCCTCGCCTCGCCTCGCCTCGCCTTTCGCCTTTTTAAACATTGCTAAATACTTCCACAGCCAAAGCCAAAGGCGAATTAGCGACCAACATGGTAAATCGAGAGACTGCCTTAATGGTACAAACCGGGGGGGGGGGGGGGGGGGGGGGGGGAGGGGGGGGGGGGGATGCTTTTAATCGGCGTAGCCATGCTTTAGTCGGTTTTCGGGTGTGCATAAAACTTGTGTTAGCATATGATATCCTCAAAATACGCAAAAGAAACCAATGCTTCTTTTTTATAAGCAAAGGGAAACAATAAAAAATAAAAATGAGATGGAAATTACATACATGTGACTAGGATTGCACGGTTGTAGGCTTGATCCTGCATTCCTCGACGATGTCATCCTCATTGGCAAATCCATATTGAATTTTGGCTTGAAAGGTATCGGTACGACCAGCAGCAGCATCAGTGGCCTCAAAAGTGATGTAATGTGTAAACCCACGAATACACTGGCCGTTGGCCTTGATGATTTTGTCAAGAGTGTAGTTTGTCCCGCTATTCCTTTGACAGTAGTCCTTGATGGCTAGCTCTGCACCCAAGTTAACCCAATAGACATTTTCGGGATTCTTCAAATTGGTTGGCATAATTTGACCGATCATACTTACACCGGGGAACTTTTCCACGTCGTACCCCTGCCCATGGAATAGAATAGAATAGTCTAGTATGTACTTGTATAGAAGATACATAAAGTGAATACGTACATTGCTATTATAGACTTCTCTTCGTAACGATGATACTCCTCAACAGTCATTGAGCTCCGATTACCGTACTCGTCTACATCGGGATATTTGCCCTCTTCGTGTTTACTTTCTTCATCGAACCTCTTTCTCTTCTCTGCTTTTTTAACCCAATCGAAATCGGAATCGGATTCGGAATCGGAAAGAATCACAACAACATCGCTCATGATTTTAGAGCAAGCCATTTGATTTGATTTGAAAAAAACCCTAACACCAACCGCCTACTAATCGGAATCGGTACCGTAAATCTCCCTCTCTCTCTCTCTCTCTCTCCTCCCTCTTCTATTCCTTTCCTTTACTAATATACATTTACTTTTATACCCTACCCTCTACCTCTTGTACGGAACCCCCCCTTTTTTTTTGGTTGGGTGGGAGTGAGTGGTGGGGTCACATATGCTCCATACATACTATGCCTCTCAACGGATCATGTTTGTGTAGGTTTTTATCGTGTTCCAATCTTATCTTTTTTTATAAGCAAAAATTTCGTTGCATTGCCAAGTCGATGAGTCTCATTAATAACCTAATTGACATACATAATACAAAGTTAACATCAATTGAGGAGTGAATTAACAAATACATATGGTATCAATAAACAAAATAGGAAAACACAACTTTTTCTGCCAGTTGAAGCCTTCCAAAAAGAAGCACTACGATTAAGCATATACCTCCCTTGGTGCTATATAGAAAATCCAAATCAAGTATTAAATAACTAACTAATGTCTTCAACTCGACTAGCATATAACCCGTGCGATCCGCGTATATTTTTACAGTACATTGATGCATATTTGAAATACCCAAAATGATATATAAAAATAAATTAAGTGTAACTTAATAACTTTTCATAATTTAATTTTGTCTAAGTTTGAGTAGGGTTACATCTTTATTTCTATAAGTAAAAACTATGAATCATAATTATTGAATTATGAAGTGTAGTTTCTAAAATACTAATTTTAATATAATATTTTCATTGGATATAGCAAAACAATCAGCAAATATGGATTGGAAGTGTTGTACACATTTGAAGAATTTAACATTATTCAAGAATACAAATTTGAACTTCTGCAACATAACAAATTCAGACGACAACATCAACACATTCAATTCACTTCGTTAGTCAAATTGTGTCTCAAACATTGTATATATGAGAATTAGTCAAATATAAAACCTACAAAATTCTTATCGTGAATAATTTTACTGATATTTTTTAAGGTTTACATATTGTTAATTAGTTTGTAGCAAGGGACATATATAATTTCTCCTATACGTAAAAGCACCTATAAAGAATTAGTTTTTCTGTAAATGCACTAATGGTATATAATGTAATTGGTGATTTTGAGTTCAATTGGTTACTTTGTGTTGCATCTCAAACTACAAATTAAGACAGCCCCCATTGCTAGTGTCGCAAAAGCTCAAAATCTTTAAACATCTTCACAAAGTGTCCCTAAAAGAATTTAACATCATTAAAGAATAAAAATCCAAACTTTTGCACTGATAGACATCAACACATTCATCTAACATTACACCTTTATAACTGGAACAACTAAAAATCTTTAAAAAATAAAAAATGACATGAAATCCCAAGCCATTAAATAATACTACCAGCAACCTCTTTTTTGTATTTACCCCTCAACAATACCAGCCTAAACCATCAAATAACACTATAAATCTTTATGTATTTACAACTCAACAATACCAACCTATTTTCTCCACCACCTCTGCCCAAACCATTAAATAACATCAAACCCCATAGCAAAAAAATGAACAAATTTAGAAAGTAAGAAAAATTCATAAAGTAAATCAATGGAGAGAAGATCTATCACTGGTATTCAAAGATGACAACAGTGGCTGGTTGTGGTGGAATCGCGGTTCAGTCACCACAGGCGCAGGCGAAGGCGAGAGGCGGGTATTTTTTATGGTGGATCGTAGGGTAGTTAACAACCCATTTATAGGATGAATATGTATAGAGGGAAGATAAAGAGAAATTGAATAGTCAGATATGGAGAAAGGAACAATTTTTTGTTTGTTTAGTTTCTGAAAAATAGTGTATTAACTGCTATTAAGATAAATAGAAATTGAAGAGTCGAGATAAGGAGAAAGGAACGATTTTTTATTTGTTTAGTTTTCAAGAAATAGTGCATTAATGACTATTAAACCAATAATACTATCGTATTGAGAGTTTTAAATAAATGGTGTATTAATGACTATTAAACCTCTAATACTATCGTATTAGATATATAATATAGATTATGAACTTTGTAGTATAAACCTTCATTCATACTTAACCCAAATTTACAAAACAAAGTTGTCAAGCACGACATACAATACCGTAAAAAGTTACAATAATAGTTGCAAATAACACTTAATAAAATCATAATCAGCATGCTTCACAATAACCAATATGACTAAAAAAAATAACACAATCAAGATCCCCACCCCTTAACTCCACAATATGAATGAACTTACATAGTAAAAATACCAAAAACTAAAATAAAGTTACAAAAAATTATGATCCCCCATTCATCGTTTAATTTTGTCATTATATGCACTCCCCTCTTTGTAATGTAACGGCATGGTTTGCGCATTGTTAGAAGTCTGGTGAATGAATTCAACCTAACAAATCAATATATCAACTAAGGTTTGAAAGTTTGAAAGAGTTATATTAGTGTAGTATATCATGATATTGATAGGAACAATAGAATAAATTTTAGAAGCTCTGTTACACACCCTTATTCAAAAATCTAACTAGCAGAGCATTCGTCCTATTATTTATAACGATAGACAACCCGATATCATGAATACTTAATAGCATGGTAACATATTTCAAGATAATTTATTACTTACCCCCACCAACCCCCAAACAAACATGTTTAAACAAACCACAAACACTTAGGCCCCGTTTGGTTGTGCAAATTATTTTATTATGTAAATTGGTTCATTGTGAATTAGTGAATTGTGAATGAGTTGATTTGAAATTAATTTAAATCCATTTTTTATGAAATGTTGGTAATCTAAAATTGATGTCAACTATCTATGAGAAAAAAGATTAAAAAAATCAAATTAAGAGATAGGGGGAGGGGAAAAGAGAGAGAGGAGCTTGCACTTTAGGTGACTCCTATTTCAAATAGATGCATTTCACATTTTTTGTGAAATGATCAAATTTCATATTTTACACATGAGCTAAAATGGGGAAATTAATGAATCATTTTATTAATGAAACCAAACACAATTAATGGGTCAATTTGTGAACGGGCCAATTTATTAATGAGTCAATTTAAAATTTGGAGACAACTATGAAACACCCCGTATTTATGAGTAAATTGGAATTTAATTCATTCGATTCTTTTTAAATTACACGTGTGTCGTTATTTAATGGAATTAAGTGAGATGTGTTGATTCAAATATTAATCGGGAAAGAAATGATTAATGTTTATGGAATATAATTACTAAGTTAATTGTGATTTATTATTGTACGACATAACGAGTGATAGTAACGTGACGATGTTAAATCTCAATCGGGGGTCGCGTGTAGACTATTTGAGGTCGAGATAGAAAATTATTGTAGAGTAACTCGAATGGTGATTTCGAGGTCACGATTAATTCCAAATGGATCGATATAGTCAGAATAGTATACCCGGGTGTATAGTTTTAGTCTCGGGGCGATTTTAGACCAACCCGACACCATACGAGGGTGTTTCGGTCATTAAAGAGTTTAGGGTAGAGAGAACTCCGAAAATTAAAAGGTTATATCACCCCCTTGGAGTTAAAGGCCATTTTACAACAAGTTTGAGAGAGAGGAGGCCATAGGAGAGGAAAAGGAGAAGAATCAGGCTTTTTCACACCAATTCTCACCACGGACGTCCCCCGGAGTTGAGATCGGAGCAAGGAAAGACAACCTCAGCGTTTCAAAAGAAAAATTAGACCAACTATTATGAGGCAAGTGTTTATCTTGCAATTTATTAATCATGTTATAATACCCATGTAGTGTAGGGGTTGCAATTACATGTTTTTGATGAATTATTGGGGGATTTAATTGGTGTAGTCCATGAATTGATATAGGAATGCATGTAGTATAGATTCCTTTATGTAGAGAATTCGAAATCAGATGTTATGTGATGAGAATAATGAAAGAAATTTGGATATCTCATTGATTATACATGAAGAACACCATAAACTAGGGTTTTGAGAATCTTAAGGTTTAAATTTGTTTTTAGATAAATTTCTTAAGGATTTCTTGTATGGTTTACGTTATAAATCATCCCTACACGTATATTTGATGTTTGATAATGTTAGATGGGAGTTTAGGATTGTTTTAGAGGTTTTATTGGATATAAATGGAAGAAACCCGTAATAGCGAAGAAGAAGTAATGTCAGGGGGTTTGAACTGGTTCAGCTACCCCCCAGAATCGGTTCGGCCCCATACCAAAATCGGTTTGGGTGACCTGTTATCCCCATAATTTTATTTGTTTAAAGTTTTAAGAGATTAACAGTGATACCCCGCCTAATTAAATACCGGGCGATCACTCCTTTATTAAATTAAATCAAGGTGAACAGTTGGTTCATTCTTAGCATCACTGTCGTAAAAATAAATTTTCCAATTTAACACCCTCATTAATTAAGCTAAGTGTCAAAACCATATTTAAACATTTCTTTCCAAATTTTATTTAAAGAAAAATTATTTAATTATTAACAACATTTCAATAAGTAAGAATCACACCACAATAATTCTGGAACATAATCCAATTAACTTAAAACATTCGTCAATCAAATCTTAACATGTAAAATCTAAAGTAACACATCCATACTGAATAAATTCTAAAGTAACAGTACTAGAAATAACTGAAATACAAATGTCCAAATAACAACGGAATAATGGGAAAGGGCTACACATGCCCAACTAAATAAAAGTACTAGGAGTGGATCCGAATGAACGAAGTCGTCTAATCAAGAGACCTGTAACTCCCACCTAAGCTGCAGCGCGTTCCTTCCAAGGGATCCTAAGCAAGACGCCCCTGTGGCTGGGCACCTGTAATATATACATATATACACAAGAGAGAAAAAGAAATAGAAACGGGTCAGAGCCCGATAGTGTGTATGATTTAAAATTCGTTTAGCAAGTATTTAAATTGATACAGGCCAATGCAACAACATATTAGTGCGACACTCTCTTAAGAAATTCTCACCTCTCTTCTAATGTGCACACCTATCGTACTAACCTTCCCAACAATTTAATTTATCTTAAATTACTCGTAAGATTTCAAAACCAAGCAATATCATTATTTAAAAAGGATACTTCCAATTAGTAACACAGCTCTCGTTTTAGCTTCATTGATTTATAAAGTTCCCAGTATCATATTATACTTTTCAAACAAGTATTTTCGATTTATAGTCAAGAATCATTTCTCACTTGCCATAACACAGTAACAGTTTCAATTTCCCAAATTTCAGATATATATATTAAATACTCGTATAACATATATATTCTAACAGCACCCCACATAAAAACTATGGTGCAGGCATACTCTGCTATCCAATCCCCGTATCGCTCACACTAAGGGAAACACGAGTTCGGAATCACTCTCGAACTGTATCAACATATACACAAACAATATTGAGGCGAAGCATAGATTCTAAGTCTCTAAGAGGTCAGTACATACCCTCACGTCTCTTAGGACCGTCTGAACTATCGATTCGATAGCCTGTACCAAGGATATCTATCTCCTAGGGTACGAATCAATATCCCCCATAAGGCAACACAGGATAAGATCGTCCCAGCGCGGTAACCTCAGGGATAGCAAGTAGCGCGGACATGGTTTTCATATGTATATAATATATGCATACACAATCATATAAATATACCACTTTTATCATATTAATACAGGTTCCTCTCATCACCCATAATTACAACAGTTATCCTTAAATTCACATTTTTAGTATTACGTATAAGGGTTCGTCTCTAACCGTAACTCGAAGGATTTTTCCACTTATTACGTGACACTCGTGGACTCTATCCTCCCAAGTATGAAATTCAGTAGGTGTCCTTTTTATGCTCCAACGTAACTCTCTTACGCACCTCTCCCTTTAATACATAAATTCATCGACCCTTAAGTAATTATCCCAAAATACAATTCTCGTCTCACATTAAAAGTCCCCAAAATTATTCATATGTCTTACTGGTCTTCCCTATCTCCCAAAACACTTTATTAAGGATGACCAAGAATTTTTTTTTTTACATTAAATCGAATTTAACTAATTTAATAACGGAAATAGGAGTCTGCCAGGAGGGGTCGATCGATCGAAGTCTGGGGCTCGATCGATCGAACCTTCGATCGATCGAAGCTCTGGGCTCGATCGATCGATCAAGCAGGTATTTCGATTTTTGCAGTTTTGCAGTTACGGGTTCTAACACCTATCTTCATCCAAATTCAAGTTTTACATTCCCAAACGTCCAAAGAATCATACTACTAACATTATATCATCATACTAGGTATTTCCAACGTAGAGCATGTGGATTTCTAACATTAAACATGGATTAATAGCCCAAAAATTTATATAATTATCCAGAACCCTAGAAATCTCTTAAACATGGTTCTGATCTGATTTTTCCCAGAATTTGTTTCTTATAAACATCATAATTTCGTGGTTAAGTCCTCTAAGGGTTTCCAGAATTTCCATTTAAACCATTACTACATGAAATTCCTATCTCAAAATTGGGTTTTTCTTCCAAATACTCAATCTTAATCATTCCTAAACTAATATGAAAGATGCATCAACGAAATAAGCAAGATAAACACTTGCCTGAGATTTTCAAAAGTCTGTTTTGCGAATGATTTTGGTGTGGTTGCGTTCCCTGTCTCGCGATCTACGCGTTGGCGGTGACGGCGGTGCAAACGGTTGAGTTTTGAGCCTTGGAATGCCTTGAGAGCTCTCTCCTCTCCTCTCCTATGGCTGTTCTAAGGTTTAGAATTGATTTAACGCTAGAAAATGACCTGAACATCTGATATAACTTCTAAATTTTCGTGGGTTTAATTACCCAAATATGTAAAATGACCAAAATGCCCTCCCGGGTTACTAATTAGGCCTAAAAACGCCTCGAGACCCAAACTAAACCCCCGGGTACACTTTTCTGACTATCTCGACCCTTTCGGACGCGTTGGCGCACTCAAAACGACCATACGAACAACTTATATTCACTTTTATTTATCCATATTTAGTCCCGACGCGATATGGGCGCGTCCCGACTCAAATTTCCAAAATTGTCATTTTATTCACTCGTGACATTCAATATAACCAATGTTATATATTACTTTGCTCATTAGTAATATTCAACAAATTTCATATAATTACTAACTCTCGTCACGTTAATAATTATAACATAATTAATTTCCGTATTTTTATTAAATAATTAACACACATTAAATTTAATAAATCCCCAAATTAATATAGCATAAAAATACGAGGTATTACATTAACTATGGAAAAACTTTAGGGGAAGTTTAATATTTGTACAGTGACTTAGGGAAGGTCAGTATGTACTTAATTTAAGCTTGGTTATTCTTAATGAGGGTGATTTGGGACTTTAATCAATAATGCTTAATTGATTGAGATAGGTATCAAGAATTTACGATTTAGGTTATGTGACGAGTGAACAACAACCTAAGACTTAAATTAGTAGTATATTGATGTATAAACTACTGAATTAACGTAATGGATAGATGGAACCCTTTGGGTAGTGAGTGATGCCCGGGTAATACGAAATAAATATTTTTGTGAGAATTATTTAGTACGCTGAGTATTCGAGAAAAATAAATACTACATACGGGATTATATGTTAGGTTGTGTGTATATCTACTGAATATACGTGTATATATATATATATATATATATATATATAGGTTGTGTGAATCCCTATTATATCACTTGTTATGTGTGTGAACATATCTACGCTGCTTGCTATTTATGGAGGTTTTCGCGCAGAGGGATATTCCACCTTGATGATTCCAGTGAGGTCTAGATGTGTGCTCCGGAACATGGAACTTAGAGCGTCTCGATATGTGTGTGTATTAGTGAGATTGGCAGGTCGTTTGGGTATGTTAGATATGTCCGTAGCCCAACGTTTTGAAACCATGTTCGTCTCCATTGTATGTTGTTTAATTTATGGTCCAAGGAGACATTTCGAAGCAGAAGTCCCTGATTGGTACGAGAGGTACGTGGACTTGATAACAGAGTACGCATGCATCGTGGTGGTCATTCCGGGAGATGCTATAGTTGTATATATTATAGTGTGATTATTTTACTGTGATAGTAGAAAAGATAGATAGTGTATATCTAAAAGCAACTTGAGTGTGGTGAAACTTAATTAATAGGGCTATAATAAAGAGTAATGTTTTTACTTATGCATGATAGTAGAAAAGATAGATATATCTAAAAGTAACTTTAAGTCTGATGAAACTTAATTAATGGGGCTATTATAAAGAGTGATTTTTCTACTTATGTGATGGTAGCAAAGATAGATAGTGTATATCTAAAAGTGACGTAAGCATGGGAAACTTAATAAATTGATTCAATAATAATATGTGGGTAATACTAATTATTGGTAGTACAATAGAGTATTGTATGGGCAATACGGGGGAGCTGATCCTTTTGTGGATTAGTTAGATACGCATGTCTAGTTAGGATGGGTAGCATAAATAGGTAGGAGACGTTAGGTATGAACTATAGTTGAGAGGTGAGGAAACTCAAGGGAGTGTACGTGGAACTAACGTGTATATCTAATAATTATTTTTAAACTGTGATTTAAATACTTGCTAAATATTTTCAAAATATTTTATTCGGCTCTGACCCGTGTCAAATCTATTTTTCTCTTTTTCCAAAATATTTTAGGTGTCCAGCCACAGGGACGCCAAGCTTGATGACTCATTTTAGGGATGCATAGTTGCAGGACTTTGGGCATTTGGGCATGTTACCCCTTTCAATATTCCATTTGGGCATGTTGCCCCTTTCAGACGCTTCATTATTTCACTGATTCAGCATTTATTAGACTTTGTGGATTCAGTTTATTATTTCAGACTTGTATTTGGATTCGTTTTGGGAACCGGTGGTTTATTCGTCATCATTATTCAGTTATTTATCATGTGATTGATTCAGATTATTATATTTGTGGATGGTTTGGTTATTGTTTTTATTCCGCATGTCGTAATAATGAAAGATAAAATTTGGCATTGGCTTAATTTAACATAGGTGATTAGTAATTTAAAAAGTTTTCGACAGTGATGCTAAGAATGAACCAAATGAGATTCCTGATTATTTTTATAAAGGATTAATCACCCATGGTTAAAATAGGCGGGGTGTCACAAACCAAACGGACCTTATATATTAAGGGAATTCAAATATTAGAAATGGAAAAAAAATCTAACACGATCATAGTGTTTATATAAACAACACAATTCATTTGTACAAATTCCATAAATGAATCCGTCAAGGAAAATGGCAATGAACTTATTACAAACCCATCATAAAAGAAGTCTAGCATGAATTCATACAAAATCAAGATCATTTTTCTTCTAACAAACCCACAGGTAAAGGTCAACAACCTTACCAAACTAGGCAACCAATAAAATCCCAAAGCTTAGTAAACAAGTATCTTTTTCTTTGCAGGCGAAGCAAAGTCCAAGAGTCACTAAAAAAAGATATTTGATGTAGGCATTTGCTAAAATCCTATCATTCAATAATAAAAGTGTGAAAAGATCACTCTATGCACAATGAGAGTAATAGCTAAAAAATGAATCTCATCGGGACCTTGAAGGTTTAGGCTCTGTCTCAAAAAGATATATAAAAATAGTTTAATAAAATAAACATAATACTTGTTTATAAAATTTTCTATATGTGAGCGCATTTTAATAAAGACTTCACAAAACAAAAATATATGTTTAGTGTTGTTGGTGATGATGAAAGAGTGTTGATGATGAAAGTCACATGTTGTAGCATGATTGTAATCTTGGCCTTCAATGTGTGAGGGATTAGATTTCCCCCCTAAAATGTGCTAACACATCACACGAATAAGCATTTTAAAAACATATTTTTTGGGTAAAAATTCATGAACATAAAATCATTTCAATGCTTATCAAAACCACATCCACAAAATAAATATCAATACATTGAATCTAAGTATCAATACATTAGCACGCATATAAAACACCTATGGAGTGACATTAAATACAACACCAAATTCAAAATTTTAATTTTTATTTACTAATTTTCTCTACAAAAATGAGCAAAAATAATCTCATGTTCAAATTTCATAGTAAAATAACCAAAAATCCAAAACGACTAAGAGAGATATCGGGTACGTGAGATGAGGGAGCCTCAGAAGAGATGGGTGAGAGGCTTCCCCAACATCACCTCTAATGAAAGAAATCGAAGTCTCGCATCCAATAAAGAAAATATAAGATGAATATTATACATGAAATAAACCCAAATTATGGTATAGATAGAAAACCCTTAAAAAACCAATTAAATCAAATGAATTCATGATTTCATTAAGTAATAAACATAGCCACAATGCACAAAAGATAAGTGATTGTAATTTTTATAAAAAGACAATCTGAAAATTCCTACTTAGAAACTGATAAAATGAAATAGAATGAGATTAATGGTTAGGCAAAAGAAAAAAAATGCAATAATGCAAATGCTACGTTGTAAGAAATATAAAATTCTTATATATATATATATATATATATAACTGGAGCAGTGATTATGTAGAACGCTAGATAAAAATTGAATCTAGGGCGTGAGGTAATTGAAAGGAAACCTAAATTTGTTCAAAACCCATTATTGGCAACATAAACCCAAAGGGTATTACCTCAAGTGGGTGGTAGAGAATGCATAACGAGAAGACAATAGATAGAGATGGACTGACCCACTTTGTAGTCAAATGGTTAAAAATACATGTTTATCTACGATAAAAAAAACATATTAAATAACAAATGGAAAGGCAACAATTAGACAAATCATGATAATACCTTATATGTTAGTAAAACCCTAGAAGACCCAAATGGTAAAGAAATCCAAAAGTTGACAAATTCGTAAGATCAAAACCTAAAAAATAAAATGAAATCCCTAATTAAGATTAATAAAAAATGGAATAAAACAAAGAGCACACCTGAACCCAAGTGAGAACTATAAAACACACCATGGATACCATATTAAGGATTTCAGAAACCTGATTTGAACATATAAAGAAACCTCTCCTCCATCCATTAGAATATAAACTTATATAATGATGCATTTGGGACCCCCCCCCCCAAAAAAAAAGGGAAATAAATGCATGAATATGTTCCGAAAGAATATGCATTTGGGAAAACTTTCAAGACTGTAGAAAACTCACCTTGTTCCTCATGATTGCCTTTGTTTTTCGTTAGATTGTAATAAATCTACACCTAAAATTAATTAAAAGAAAAGGAAAAAAAATATAGAACACCAAATTTCAAAGCCAAAAAACACAAAATTAAATGAGAAATAAACCCTCAAAATATCTTTCGGGTCCTATTAAAAAATTAATCATAATGTAAACCCTCAATATCAACTTCATAGTAAAACAATGACATAAAGAATAACAATGTAAAACTAGATAGAGAACATTCAAACCTCGATTTAACATAAGGAGAGAACATTCAAAGCTTTGCACTAATCTTCATCATACAACTTTGTATGATGAAGATTAGTGCAAATATGAGGTCTGAGAGAGGGTAGTAAATTCTACCATGTCTTGTTTTTATGTACACTAACATATAACCTGTGTGATGCGCTGACGTTTTAAAGGAGATTATATACAGAATCTAACTATATATTATGGGCGTGCGATTTTAGTATGTATCATACTATTGATATAAATTACATACATGTATTTTTAATTTTTATACAATGTGTGATACTTTAGATAGAATATTAACATTAGGTACCAATTATCAAGAATCAAAATCCAGAAAAGTACATTTAGTTATTCATATAAACCCACTTTCCTCTAATCCATTAAAAAATCACTTTAATATTTTTACATGTAGCTGAAAATGAAAATTAGCAAATGAACCAAAATATAACTAATGAATCTATAAAGAACACAAAACCTAGTAAATGAACCGATGAATATTATCATTTAGGAGATCATTTGTTGATATTTTTTTACAAAAAATATATGAAAATCTATTAAAGGAACTAATGAATCCATAATTATTATAACATTATACACATCCATTTTCTAAGAAATATATTTTTTTCAAGTCATTATAACAAACATATATATATATATATATATATGTGTGTGTGTGTGTGTGTGTGTGTGTGTGTGTGTGACGAATAATAACAAATCTGCATATTTTTTAAGAAAAGTGCAATAACAAATCGATAAGTTTGATCTGCCAAGATTTAAAACATGAGTCACCATCAAAACAAACATCCCTACAACATGATTCAATAGAATATAATTGTGATAGACTTCTATCAAATTGACACTGTGGCCATCCCGATCAAGACGCGTGCCACTTCCTCTCCCTTCTGCCTCCTGGAGGGGGAGAGATGGGGAAGGAAGGAGGGTCAAAAGGTCTAGCGCTCTTTTTTTAGGAACGCTTCAGCCATCGTCGGTGTGGGATAAAATGTAAAGATATGGACTCACCAATCTATTTTATTCAAAACAGACAAAAGAAAATATGGCCACCTCGAGAGACGACATTAATGACATACTGCTGCATACGAAACCAATAGTTCGAAGATTCGAGGGCTAAGTTACGGAATGGGAAGGTGTTAGGCACCCATCCCTCCCTTTCGATCCCTCATGGGCTTGTGTTATTATTTTCCTTTATTTCTCCGTGAAGTGTGTGTGCGTGTGTACATAATGGAGAATGGAATCGCCCAACTCATACCATAGAATAGGTAGAAAGAGGTCATCCATAGGAATGTTCCCGAAATTATATTGAAATAGGATTTATGCGTTTATTGTGATATTAACTGCGGTGATAAAAATCACAACACAAATAATAATGAAAGAAAATAATCACCAAGAAAATAAGAACAACAAACAATCACAATGACAATACACAAATTTATACGGTTCAACAACTTGCCTACGTCCATGGAGAGGTCTATTGTTTTAATTAAGTAACTCTCGAGATGGTTTTTTTCTACATGCCCATATGCCCCGGGCCAGGGTTACAATATATATTCAATTAATTGAAAGTGTTTATGGCTAACACGTTGAGCCTGTATCCCTTGAATATCCCTCCGAGATTTCTGGGGTAGACTTGGTCATACTATCAAATGTAACTGCATAACCAAAACTCATAATTTGAATCGAAAACCTGATTAACTCACTTGGGCTTGGCCGGCTACTTTTAGGGGCTTGATCGACGCAATAGACACCCACAATTGCCCCTAAAAATTTTGGGGTCTTTGGGCTCACAAATTAAAAAATGCATCTTCACGTCCCCCTTTGATGGCATTGTCGTAGTTCATGAGACTGATAGGGGTGTGAGTTGTCATTTGGTAGGGAGTTTAAGCGGCAAATCTACTTCGATCAGTGTGCGTTATCATTGAAAAGTTTAAACTGAAGTGTTGGATAATTCTATCATCACTTCGACTCATTGTTTCTCCCTCTTCCAAGCTATCTCTTGGTCCCAAGCTGTTTCTTGCTCTTCATTTTCCAAATTTATGGTTTTCATCATCTCAAGCTTCATTCTTTCCTCGTAAGTTATCAGTCCCTTCTCTTTATGTATTTCCTTTCGTCGTTGCCTTTCTTTCTACTATAGTTAGGGTTTTCTCATGGCAAAAATAAATAAGATATCTCTGGTTTAATTTAGGAAATGCTACAATATCCTGAACTGGGTGGATATTGACTGTGCCCCTGTTCCTCGCAATGTCCATGACATTGAGGATGGCCACTGGATTTACGTTCTTCTACTATCTCTAGGGGGTTTAACCTTTCCCCCAAATCGCCTGTTCTTGCAATTTTTTTCAGTACTTTGATATAGTTCCAGCTCAATGTTCTCCAAATGTTTGGAAAATTATAAATGACGTCCATAGAATAAATTAACTTTACGGCACTAACTTTGGATTGGTTGAAATTTGCTTCTGTTATACCTTTTCTTGCACGAGCTATGGTCTTCTTTATTTGAAAGCGAGGAGTCTAGATAGGGTATTGGTAGTGAATTTACCTGATTCCCATAAGGACTACTGGTCTGAGGGGTTTGTTGCTAGGAGCTAGAAATTCTCTCCCCAAGTAAGGGGAGCAAGGTACAGGGGACCTCAAATCCCTACATACGGGGAGGAGTACATAGGTTATTGTCCAACCTTATTGCTTATTTCTCTAATGAATTCTTCTAATATTTTCTTCTCTTTCCTTTTTCAGCGAAGTCTAAAAACCAAGAACCTGCTCCTTGTGAGATCCGTGTTGTTGAGTTGATCAAAGCTTGGAAATATAAGGGACTCCATTGTAGAAGGTGAGCATCCCAGGTCGACTGATTTCTTATTGGAATACAAGAACACCACCCACCAGTTTCATTGCCCATCCAGTTGACTCCATTTCCCATCTTGATATCCCAGAAGAAGAAGAAGAGGAAGAAGGTGCTCTCTAACCCATCGAGCTAGACGATGAGGAGGAGAGAAACTTAGAGACTGTTGTTGTTGAAGGTGGCAGAGGTGGTAGTGGTAGGTTGTAGTTCAAGAGGGATTCAGTGAGGAAGAATCTTATGGAGAGAGGTCCAGCTAGGTAGGTTCTAGTTCAGGAGAGTCCAATTCAGGAAGTTTTAGCGAGGAAGAGATGGCTCCCCCTAGAAGGAAAAACTTGACCCGTGACGATGATGATGAGGATGTCCTGTTATCCAACAGGCTGAAGATCCATAAACCAAGGTCTGGGGATGCTACTAGTGGTTCTCAGACGGTAGGTAATGAGAAAGAGGTAGAGAGGAAAAGGAAAGAAGAAGAGAATAGATAAAGAGAGAGGAAGAGGGAAGAGGAGAAAAAGAAGAAAAAAGCCGAGAAGAGGAGAGAAGGAGATGAGAAGAGAGGATGAAAAAATCACAGGCTTCTCTTTTACCTGTAGTTGTCCCAATTGAAGGGGCCTCCGTGGCTCTGACCCCTCATCTCACTCCAATGATGCTCGAGAGAGATATGCTCATGGCGGATCATGAGTGGTCTTCAAACATTAGCACTGACCAGTTGGCCCTGAAAGAGGATCAATGGCTTTCTTTGGTAAGGCCATTTCCCCTTTTCTCTATTTCTGTGACTTGTAATTTCTTCACGCTCTGTTTACTAACTTCTGTTTCTTCCTGCAGTTTATGTCCAACTATATCGTCCTTAGGCGCAACCAAAATGAGCCGACGAGGAGGAAATTTGAGCTCGAGGAGAGCTTGAAGTCTGCCCTATGAGGCTCAAAAGTCCTTCGAGAAAGCTCTAACAAATGCTAAATCTTCTTTTGCTAAGAAAAGGGCTGAAGCGGCCAAGGAGCTGAAGGAACTCCACGAGGCCTATAAGCTGGTCATGACGAGCAAACCGACCTTCACATATGAAAATAAAGGGCTTGCTAAGAAGGTGAAGAGCCTGAAAACGGAGGTGGTTACTGTCAAAGAAAGTAGCTACAATGAGGGCTGGGAGGCAGCGTATGAAGATGCCGATAAATAAATTGATTACATCAGTCGGGAAAACTTAAAGAAAGGTTGGGATCAGGCCTTAGTTGCTACTGGAGTTGCTGCCCACTCTTCTCTGTTCAACGAGCACAATCCTGGTCCCAAACATGTAATTGATGATGAAGTCCCTGCTGCTCGGACTACTGTGGAGCCTACTACTGATATCCCTACTAGAGACCAGGGAGTGAATCTTACCCCGACTGAGGGAGGCATACTTGGGGCTGAGACGAGCAAGGATGCCTCTGACAAGGGGAAGGAGCTAGCCTCCACCGAGCAGGTTGAGGTCGCCCAATAGACTTCTAGGCTTTTCCTTTACTTATGTATTTTTTATTCTTCCCTCTTGTCATTCGATGTACCTATATCTGGCCAGTGTCATATTTAAATGAAATGAAGAAATTCTATTTTTGTATTCAATGATATATGGGTTTTGTGTGTTTGATGTCTTGTAGTTTATCGATATTGATGATTACATTCCTTCCACCTGTCGTATAGGCCAAATCCTTGGTTCGAATGTAAGTGACTAAGTTCGTCAAGCTTTTATCAGGATTTGCAAATCCCTTAGGGTAAAGAACAAGGACTCCAAAGATCAGTCCAGAGTAGTTGCCAGACTGAACGATATACTTACGGAGATGGAGGATATTGGTGCCTCCGTTCAAGAAGAGATGGATGCTCTGAAGGCTAAGCTCTTAGACGCATCCGAGATCAATCAGGTTGGGGAGGTGCTGCAGCAGGAAAATGATGCCTTAAGGAGGGAGATTGTGCGCCTAAAGGAAAATGCTCCAAGTAGCGCTCCTCGAGTTATTCAATGTTCCCCGTCGTCGTCCACACGACGAGCTATGAGAGATGATGGCAGTTCCCAGAGGGAGATTACCGAGCTGAAGGGGGTATTCGGTGAGCATACATAATAGCCGTCGAAATATAAAGAGACGTCACAAGTCTACGGCACTTATTTCGAAAGGGACCTCGACAGGTGTGGGCTGATGGCTATGATCAAGGCTGGATAGATGCCCCCACAAAGCTAAAAGAAATGGAGGAGATGGAATTTATTAGAGGGTGGCTAAGTGCCCACAGGGAGTTGATGGTTCCTAAAAACTCTCTCCTGTGGTACAGGCATGAGATCACTCCCCCAATCTTGGAGCCAAATCCCTTTCGAATGGATAACCGCTAGATCCCTATAGATGCTATTCCAAAGCAGCTACTGGAACCGAGCTCGAAGGAGGCTGTGGAGAGCTTTGCCCCTCGCCCCGATGATGGTCGGAGAGCTCGAGTAGCGGATTACCTTGCTCAACGACCTAGATCCTCTTAGGGTTGATTTATTTCATTACTATTGTACATGTAACTATGTAATTCTTAGTAAGAAAAAAATATTTATGTTTTGGGCATAGGCCGACTAAACACGTGTTGCTTATTTTCGACTTACTAATAAACTTTAGTTATTTTGGGCACTTCAATCGACTAAATGTCATTTAGAGTTTAATTGCAATTACGCATTCCCCCAATCCGGTATGCCTTAACCATACCATTCTACCCACTTTACCTTTTAGGTCGAGTCATCACACTACCTTAGGCCTAAGTAGGGCGATGGCGAGAATACACCTGATTAATGGGAGATCCACCCGAGCAGGATTTTGGTCCAAATTACATTGGCGACCAACCTGAGTTGTTCGTATTGCCTAAAGATCCCATGTAGGTCTTTATTTATTGCCGAAGAAACCTAGGAGGCTAATTATGTTTTGGAACAAAGGCCCGAGGAGGGTTATCACCTGTTGGCCCTGTTGATTATGCTTTCAACAAGTTGAGTTAGGATAGTCCTAACCACTGTGTTGCAATCATAAGAGGCTGGTTCAAAAGATCCTTTGACTAAAGTAATCTAGCCAACTTACTATAATCCAGGAATTATATTATACTCATAAAAAGAATGGAGTCTGTAACTTGGAAAGGGTGCATATAACAAAATACATTCGAGACAACCAATACATGCAGAATGACAAGGCCAATCGAGTTTTATTAATTGAAGTCATAAACAAAGAGCAACATTAGTTTATAAAATACAAAATTTATTTAAACTAATGGTACATAGGTAGATAAATCTATAAGTAGAATTTCTTCAGGTTGGCCGCATTTCAAGCCCTTGGTATCTCCCTGCCCTCCAATGTTTCCAAGTGATAGGCTCCTCACAAGTCATCCCTCACTACCTTGAAAGGTCCTTCCCAGTTTGGTCCTAGTTTTCCATCTGATGGTTTCACAACACTGCCAAGGACTTACCTCGGGATAGAGTCCCCAGTTTGAAATTTCCTTAGATTGACTTTCTGGTTATACTGTTTGGATAGTTATTGCTGGTAGGATGCCAGTTTAACTAGAGCCAATTCTCATCGTTCATCAGTTCAGTCAAGTTCAGTGAGCAATGCTTCATCACTGTGGCCTTGGTCGACCAACGTAGACCTCACGGTAGGGAAACCAGATTCTAGTTGGATAACTGTTTCCATTCCATATATGAGTGCAAAGGGTGTTTCCCTAATTGCTCGCCTTGGGGTGGTGCGATAGGCCCACAGGATGTGGGGCATTTCGTTCGCCCAAGCTCCTTTGGCCCGTTCCAGGCGTTTCTTTAGTCCATCGATTACTGTCTTATTAGAAGCCTCAGCTTGACCATTGCTCTAGGGATATGCTACAGAGCTGAAGTAATACCTAATTCCATGATTGTTGCAAAAACTTTTGAAGGGGCCACTCTCGAACTGGGTCCCGTTATCAGTAATAATTATCCTGGGTATGCCGAAGCGGGTATGATGTTTCGTCATACAAACCTCATCATGTCTACAACCCTGATGTTTGCTAGTGGCTCTGCCTCTATCAACTTAGTGAAGTAGTCTGTAGTGACCAACAAAAACTTCAGATTACCTGCCATAATAGGCAGAGGACCTACGATGTCCAAACCCCAATGGGCGAAGGGCCACGGGCTGGTTAATGACTTTAGGCCGCTGGCAGGCTGGTGGACCATGGGTGAGTGCTTTTGGCATTTTTCGCACTTCCGAACGTAGAGTCCAACATCCTTATGCATGTATGGTAACCAATACCCTTTTTTCATTGCTCGAAAGGCTAGCGACCTTCCTCCTATGTGACTTCCACAAATACCCTCATAAAGTTCGTGCAGAACTTTCTCGATGTCTTGTGGATGAACACACTAGAGGTAGGGGCTTGTGAAGGATCTCTTATACAACTTCCCATTAAGAGATAAGTAAAAGCGATAAGCTTTAACTCTTATCTGATGAGTCGACCTCTTATCACTTGGCAGTATATCACTTCGTAAGTAATCTATGATGTGGTCTATCCCACTCAGAGCCTTTTCAATATGGAAAACCTGCACGGGATTCAGCGGCTCAGTAGTCTAATCAATGATGGGCTGTGCGAGGAAATCTATTTGGATTGTTCTTCTCAAGTCAGAGTCTATTGCCGAACTCAGAGCTCCTAGGGCATCTGCATGGCTATTCAACCCCTGGGGAACTACTGAACATCCACTTGATCGAAGTTGACTATTATTCGCTTTATGACGACGAGATAAGCTACTATACTTTCATCATTTGCATTAAAATCACCGTTTATCTGGTTGGATACCATCTGAGAATCGTCAAAGACTTGTAGGTGCCTTGCCCCTAGTAATTGTGCTTTATATAATCCGACAATTAGCACCTCATATTCTGCCTCATTATTGGAGGCTTCAAATCATACCCTGATGCCCTGCTCGAGCACTATGTTTTCGAGAGTTATTAGTACGATACCTACTCCTTCCCCCTTGAGTAGGAGGCTTCATCAACGTATAAGGTCTAAATGCTCGTTTCCTGTAATCTCTCCATTTATCGACTAGTTTTCGGCTGATTGGGAGGTTATTCTTCAGTGAACTCAGCGATGAAATTAACTAGGATCTGCCCCTTGATGGCTGTTCTTGGTTGAAAGTGAATATCAAACCTTCCGAGCTCGATTGACCACTTTGACAGTTAGCCAGAGAGGTTTGCTTTCCTCATAATAGGCTTTAGAGGGTGTGAAGTAACCACGAAGATGGAGTGGGCCTCAAAATAATGCTTCAATATCCTCGAGGCTATCACCAATGCGTAGGCGAGCTTCTCCAATGGCAGGTACCACTGATCTGCTTCTAAAAGAGTCTTACTTGCACAGTAGACTAGATGTTGGACTCCCCCTCTTTCACATACCAAGGCGGAGCTCACAACATGGTCTGACACAGTGAGGTAGAGGTATCAAGGATCGACCTCCCTAGGAATCACTAGCAAAGGGGGCATGCCGAGATAGGCCTTGAGTTCTTCTAAGGCTCTGGATCAGTCCTAGTTCCATGTTATGCCCTTGTTTATTTTCAACAACTGAAAGAAGGGTTGACATCTTTATGAGGATTTTGAAATGAAACGGTTGAGCGCGGTGAGCATTTCGGTGAGCTTCTATACATCTCTTACTGTTTGAGGGGGTTGGTCTTTGTTGATAGCGTCAATCTGGTCGGGGTTTGCCTCTATTCCTCTCTTGCTGACCAAGTATCCAATAAATTTTCCTGACTGGAAACCAAAAGAACACTTACTCACGTTAAGTTTCATTCGATATTTCCTTAGGATATCGAAAGTCCTCGCCAGGTCAGAGAGGTGATCGTCCTTAAGCTTGCTTTTGAAGATCATGTCGTCAATGTAAACTTCCATAGTGTCCCCCATTTTCTCTTTAAACATCTTTGTAACTAGCCGCTGATAAGTCGTTCCTGCATTCTGTGACACCCCGCCTAATTAAATACCGGACGATCACTCCTTTATTAAATTAAATCAAGGTGAACAATTGGTTCATTCTTAGCATCACTGTCGTAAAATAAATTTTCCAATTTAACACCCTAAATAATTAAGCTAAGTGTCAAAACCATATATAAACATTACATTCCAGATTTTATTTAAAGAAAAAATATTTATTTATTTATTAACAACATTTCAATAAATAAGAATCACACCACAATAAACCTGAAACATAATCCAATTAATTTAAAACATTCGTCAATCGAATGTCAACATGCGAAATCTAAAGTAACACATCCATACTGAATAAATCCCATAGTAACAGTACTAGAAATAACTGAAATACAAATGTTCAAATAACAACGGAATAATGGAAAGGGCTACACATGCCCAACTAAATGAAAGTACTAAGAGAGGATCCGAATGAACGAAGTCATCTAATCAAGAGACCTGCAACTCCCACCTAAGCTGCAGCGCGTTCCTTCCAAGGGATCCTAAGCAAGACGTCCCTGTGGCTGGGCACCTGTAATACATACATATATATACAAGAGAGAGAGAGAGAGAGAAAAAGAAACGGGTCAGAGCCCGATAGTGTGTATGATTTAAAATTCGTTTAGCAAGTATTTAAATTGATACATGCCAATGCAACAACATATTAGTGCGACATTCTCTTGAGAAATTCTCACCTCTCTTCTAATGTGCATACCTATCGCACTAACCTTCCCAACGGTTTATCTTATCATTTTATCACACTAACCTTCCCAATAATTTAGCTTATCTTAAATTACTCGTAAGATTTCAAAACCGAACAATATAATTGTTTAAAAAGGATACTTCCAATTAGTAGCACAACTCTCATTTTAGATTCATTAATTTATAAAGTTTCCCAGTGTCATATTATACTTTTCAAACAAGTATTTACAATTTGAGTCATCAACCATGTTCTACTTACCAAATCACAGTAGGCA
Source organism: Sambucus nigra (assembly GCA_949130495.1). Classification (NCBI taxonomy): domain Eukaryota; kingdom Viridiplantae; phylum Streptophyta; class Magnoliopsida; order Dipsacales; family Adoxaceae; genus Sambucus; species Sambucus nigra. Next base: position 17,488,601 of record OX422215.1, on the reverse strand, counting down.
GTTCCAAATCTCATAATTTCATATATATATTAACTACTCGTACAATATATATATTATAACAGCACCCCAAATAAAAACTATGGTGCGGGCATACTCTGCTATCCGATCCCCGTATTGCTCACACTAAGGGAAATACAAGTTCGAAATCACTCTCGAACTGTATCAATATATACAAAACAACATTGAGGCGAATCATATATTCCAAGTCTCTAAGAGGTCAGTACATACCCTCACGTCTCTTAGGACCGTCTGAACTATCGATTCGATAGCCTGTACCAAGGTTATCTATCTCCTAGAGTACGAATCAATATCCCCCATAAGGTAACACAGAATAAGATCGTCCCAGTGCGGTAACCTCAGGGATAGCAAGTAGCGCGGGCATGGTTTTCACATGTATATAATATATGCATACACAATCATATAAATATACCACTTTTATCATATTAATATAGGTTCCTCTCATCACCCATAATTACAACATTTATCCTTAATTTTCGCATTAAGTATTTCTTATAAGGGTTCGTCACTAACCTTAACTCGAAGGGTTTCTCCAACTCATTACGTGACACTCGTGGACTCTATCCTCCCAAGTATAAAATTCAGTAGGTGTCCTTTTTATATTCCAACGTAACTCTCTCACACGCATCTTTCCCTTTAATACATAAATCCATCGACCTTTAAGTAATTATCCCAAAATACAATTCTCGGCTCACATTCAGAGTCCCAACATTATTCATATGTCCTACTGGTCTTCCATATTTCCCAAAACGTTTTATTAAATATGCCCAAGAATTATTTCACGATAAATTGAATTTAACTAATTTAATGAGGGAAATAGTAGTCTTCCAGGAGGGGTCGATCGATCGAAGTCTGGGGCTCGATCGATCGAACCTTCGATCGATCGAAGCTCTTGGCTCGATCGATCGATCAAGCAGGTCTGCGAAAATTAAAATTCTGCAGTTACGGGTTTCATCATCTAACTTCAACAATTTCCATCTTTTCTAATCCCAATCGTCCCAGAATTGATACTACTAACCTTATATCATCATATTAGGTATTTTCAACGTAAAGCATGTGGATTTCTATCATTTAATCATGGATTAACAGCCCAAACATTTAATTAATTATCAAGAACCCTAAAATTCTCTTAAACATGGCTCTAACAAGTATTTCTAGAATTTTCTTCTTATAATCATCATAATTTCGTGGGTAATTCCTCTACATGGCAAGGGTTTCTAGAATTATCATATAAACCATAACTACATGCGATTTCTATCTCATATTTTTGGTTTTCTTCCATAAAAACTCATTCTAATTACTCCTAAACTAATATGAAAGATGCATCAACGAAATAAGCAAGATAAACACTTGCCTGGGATTTTCAGAAGTCTGGTTTGCAAACGAATTCGGTGTGGTTGCGTTCCCCGTCTCGCGATCTACGCGTTGGCGGTGACGGCGGTGCAAACGGGTGACTTTTTGGCCTTGAATTGCCTTGAGAGCTCTCTCCTCTCTTCTCCAATGGCCATTCTAGGGTTCTGAATATTCTAACCCTAAATGACTAACCTAAATGGCTGATATAGGTTGCTGATTTTCGTGGGTTCAATTACCCAAATATGTAAAATGACCAAAATGCCCTCCCGGGGTACTAATTAGGCCTAAAAACTCCCCGAGACCCAAACTAAACCCCCGGGTACACTTTTCTGACTATCTCGACCCTTCCGGACGCGTTGGCGCACTCAAAATGACCATACGAACAACTTATAAAATATTCACTTTTATTTATCAATAATTAGTCCCGACGCGACACGGGCGCGTCCCGACTCAAATTTCCAAAATTGTCATTTTATTCACTCGTGACATTCAATATAACCAATATTATATATTACTTTGCCCATTAGTAATATTCAACAAATTTTCCATAATTACTAACTCTTGTCACATTAATAATTATAACATAATTAATTTCTGGATTTTTATTAAATAATTCACTCACATTAAATTTAATAAATCCCCAAATTAATATAGCATAAAAATACGGGGTATTACATACTTCCCCCCTAATAACGGAATTTCGTCCCGAAATTTGGAAAATAAGGCATACCTGGTAAGAACAAATCTGGATATCTCTCGCGCATATCTGCCTCGCGCTCCCAAGTGGATTTCTCCACATTATGATGCTCCCACTGGACCCGCACAAGTGGAACTATCTTCGACCTCAATGTCCTCTCACTATAGTCTAGGATAGCCACCGGTATCTCCTCGTAAGAGCTATCAGGCTGTAAGTCGATCTCATCTATCGCGATGTGAGTATGGGCCATATCATCTCGAAGGTATCGTCTCAACGACGAGATGTGAAATACATCGTGAATGCGATGTAAATGCTCTGGCAGTCCCAATCTGTATGGTATCGGCCCAATCCTCACGATAATAGGAAATGCTCCCACGTACCTCGGGGCCAATTTCCCTTTCTTCCCTAACCTCATCACTCCTTTCATAGGAGACACACGTAGTAACACCTGGTCCCCCATATTAAACTCCCAGAAGAACCGTTTCGCATCGGCGTAGCTCTTCTGTCTGTCCTGGGCTACTCGAATGCGGCTCCTGATCATCTCAATCCTCGCAGAGGTCTCCTGAATCACCTCTGGTCCTAGCAACTTGTTATCCCCCACTTCGAGCCAACAAGTTGGGGAACGACAAGGCCTTCCAGACAAAGCCTCAAATGGAGCCATGTCAATCGTGAACTGATAAGAGTTATTATAAGCAAACTCTACCAGTGAAAGATGTGGCTCCCAACCTCCTCCAAAATCAAGAACACACATGCGTAGCATATCCTCCAACATATGATTATTACGCTCTGTCTGTCCATCTGTCTGTGGGTGATAAGCTGAACTCAACCTCAACTAAGTACCCATAGCCTCCTGAAAGCTCTCCCAAAAACGTGACACGAAAATCTTGTCTCTATCTGACATAATATTCAGGGGCATCCCGTGTATTCTGATAATTTCAGCAATGAACAGCTGAGCATACTGACCTGTGGTATAATCTGTCCGCACCGGTAGAAAATGAGCCACTTTGGTCAAACGGTCTACAATCACCCAGATAGAGTCGTGGCCCCGCTGTGATATAGGCAACCCTGTAATAAAATCCATGGAAATACTCTCCCACTTCCACGCGGGTACTTCCAATGGCTGAAGCAATCCTGACGGTTTCTGGTGGTCCACCTTAACCAGCTGGCAGGTAGAACACTTGGACACAAACTCAGCAATGTCCTTCTTCATCCCACTCCACCAGTATTGTCGCCTCATGTCCTGGTACATCTTATCGCCTCCAGGATGTACTGCAAATTGGGACCCATGAGAATGAGTCAACACTGCATAACGTAATTCTGCTCCTTCTGGAACCACCAATCTCCCATTGAACCTCAAACCCCCATCAGAACTAACAGAATAGGACTCAGCACCCTCGGCTAAAAGTCGTACAATCTGCTCTTGGCAAAACGGGTCTGTGGTCTGTGCCTGTATCACCCTAGTAACAATCTCGGGTGTGACTGACATCACGGATATGAAAGAACGGGATACTGCGTCCTGGTGACCCAGCTCCTTCCACTTTGCTTTCCAGACGTACGCTATATCGTCTACCGGTCTACGGCTCAACGCATCAGCAACTACGTTGGCCTTCCCCGGATGATACTGTATATCGAATTGATAGTCCTTCACAAACTCTAACCATCTGTGCTGACGCATGTTCAGCTCTCGCTGAGTGAACAGGTACTGCGGTGACTTGTGGTCTATGAACAAGCGGAATTTCTCCCCCAATAAATAGTACCTCCATATCCTCAATGCAAAAACGACCGCTGCTAACTCCAGGTCGTGGCTGGGGTAATTCTTCTCATGAGGCTTAAGCTTGCGGGAGCCAAAAGCTATAGCCTTCTCCTCCTGCTGAAGTACTCCTCCAATTCCCCGTAAGGATGCATCGGTGTAAACCAGGTACTCCACACCCAGTTTCGGTAAAGCAAGGACTGGTGCTGAAGTAAGCTTGTCTTTCAGCTCATCGAAAGCCAATTGACAAGCATCATCCCAAGCATATGGTACCCCTTTGCGAGTCAGATTCGTCAATGGACCCGCTATTTTGGAGAATCCCCGAATGAATCTCCTGTAGTATCCGGCTAACCCCAAGAAACTACGCACTTCTGTCGGTGTCGTGGGCTGTCCCCACTCCCTCACCGCTGACACTTTACTTGGGTCAACTGATATCCCCTACTCAGAAACAACATGGCCCAAGAACTGTACTTCTCACAACCAGAATCCACACTTCTCGTACTTAGCATACAACTGATGCTCTCGTAGAGTCTGTAGAGCCTGCCTCAAGTGCTCGGCATGCTCCTCCTCTAAATGGGAATATATCAAGATGTCATCTATGAAGACAATGATAAACTGATCCAAGAACTCTCTGAACACTCGGTTCATTAAGTCCATGAACACGGCTGGAGCATTAGTGAGGCCGAATGGCATCACTCTGAACTCATAAGACCCATATCTCGTCAAGAAAGCAGTCTTTGAAACATCCTGCTCCCTAATACGTAGCTGATGGTACCCCGACCTTAAATTTATCTTCGAAAAGAAAGTTGCTCCCCTCAGTTGGTCGAACAGATCATCGATTCGAGGCAACGGATACTTATTCCATATCGTGACCTTGTTCAACTCCCGGTAGTCCACACATAACCTCAGTGAACCATCTATCTTTTTCACAAACAAAACTGGAGCGCCCCAAGGTGAGGTACTCCTGCGAATGAAGCCCTGACCTAACAGCTGCTCTATCTGATCTCGTAGTTCTCGCATCTCTGCTGGAGCCATACGGTACGGCGCACGTGCTATAGGTCTCGTATCTGGCAATAAGTCTATGACAAAGTCTATCTCGCGACTGGGGGGTAGGCCTGGTATCTCTTGAAACACATCAGAATAATCCCTGACAACTGGGATCGAGTCTAAGGGAATCACAACCTCCTTAGAGGTATCCTCCTCTATGTAATACAAATGAGCGGTCGAGCCTCCCTCTGGGCGAGGCATCGCCACTACAAACATCTCTTGCCCCGGAATGGCAAAAATAATGCTCCCACCGAAGCAATCAATCATGGCTCTATAAGCTGCGAGCCAATCCATACCGATAATAACATCATGCTCATTGTAGGAGGGTAGTGAGACTGGGGTCTATGAATAACTGGAAAGGGTGAGGCGTGACCCACTCCAATGGACGCTGCCTGCAAGGTCTTCAAGGTCTCCTGGTGCAACTTCTGAAGAAAACTTCTCCTTCTGGTAACAATGGAACTCAAGCTTCAACTCACTCCCTGCAAGAAGATGAACTTTCACAGAAAAAATAGCAATTTTCTCAAGGGAAACACCTGAGAGTGATGGCTATCAGTGGGGAGTGAAGGAACAAGGCACTCAGCACTAAGAGAATGAGCAGGGAGAGAATACTTAGGTAGGTCTGGTAATTTTTTGGCATAGTAACATTGCAATTTCTATTGTCTATCCTTTTTCTGTCTATGACCTTGCCCAGGGGTCCTATTTATACTTGGGCACTAAGGCTGGGTTGACACTTTTGGCGCCAAAACTTAGAGGGTTGGTGAGGGACAAAGTCTGCAGTGTACTATTTATCCCTACCTGCAGGCAGGTCTGCCTGTCCCCTCTGACAGATGCCCCCCTGGCGCGTTCAAAAGCAAATATGTCTTCTAATGGAGACAAAATATCTGATTTGCTAAATATCTTTTGAAACGGTAACTTTGATACAAACTTTGTAAACTTGAGGGGGGGTCTCGAGGACCACCTCCTCTAAAATATTTGCAAGCTTGAGGGGGGTCTCGAGGACCCCCTTCTAAAATCATTTTTCTTGAGAGGGGTTTAGAGGACCCTCTCCTCTAAAATCATTTTATAAATAGTTCTTTTCTTGTGAGCAGCCAGCCCTTTGGCTGCTCACTTCACTTGTGACTAAGTGTGAGGTGTGTGAGGACTGGGTGACTCTAGGGTCTCCTACAAGTATTCTCTCAATCCTATAGTGCTAAGTGGTTGAGCTTGCTCAACATACCTTGTCCCTCAGCCGCCAAGCCAAAACTCCCAGGAGGTCCCAACGCGCCTGTTCGAGCCTTGCTTGCTCGACTAGGCAACCTGTACAAGAAAGTAAAGTGTTAGTGCTGTTGTTCATTTAGAGACTGATGTTTCATGATGGGGAGTTGTTCGCGATAGCTACTCCCTCAATATGAGTTTCTATCAAAACCCCTGTAGCAGCACTTCTCGAATAATATTTTTGCAGTGACCCTTGCAGTGGCGCTGAGCCTTGCAGTGACGCCGACTCTCTTGACTGTCCCTTGCAGTGGCGCTGAGCCTTGCAGCGGCGCTGGCCCTTGAAGTGGTGCCGACACTTGCGGCGGCACTGACACTCGCGGCGGCGTTGGCATGAGAAACGGCGCTGGCACTTGAAACGGCGCCGACCCTTGCGGCGGCGCGGACACTTGCAGCGGCGCTGGTACTTGAAGCGGCGCCGACACTTGCAGTGGCGCCGACACTTGAAGCGGTGGCGCTGACGCTTGAAGTGGCGCTGACACTTAAAGCGACGCTGATACTTGAGGCAGCGCCGGCCCTTGTCGCGGCGCCGACACTTGAGGTGGCGCCGACACTTGAAGCGGCGCTGGGGCTTGAAGTGGCGCTGATACTTGAAGCGGCGCTTACGCTTGAAGCGACGCTGATACTTGAAGTTGCGCTGACGCTTGCAACGACATTGACGCTTGAGGCGGCGCCGACCCTTATCGCGGCGCCGACGCTCGAAGCGGCGCCGATGCTTGAAGTGGCGCTGCCACTTGAAGCGGTCGCTGATACCTGAGGCGGCGCCGACCCTTGTTGCGGTGCCGACACTTGAAGCGGCGCTGACGCTTGAGGCGGCGCCGACCCTTGTCGCGGCGCCGACGCTCGAAGAGGCACCGACGCTCGAAGCGACGCTGACGCCTGAAGTGGTGCTGATACTTGAGGTAGCGCTGATGCTTGAAGTGGCGCTGACACTTGAAGCGGTCACTGATACCTGAGGCGGCGCCGACCCTTGTCGCGGCGCCGACCCTTGTCGCGGCGCCGACACTTGAAGCGATGCCGACGCTTAAAGCGAGCGCTGACGCTTGCAACGGTGTTGACGCTTGAGGCGGCGTCGACGCTCGAAGCGGCGCCGACGCTTGAAGTGGCGCTGACACTTGAAGCGGTCGCTGATACCTGAGGCGGCGCCGACCCTTGTTGCGGAGCTGACGCTTGAAGCGGCGCTGACGCTCGAGGCGGCGCCGACGCTCGAAGCGGCGCCGACGCCTGAAGTGGCGCTGATACTTGAGGTAGCGCTGATGCTTGAAGTGGCGCTGACACTTGAAGCGGTCGCTGATACCTGAGGCGGCACCGACCGTTGTCGCGACGCCGACACTTTAAGCGACGCCGACGCTTAAAGCGGCGCTGACGCTTGAAACGGCGCTGACGCTTGAGGCGACGCCAACCCTTGTCGCAGCGCCGACGCTCGAAGTGGCACCGACGTTTGAAGCGGTGCTGATTCTTGGAGTGGTGCTGATACTTGAGGTAGCACTGACGCTTGAAGTGGCGCTGACACTTAAAGCCGTCGCTGATACCTGAGGCGGCGCCAACCCTTGTCGCGGCGCCGACACTTGAAGCGACGCCGACGCTTGAAGCGACGCTGATGCTTGAAGCGGCGCTGACGCTTGAGGCGGTGCCGACCCTTATCGAGGCGCCGACGCTTGAAGCGGCGCTGACGCTTGGAGTGGCGCTGATACTTCGCAATGGCTTTTGGGCTTCTTGGTGACCCTCGCGGGTACCTCTCGAATGTCATTTCTATAGGGACCCTGGGGGTTCCTGCTCATTATGAGTTTCTACCGGGACCCCGGGGGGTTCCTGCTCAATATGAGTTTCTGCCGGGACCCTGGGTTTCTTCTCAGTATTTCTAATAAAATAATATTTTTACTTTTTTTATAGGTAAACACCCTTCTACATTAGCCCCTCGTGCAAAGTCTTTTGTGTTGGGTAGACCAAAAGGCTTTGTACGCCATAAATTCAGTTTTTTTTTCAAGGACCCTAGGGTTTTCCTCTTAGGGTCATTAAATGTTATGTCACTTCATCCCAAGTTTTGTAAATGAGGCCACTTATAGTGGACCTTCTTATCAGGGTATAAACTTGGTCGGAGGGGTTACTTACGGTGAGCCCCTCATTTTTATGCCTTATTCTATGGCCTTCTGTCTTGGGCGGAGGGGTTACTCGCGATGAGCCCCTCGCCCTTGGCCTTCTTCTGTGGCCTTGCATCTTGGGTGGAGGGGTTGGGCCCCTCGCCCTTGGCCTTCCTCTGTGGCCTTGCATCTTGAGTGGAGGGGTTACTCGCGATGGCCCCCTCACCCTTGGCCTTCCTCTGTGGCCTTCTGTCTTGGGCGGAGGGGTTAGTCGCGGTGGGACCCTCGCCTTTGGCCTTCTTTTGTGGCCTTTTCATCTTAGGCGGAGGGGTTACTCGAGGTGAGCCCCTCGCCCTTAGCCTTCTTTTGTGGTCTTTCATCTTGGGCAGAGGGGTTACTCACGGTGAGCCCCTCGCCCTTGGCCTTCTTCTGTTGGCCTTTCCTCTTAAGCGGAGGGGTTACTCGCGGTGAGCCCCTCGCCCTTGGCCTTCTTTTTGTGGCCTTCTATCTTGGGCGGAGGGGTTGCTCGCGGTGAGCCCCTCGCCCTGAGTTCTTTTTATTAGCATCAAATTTGGGAAGAGGGGTCACTCAAGGTGGATCCCCTCGCCCTAGGCTTTTTTCTATCAAACTTGCAATCTTGGGAAAGTGGAGCCACTCTAAGTGGATCCCCACACTCTATTTTATTATTTGTTCACTTGCTTGAGGACTTCTCGATATTAGCCCCCTCGTGCAGAAGTGTCTTGCAATGTCGAGAGACTTGTGCACGAAATTATCGTACCTTTTATTTATACTTGGCAGTTGCTCAAGATTGTGAGTGCTCCGATGCCCTTGGAGCCACAGGTGCTCAACTAGCACACCTTATATTTATATTTGGCACTTTCTCAAGACTGTGAGTGCTCTAGTGCCCTTGGAGATTTAGGTGCTCAACTGGCGCACCTTATATTTATACTTGGAACCTACTCAAGACTGTGAGCGCTCTGGTGCACTAGGAGCCTTACGTGCTCATCTGGAGCACCTTACATTTATATTTGGCACTTGCTCAAGACTGTGAGCGCTCCGGTGCCTTTGGAGCCTTAGGTACTAAATAGTTGTACCTTATATTTATACTTGGCAGTTGCTCAAGATTGTGAGTGCTCCGATGCCCTTGGAGCCACAGGTGCTCAACTAGCGCACCTTATATTTATATTTGGCACTTTCTCAGGACTGTGAGTGCTCTAGTGCCCTTGGAGCTTTAGGTGCTCAACTGGCGCACCTTATATTTATACTTGGCACCTACTCAAGACTGTGAGCGCTCTGGTGCACTAGGAGCCTTACGTGCTCATCTGGAGCACCTTACATTTATATTTGGCACTTGCTCAAGACTGTGAGCGCTCCGGTGCCTTTGGAGCCTTAGGTACTAAATAGTTGTACCTTATATTTATACTTGGCAGTTACTCAAAACTGTGAGCGCTCCGGTGCCCTTGGAGCCTTAGGTGCTAAACTGTCGCACCTTATATTTATACTTGGCAGTTGCTCAAAACTGTGAGCGCTCTGGTGCCCTTGGAGGCTTAGGTGCTCATCTGGAGCACCTTATGTTTATACTTAGCACTTGCTCAAGATGTGAGCGCTCCGGTGCCCTTGGAGCCTTAGGTGCTAAACTGTCACACCTTATATTTATACCTGGCCTTTGCTCAAGACTGTGAGCGCTCCGGCGCCCTTGGAGCTTTAGGTGCTAAACTGTCGCACATATACTTATACTTGGCAATTGCTCAATATTGTGAGCGCTCCGATGCCCTTGGAGCCTTAGGTACCAAACTGTCGTACCTTATATTTATACGTATATTTGGCACTTGCTCAAGATTATGAGCGCTCCGGTGCCCTTGGAGCCTAAGGTGCTCAACTGGCGCACCTTATATTTATGCTTGGCACTTGCTCATGACTGTGAGCGCTCCGGTGCCCTTGGAGCCCTAGGTGCTAAACTGGCGCACCTTATATTTATACTTGGCATTTGCTCAAGACTGTGAGTGCTCCAGTGCCCTTGGAGCCTTAGGTACTATACTGAAGTACCTTTTATACTTGTACCAATATTATTTTATGCCCGATTTTTAAATCCCAAATATATCAATATTTCATATACTTGAGAGGAATATCCATTTCTCTTTTTTTAGTAAAACTACCCCTAGTCTGCGGGGTACTTCTATGCTTCCCTTCAGAATTCCTAAACTTTTTTAAGAAAAATCTTTGAGGGAGGTGGCCCCCTTTCACGTTCTTATTCATTCAAGCCCTTAAATCTTTGGAACACAAGTTAGAACTTGTTCTTAGATTATAGATCCGTGGGCAACAAGCACAATAACAATAATAAAAAATTTATTTAGGAGGGCACCCCCTGCTGATACGTGGATTATTTGAATAAATTTGAGAAACTTACACTTTTTAACCCATCCCCGTGTGACTGTGGGATATTTGTATGAATGTGGACAAATTGTATATTTTTTTAGCTCAGCGTCATTGTGCGAGTATCATTTTTGAACTGTATTGGTTGTAATGGGATAAATTTTAACAAGTCAATCTGGTCCCATAATTATTCGAGCAGGGGTGAGAGAATAAACAAAATTTGTTACCCTCGTGGGTTCAATGTCCACCATGGGTCATCCTCGCAATATAGTCGGAATCATTTTTTTCAAGATGAGTTTTTCGAGGAATGCATAGTAGGTAATGCCAAAAGCAAAACTGGGTCTACAGAAACCTTATGACCCTCTACATCAGTTCCTCGCTTACATTTTGTCTAAATCACCTAAAATTATATATTTTCATTTTTCGAGCTGAACAAATAATCACCATGAGGACTAGTGATTTCTGGTGTTTGTTATCATCAATGCCCCTTTTTTTTTAACTACTGGATGTCGCTGGGACTGCCTTGCAGTTTGCATCTCATTGCCCAATCACACAATGGAAAAGGGAAATTAGGGCTTTGCTACCTTTTGAGATAATGGTTCGTATCATTTTGTGATTTGTTCGCGCCTTACGGGTTGAAGAAACCCATCTGGTGACTCCATTTTTCATGGAGGTCGGGGGCTGTTGGTAGCGGAGGGGCCGTCTAAGGGTCCCTCAGTAATCGAAATTGGGTGCTGTTCATGAAAATCAAAGCCACAAACCTTAATTCGTTGAGAAACAATTTGTGATGTCAAAAAATACAAGGGAGGTCCTCGCCGCTGCTTGAGATGGGGGTCCTTGTTCTCCGCTCCAGATTTGGTGGATTCTTTATCAGAGGTATCTCTCATCAGCTGTTCCTCGACCTTTGGCTTTACAAGGGGCGTGTTTTTCTATGCTTTTACTTCAAAAATTTCAACATCTGCTATCAAGGTTATAGGGGTTCCTCGCACGCTGTTGGGATCCTCTCCGCTAGCGAGGGTTCCTCGTCTGTACGCATCCCCTCAATGCTTGGGGTTCCTCACGCGTGACTGGGTTATGCTTTACGGGTTGTTCGTCGAACATAACTTTAACTATGGGACTCATTGTCAAGGGTCCCTCGCCAATAACTGCTGTTGGTTTTCAATTTGAGGGTTCCTCGACTGATTCTAATGAGTGTTTGATTCTTGTATTCCCTCAATGCTCAGGGGTTCCTCGCCTGTTGGGATCCTCTCCGCTAGCGAGGGTTCCTCGTCTGTACGCATCCCCTCAATGCTTGGGGTTCCTCACGCGTGACTGGGTTATGCTTTACGGGTTTTTCGTCGAACATAACTTTAACTATGGGACCCATTGTCAAGGGTCCCTCGCCAATAACTGCTGTTGCCATGGGTTTTTCGTAATGAATTTTTAGACACGAGGGTACGGGGGTTCCTCGTCAGACACCCGTTCTAATTCCGCGTCAGAGGTATTTCTCATTTGGAAGGGGGATCTTGGTGATAAATTGACCAGGGTACTTAGCGATAGGTTGGCTAATGGGTCTTTTGTTTAACTATCGAGCAACCCAAACTAGGCTCAGCTGGTTTTATATTTTATTTAATTGTCGAGCAACTCAACCTTTTGTGATAAAGCATCTTGAGGGAGGATAGCTATAAAGCCGCTAACATTTATTTTTAATCAACTTGTGTATACTTTTTAGACTTGTCTCAATACATGGTATTATTATGAGTATAATAAATGTACTCTAAAAGCTATATGTAATTACACCAATGCTTGCCATAATCAACGGATGATTCCACTTGAATCGGTCTTTGCCTCTCTATTTTATATTATTTTATTTATCATAATATAAATAAAATAATAAACAGTATGCTCTGACTGTCCTTTTTAAGATTCATAATATTTAATAAGAGGACATGTGACTGTAGAAAATATCAAACATTTATGTGGGTAAAATCCATAAAATTAATTATGGATTTTTTTGAGTGAGCTATACCAACAAAGAACTATTATAGATGTTCTTGAATTTCCTCACTTGGCATCTAAAAAATTATAGCATGTGTGATTTTTTTTCAAGTAAATCAGCTAGCATATATATGAAATGCTCATAAATCACAAATTAATATTTGTGAAATGAACATATTTAACAAATAATAAAGCCAGGCAAGTTTACTTAGCTGATCGACAATAAGATATGTCCTGCAAATGGGTAGAGTCTCCTCTAAGGTGTCCTTGAGGGTGAATCCTCCACCGCCACTTTCTTTGTTAGAGGGTTACTAGGTCACCATTATTTTTTTATCAGCGCTACCTCTGGCGTCGCTGCTCTATCTTGCGAGAGTCTTCACTGATGCAACTATCTTCTCCGGCGCCACATTCCGCGGTGGAGCCACCTTTACTATTGCTGGTGTTGCAGCGACTGCCCCTCTAGAGGGGGATTGCTACTGTCAAGAGGGGTTCTGATCTGGCCTCGTGTTCCTCGCATTTGGGCATTTTGACAACCTTTGGTTCTTCGTCTGAGTATTCGTACATAAGGGGTACCTCATCATAGGATTTTGCTACTGCAAGTTCCTTGTTTGCTACTTGACTTTGAGGGGTTCCTCTAATCACCCACCAGTCACGGGTTCCTCCCCTGCTGTTTTAGATATTAAGGGTTCCTCACGACTATAAGATGGTGGCGAGGGTTCCTCACGTGATCATGTTGCAACTCTGGGCGCTTCTCTTGTGGTATTGAGCATGGGTTTTCTCGACGACTGTTGTTACTATGGGGCGAGTGTTTTCGGCCAAGGATTCCTCGCGACCCCCTTGTTGGCGAGTTCCTTATGTGCTGATGGTTCCTCGCGTGTTGGGTTCCTCGCCGCTAGTGAGGGTCCCTCGTCTGCGCACCCCCCATCAATATTTATGGGTTGCTCATCGGACAAAACTTTCACTATGGGACCCACTGCCAAGGGTCCCTCGCCGATAGCTATTGCTCCAATGGGTTCCTCGAGTGAAATTTTAAGTCGTACCCTTTTTGTAATCTATGAGAGATTCCTCACGTGTTGCTGTCATGGAGGGCACGCTGCCAACTGTGGGTGTCTCGCGACCCTATTTGTTGGCACTATGGGAGTGTTTTCTTGATGTCACTCGTTCTGACAAACAAGGGTTTCCCGTTGCCTTCCACCACTGCCAAGGTTGTTGGCATTATTGACTTGGGTTCCTCGCACTCAAACAAGGGCTCCTCGACTGGGTTTGCTGCCAACATAGGCAGTGATTCTTTATCAAGTGCAACTTTGAGCTCTTATGATGTAAGAGGTTCTTCACGCATTGGTTCACTACCATTGGATTCCTCGCATGTTGACTTCCCATCCATGGGTGTCTCGACCTCATGCTTCGTCGAGACTGCAGCATGAATTTTTTGTTGGCGGCGAGGGATACCCAGGGTTCCTCGCCCATGAGTTCCTCGCTCCTCGACTTTCCATCCGAGGGTGTCTCGACCTCATGCTTCGTCGAGACTACTGCCACGACTTTTTTTGTTGGCGACAAGGGACACCCAGGGTTCCTCGCCTATGAGTTCCTCGCGCCTTGACTTTCCATCCGGGGGTGTCTCGACCTCAATCTTCGTTGAGACTGCTTCCACAATGTTTTGTTGGCGGCGAGGGACACCCAGGGTTCCTCGCCCATGAGTTCCTCGTGCCTTGACTTCCCATCCGAGTGTGTGTCTCGACGCCTTTGAATTTTTAGAAATAGGGGTTTCGGCCTATGGCAGTATGGTGGCCTCTCGTCAGCGGCCGCGGGTCTCGCGACCTGGCCTCGCTTCTACGGGCCCCTCGTCACTACAAGGGGGTGTCTCGACATGTGCCGGCGCTGACGGGGTCATCTCGACGCCCATGATTTTTTTTATTTTTTGCTGAAGAAGAGTGTCTCGACGCCCATGATTTTTGCTGAAGAAGGGTATCTCGACGCCCATGATTTATACTGAAGAAGGGTATCTCGACGCCCATGATTTTTACTGAAGAAGGGTGTCTCGACGCCCATGATTTTTGCTGAAGAAGGGTGTCTCGACGCCCATGATTTATACTGAAGAAGGGTATCTCGACGCCCATGATTTTTACTGAAGAAGGGTCTCTCGACGCCCATGATTTTTGCTGAAGAAGGGTATCTCGACGCCCATGACTTTTGCTGAAGAAGGGGGGTCTCGACCCATGGTTTGACGCGAGGCGACCCTACGTCCGAGGATCCCTCGCCAGTTACCTTGGATTCTTCGAAAGGCCTAGTTGCTTTGGGCAGTGGCGTCATGGAGAGTATGCTGCTGCTGCCATGGGTTCTTTTCTTAAGGGTTCCTCATCGCTATCATTGAGCGAGAGGAGTTCCTCGACCATACCGAATTCCTCGCCAAACACTTAGGGTTCCTGGGGTCCTGCTAGTGAACTTGACGATTGTCACAACTTGCTCCAGCGCCGTCCTTTGTGGCTGAGCTACTTCTGTCGGAATCGCTGCGGGAACGGCTGCCCCTCTAGAGGGGGTTGCTGCTGGTGTTACACAATCTTAACCCAAACTTTCCAAGTCTCAAAAAACATACTCATAAGCCTCTACCACCGGAGCTGCTGCCAGTGACCTAGTCTGCCCTCCCGGAGGAGCAGGTACCTTTGCTCCGATCACCACCACATCTACCTGAGTGGCCTTGTCTCTTTGAGCTCCATTCCCAGATGGAATGTCTTCAAACACTAGCTTCTTAGAAACATGAAAACCTTCTTTGTCCATTGAAAGTGAGGATACCTCCCCAGCAGAGTCGCCAAATGTAGGAGGGTAGTGAGACTGGGTCTATGAATAACTGGAAAGGGTGAGGCGTGACCCACTCCAATGGACGCTGCCTGCAAGGTCTTCAAGGTCTCCTGGTGCAACTTCTGAAGAAAACTTCTCCTTCTGGTAACAATGGAACTCAAGCTTCAACTCACTCCCTGCAAGAAGATGAACTTTCACAGAAAAATAGCAATTTTCTCAAGGGAAACACCTGAGAGTGATGGCTGTCAGTGGGGAGTGAAGGAACAAGGCACTCAGCACGAAGAGAATGAGCAGGGAGAGAATACTTAGGTAGGTCTGGTGATATTTTGGCAGAGTAACAGTGCAATTTCTATTGTCTATCCTTTTTCTGTCTATGACCTTGCCCAGGGGTCCTATTTATACTTGGGCACTAAGGCTGGGTTGACACTTTTGGCGCCCAAACTTAGAGGGTTGGTGAGGGACAAAGTCTGCAGTGTACTATTGAGGGTTGATCGAGTGGAAAAACCGAGCGTCTGTGTAATACGCTAGTCGTTGTTATCGGCTTCCAACCTCAATACAAAAAAAACCTAAACTTTTAACTACACTTTTATGGAGTATAGTAGTAAGTCTGGGTATCGAATCCACAGGGAATATTTTATAGAATTGAATTGATTTATTACTTCTAAAATAAAAGCGAAAAAGATGATGATTGTTGACAAGGGGAAATAAGTTGGAACAAATTTATAAAACTAATTAAAATGAATGAGGAAATAGGTTGGAATACAATCCCCCAATCCCTAGTAATTACCCATTAGAATACTAGAATTGTAAATTATAAATTTGAATTAATCCAGTCTTTATAGATCTTAAGCATTACATATATGAGGTTCAAGCCCGCATCATATGAAACCAAAGATAAATATAAAGCGGTGCTAAATAATTACACGCACATCATATTCTTAAATATCCCAAGTACCTAGGGCAAGAGAGATTAAAAGATCTAGGATGATTGTGAACTTTTCTTACACGATTCTTTCAAATTTAAATTTAAATTCTATTTCCTACGTAGATAAATTACATCGGGATGGGTTCATGCATCCCAACCCTTAAAAATTAGCTAAACATGATGAAAACAAAAGAAAACTCTAACAAACATTGTTAACAATTTGCAAAACAATTGAGAATTGAATGGAAAAATAAAATAGAGAATAGAAATTGATACTTGTATTTAGCAAGAGGAGAAAGAGATGAATTTGAATCCAGCAAAACTTCTTCTTCAAACTTACAACTAGGGTTTATGAAAACTTCTACCAAAGAAAACTACAATCTAACTTTCTCTCTCTAATCCTACTCCTACCCTCTAGAATTTGACTCCCTCTCTAGAATTCAACTCCTCTTGAAAATGAGGTAGGAATCTCCTGAACGGAATCGCTTAGCAGGGTCCCCCTGATGGGAACTCTGCTCGTGCTGACGAGTCTGTCCATGAGATGGTGCCCCACTAGAACTATTACCCCCGGTCCTGCCCTGCTGGCTGAACTCTCCTGCTCTCTTGCTTCCCTGAAGATGGAAGCCGTGATCCTGGCAATGTAGTAACGCGGTGTTGAGTACATCGGTGAAAGTACTCAGGGATAGATTCCCTATAAGATGCTGACGGATCCTCCATGCTAACCCGTCCACAAACAACATAATCTTTTTACTCTTAGTGGGTGCCTCATCTGGCACGATGGTGAGAAGTCTCGTGAACTCCTCCTCATACTCAGCTACAGTAGAATTCTCCGGCTTCAGATTTAGTAATTTCCACCGAATCTCAGTCTGCACTGCGGGTGGAAAGTACTTGCGGTCAAACCGCTACCAGAACGACTGAATAGGGATCGTGCCCCTCTCCTCCAAAGTGGTAGTGGACTCCCACCACTACAATGCGGCTCCCACCAGCTTAAAGGAAGCCAATAACTGCTTTTGCACGTCGGTGCACTCATACATTCGAAGATGCCGCTGGATGTCTTTCTTCCATTGGATGACTGTAACGATATCTGAGCTACCCGAGAACTCAGGGGGATGTGCCTTCTGAAAAGCATCCCTCACCCTCTCCCATGCAGATGGGAGCTGTGCTGGTACTGGCGCCACTGCCTGAATCTGGGGTGGAGCCTGCTGAACCACCGCTATCGCGGCATTCATCGCCTGAGCAACAATAGCGGCTATCTCGTTGGCATTCATAGTACCCTGTGCCGGAGCTGCTGGCTGCTTGGCCTGGGCACGCCTATCCTTCGGAGCACGTCTCGGAGGCATCTGAAACGTGAAGAAGTTTATTAGTCTACAGTTATCATTAAATCTCAAATAGCTGAAGACTTAAACATAAAAGCAGGAATACAACAATCCTAAAAATAGGGCTCTATAGCAAAAACGTTAAGCTGAAAGCGAAATAAACCGTATAAATCCTATGGACACTAGAACCTGATGCTCTGATACCACCTGTGAACACCCCGCCTAATTAAATACCGGGCGATCACTCCTTTATTAAATTAAATCAAGGTGAACAGTTGGTTCATTCTTAGCATCACTGTCGTAAAATAAATTTTCCAATTTAACACCCTAAATAATTAAGCTAAGTGTCAAAACCATATATAAACATTACATTCCAGATTTTATTTAAAGAAAAATTATTTATTTATTTATTAACAACATTTCAATAAATAAGAATCACACCACAATAAACCTGGAACATAATCCAATTAATTTAAAACATTCGTCAATCGAATGTCAACATGCGAAATCTAAAGTAACACATCCATACTGAATAAATCCCATAGTAACAGTACTAGAAATAACTGAAATACAAATGTTCAAATAACAACGGAATAATGGAAAGGGCTACACATGCCCAACTAAATGAAAGTACTAAGAGAGGATCCGAATGAACGAAGTCGTCTAATCAAGAGACCTGCAACTCCCACCTAAGCTGCAGCGCGTTCCTTCCAAGAGATTCTAAGCAAGACGCCCCTGTGGATGGGTACCTGTAATACATACATATATATACAAGATAGAGAGAGAGAAAAAGAAACGGGTCAGAGCCCGATAGTGTGTATGATTTAAAATTCGTTTAGCAAGTATTTAAATTGATACAGACCAATGCAACAACATATTAGTGCGACACTCTCTTGAGAAATTCTCACCTCTCTTCTAATGTGCATACCTATGGCACTAACCTTCCCAATGGTTTATCTTATCATTTTATCACACTAACCTTCCCAATAATTTAGCTTAGCTTAAATTACTCGTAAGATTTCAAAACCGAACAATATAATTGTTTAAAAAGGATACTTCCAATTAGTAGCACAACTCTCGTTTTAGATTCATTAATTTATAAAGTTTCCCAGTGTCATATTATACATTTCAAACAAGTATTTACAATTTGAGTCATCAACCATGTTCTACTTACCAAATCACAGTAGGCAGTTCCAAATCTCATAATTTCATATATATATTAACTACTCGTACAATATATATATTATAACAGCACCCCAAATAAAAACTATGGTGCGGGCATACTCTGCTATCCGATCCCCGTATTGCTCACACTAAGGGAAATACAAGTTCGAAATCACTCTCGAACTGTATCAATATATACAAAACAACATTGAGGCGAATCATATATTCCAAGTCTCTAAGAGGTCAGTACATACCCTCACGTCTCTTAGGACCGTCTGAACTATCGATTCGATAGCCTGTACCAAGGTTATCTATCTCCTAGAGTACGAATCAATATCCCCCATAAGGTAACACAGAATAAGATCGTCCCAGTGCGGTAACCTCAGGGATAGCAAGTAGCGCGGGCATGGTTTTCACATGTATATAATATATGCATACACAATCATATAAATATACCACTTTTATCATATTAATATAGGTTCCTCTCATCACCCATAATTACAACATTTATCCTTAATTTTCGCATTAAGTATTTCTTATAAGGGTTAGTCACTAACCTTAACTCGAAGGGTTTCTCCAACTCATTACGTGACACTCGTGGACTCTATCCTCCCAAGTATAAAATTCAGTAGGTGTCCTTTTTATATTCCAACGTAACTCTCTCACACGCATCTTTCCCTTTAATACATAAATCTATCGACCTTTAAGTAATTATCCCAAAATACAATTCTCGACTCACATTAAGAGTCCCAACATTATTCATATGTCCTACTGGTCTTCCATATTTCCCAAAACATTTTATTAAATATGCCCAAGAATTATTTCACGATAAATTGAATTTAACTAATTTAATGAGGGAAATAGTAGTCTGCCAGGAGGGGTCGATCGATCGAAGTCTGGGGCTCGATCGATCGAACCTTCGATCGATCGAAGCTCTTGGCTCGATCGATCGATCAAGCAGGTCTGCGAAAACTTAAATTCTGCAGTTACGGGTTTCATCATCTAACTTCAACAATTTCCATCTTTTCTAATCCCAATCGTCCCAGAATTGATACTACTAACCTTATATCATCATATTAGGTATTTTCAACGTAAAGCATGTGGATTTCTATCATTTAATCATGGATTAACAGCCCAAACATTTAATTAATTATCAAGAACCCTAAAATTCTCTTAAACATGGCTCTAACAAGTATTTCCAGAATTTTCTTCTTATAATCATCATAATTTCGTGGGTAATTCCTCTACATGGCAAGGGTTTCCAGAATTATCATATAAACCATAACTACATGCGATTTCTATCTCATATTTTTGGTTTTCTTCCATAAAAACTCATTCTAATTACTCCTAAACTAATATGAAAGATGCATCAACAAAATAAGCAAGATAAACCCTTGCCTGGGATTTTCAGAAGTCTGGTTTGCAGACGATTTCGGTGTGGTTGCGTTCCCCGTCTCGCGATCTACGCGTTGGCGGTGACGGCGGTGTAAACGGGTGACTTTTTGGCCTTGAATTGCCTTGAGAGCTCTCTCCTCTCTTCTCCAATGGCCGTTCTAGGGTTCTGAATATTCTAACCCTAAATGATTAACCTAAATGGCTGATATAGGTTGCTGATTTTCGTGGGTTCAATTACCCAAATATGTAAAGTGACCAAAATGCCCTCCCGGGGTACTAATTAGGCCTAAAAACTCCCCGAGACCCAAACTAAACCCCCGGGTACACTTTTCTGACTATCTCGACCCTTCCGGACGCGTTGGCGCACTCAAAACGACCATACGAACAACTTATAAAATATTCACTTTTATTTATCAATAATTAGTCCCGACGCGACACGGGCGCGTCCCGACTCAAATTTCCAAAATTGTCATTTTATTCACTCGTGACATTCAATATAACCAATATTATATATTACTTTGCCCATTAGTAATATTCAACAAATTTTCCATAATTACTAATTCTCGTCACGTTAATAATTATAACATAATTAATTTTCGGATTTTTATTAAATAATTCACTCACATTAAATTTAATAAATCCCCAAATTAATATAGCATAAAAATACGGGGTATTTCACATTCTTAAGACCCAAGGGCATAACTTTATAACAATATAAACCAATGGTGGTTATGAAGGAGGTTTTATCCTGGTCCAACACATGAAGGGGAATTGGTGGTATCTAGAGTAGGCGTCTAAACAACTCATCCTCTCACGAGCTGATGTAGCGTCGACCAGTTGATCAATCTTCACAAGAGGGAAATTTTCTTTTGGACAGGCCCAGTTAAGGCCGGTGAAGTTGATACAAACTCTTCATTTTTTATTACTCTTAGGAACTACTATCGGTTTGGATAACAATTTAGGGAACTGAAACTCCCGTATGAAACCTGCATCGAGTAGCTTTTCGACCTCTTTTTCTACTGCTTTAGCTTTTTTTGGGGCTGTTCGGAGAGCCATTTGTGTGACTGGCTTGAAGGCTGGGTCAACATGTAATCGATGACAAGAAATGGTGGGGTTAATCCCAGGCAGCTCGTAGGGTTCCCATGCTAAAACATCCAAATTGCTTCGGAGGAGGGTGACTAATTCTTTCTTCTCACGATCGGTCAAAGGTGTACCAATTAAAAAAAAATTCTCAATCGAGCCATTTCCAGCAGTGACTTCTTTCAGGTCTTCAATGACCCTTTAGGAGGGATGGAGCCTGGTTTCCTCCACTCTTGGTCGACCGTACCTTAGCTGCTATTTGGGGGGTATCAAACCCTCCTGGGCTTCTTCCTCAATTTTTAATTCATCAGTTTTCCTTTCCTACTTGGGGCTAATGGTCATGATGAAACATTTTCTGGCCATAGCTTGGTCGCCATGTATCTTGACCATTCCTCGATCTGTTATACACTTCAGCTTTTGATGGTATGTTGATGGTACAACCTTCATTGCATGGAGCCACCCCCTGCCGAGGATGGCGTGGTACGAATATTCAATATTAACTACTAGAAACTTGATCATTTTTAAAATGTTTCCCGTCCTGACTGGCAGGACAATTTTCCCCAGAGGAACTATAATCTTTCCAGCGAAGTCGACCAATGGAACTGTGGCTTCCTTGAGGTCGGCTATGCTCAGTTTCAATTTTCTGAACAATTCTAGGTACATCACTTCGGATGAGCTACCTTGGTCGAAGAGCAACCTGTCGACATCCCAGTTGGCTATCCTGAGTGTGATGACCAGCGCATCTTGATAAGGGGTTTCTCACCCCAATCAAGTCTTCATCAGTGAACATATTGTGCTTATTGTAATCGATGTCATTCGATCGTCAACGCTTCCCGACCTGAGTTTTGGAGGCCTATATGACTGCAGTAAGTTTTTTTACTTTCATCTGAGCTGTATTTGCTTGAGGTGTGACGCCCCATATATCACCGCAAACTTGTGGCCGAAATCCTCCTCGAGGATGTTATCGAGCCTTTGCTCGCCATTCGCTGCTATCTTCTCTGCCTATTTCTCCATGAACTCATTAGATGACCAACTTGGGCCAACTCCTCGAGATGATAATTGAAGGATTTACAATGCTCAATTTTGTGGCCGCCCTTGTTCTGAAAGGCACACCTTAGTGCGTTATTCCGCTTGGAGGGATCTCCTCCCATCTTCTTTGGCCACTTAATAAATATTTCATCTCTGATCTTAGTAAGAATCTTGTATATTGGCTCCTTGAAGACTGTATTCACAGCTTGAAATACCTTCAAGGCGTTATTTTTATTTCCATTCTTGGAGCCATTTTTGCCCCCGTTCTTATTCCCTTTCTTCTGAATTTGGTTTTTGTCCACTCCTTTTTTTATCTTTGCGTAACCATTATCCCCTGCATTAAGATGGGCTATATCCTCGACTTTAGCATACTTCTCAATACGAGCCATCAAGTCGATGATGGATGTAGCCTTCTTCTTAGTTAAGGATTAGTGCAGGAGGCAAGAGCTTTACAAACCGATTTTGAAGGATGCTACGGTGACCTGCTCCGAGCAATCCTCGATTTCATTAAATACTTCCTAATACCTCTTTGTGTACTCTCTGAGGTTCTCTTGCGGCTTCTTCTTCATTGTAAGCAATGCATCCATCCTCTTCGGGTGGGAGCTACTTGTTATGAAGCGAGTTGTAAATTGTTCAACTAAAGATTTGAAATTTTAGATGGACATATGAGGTAGCTTCTCAAACCACTTTTGGGCCCGTGCAAGCTCTAAGGGAAGATTCGACACATAAGCGCATCATTGTGACTCCATAGAGTCATATCTTGTCGATATTTCCAGACATAGTTGATTGGGTCAGTCTTCCTATCATAAATCTTGAACCTGGGAATCGTGAACTTCTTCGGGGCCTCTTCTTCTTCTACTGCCCTTGAAAAAGGGGACTTCATCTGGGTTTTAAGAGCTCGCCTGGCTAGCTCTTTGGTAGATCTGGCACGTGCGATGAGCTGGGTGCTGGTCCATCTCCCTCCGGACCAAACTTCATATGTCATTGTTTTACCGACCATGACTCTTGTAACGGTGAGCTGGTTACAATCGTTCAGAATGGTCATCATCTGACCTTCTCAGTTCTTTTTGACCCACGCCTTGAGCTCCTTCCTAGGCTACGAGACTTGCTCGTAAAGGGCTAGGAGCCCGATTATGGCATCGCCTTGTGCTTCGATGGAGTTCTATATCCATCCTTTCCATTTCCGTCTTGAGGCGGGAATTTTCATCTTGTTATTGATGAATCGCCTCCTGCTGCTCTTGGAGTCTAGCTTCATAGGTGTCTATCAATCTAAATATCTGGGTGGACCTGGGCGGCCCCTGGCTTTCTTCGGAGACTTACCTCTCTTGGCGAAGTCTTGGGTTTGAATGACGAATTTAAAACCTTACCCTTGGAGGGTTAGGCTGCTGCTGAATGTAACCTGTTTGAGGGACGTTGCTGCTGTGATGGGACATCGCTGGTTCTTGTTGGTGAAGATTTTTGTAGGAATAACAATCGATTCCCACAGACGTCGCTAATTACGGTGACAAAAATCACAACACAAATAATAATGAAAGAAAACAATCACCAAGAAAATAAGAACAATAAACAATCACAATCACAACACTAGAATTTACGTGGTTCGTCAACTTGCCTACGTCCATAGAGAGGTCTACTATTTTGATTAAGTAACTCTCGAGATGGGTTTTTCTATATGTCCCTATGCCCCGGACCAGGGGTACAATATATATTCAATTAATTGAAAGTGTCGATAACTAACATGTTAAGCCTGTATCCCTTGAATATCTCTCCGAGATTTTTGGGGGTAGACTTGGTCATATTATCAAATGTAACTGCGTAACCAAGGATCATAATTTGGTCTGAAAACCTGATTAACTCACTTGGGCTTAGGCGGCTACTTTCATGGGCTTGATCGACGCAATAGGCACCCACATTAATCGTTATAAAGGAACGATAATATGTGTTAGATGAAACGCCAATATGAATCACAAACATGATATGTAGGAATAATGTATAGGTGAAGAGATGACAAAGCTACAAAAGAAAGGAAAATGAAAGAGTTTAGAAAATTGGACTCGAGTGTCGAGTTTTAACCTGAAACGACTACGTAGCTTATAAAGGCATCAAAGTTCACGTAGTTCGTATATGGCATAAGGGTGGGGTTTATCCCATAAATCCAATTGGGGATTTCTCTTGTATGTGCATGTGTAAAAAAAGTTTTTTTAGTGTGAAAAAAATATAAGAATTCCCATATGGAATTTACGAGCAAACCCTATTTTTCTTATTTTTTTTATAGAAAATAAGGTATGTGCAATAATACTAATAAAATGACATGTTATTTAAAAGAATAAAATTCTAAGTGATGTAATAATCTAATGCAAAATTTTAGAGAATTTAGAGAGAATATGAGAGATTTGGACCTTCTTGGAGATCTTAAGCTTGATCTTGATTGTTGAAGGGCTACCTTTGCACTTAGAGGAAGATGGTGGATGGTTAATTTCCCAAGCTTGGTAAACGTATAAGGGAAGGGGAATGTTGAAAATGGGTTTGGAATGGAAATCACGTCGATTTCGAGAGAGAGTTGTTGAGATCACTGAGGGTGATGGATCTGAGGTGTGTTTTGTGAGTGAGGTCAGGTCCTCTATTTATAGGGTCAGGGGTGGTACCGATAGACATAGCCCTAGACCTTCCAATCTGCAAGTGACCCTAGGCACACTGCCGATAGGTAGGGGAAAGGACCTGCCAATTGGTAGTCTCGTGCAATTTTTTTAGAAAAATGGTCGTAGAACGCAATTCGTCAATCCAAATTGCCCACAGGAGTACCGTTAGATAGTTAATTTAGAGACCTTAGAGAGTCCTTTGGACCGCTCCCGAGTTCGGGAGTTTATTTTGGGTCAAACGTGGCTCGGAAGCTTTCGTCGGTCCTTTGGACGGGAGATCGTCAGACGACGATGGGTTGTTCGTCCAAACGGTAAGTCAGAATCATGCTTAAGGCGGACCGTTGGAAAGGTTAGGCGATGTACTTCGATGTTACAAAGATCTTCGCTCGATTTAGAGAGTTAACTTTGGTCCACCGAGGCCTGAAAGTACCTCGTGACATTTCGGAGTAAAATGGATCGTTTGCCCGCATCGTAAGTCAAAATCATGCACCGGGCTGATCATTGGAAAAGGTATTCAGTGTCCTTTGAATATTCATTTAGTCTCATTCAAGCTGAAGAGTTGACTTTGGTCAAACGGAGTCCGAGAGCGCCCGGTGGTCTTTGGATCAATTTTTGGGGGAAAATTGATCATTTGTCCGAATGGTTATGCCATTTTGCACACAGGGTGAACCGTTAGAAAAGGGATTCAAAGGCCTTTGAAGTTTAAAAGAGCGTTCGCTCTGGCGATAAAGTTGACCGGAATCAAACGGGGATCAGGGGCGCCCGATGGCCTCTAGATCGGTACTCGGAGTATGACCTAGAGTCTGTAGTGAAATAAGGAGGTGCTAGGGACCTAAGGAGAGACTTAGAAGGGTCCTAGAATATGGTGTCTACAGATACCCTCGACGAGTGAGCTTGAAACAAGTGAAAGCCGTCGAATAGACACCATATGATGTTTTTGAGAAGATGTCGATTCTGCGGACCTAAGGGAAACGCTAGGGGTGGCCAATTCTATGGGTTAAGGTTAATTCTAACCTAAAGGAGGTGACAAACGAGGGTCGAGGTCAATTCTGGCCAAAAATAGGTGATGAATGGGGGCCGAGGTCAATTTTGACCTAAAATAGGTGACGATGGGGGCCGAGGTCAATTATGCTAAAGAGTTAATGACCTAGGGCGGAGGTCAATTCTGACCTGAAAGAGGAGGGCCGAGGTCAATTCTGACCTGAAAGAGGTGTCGATAGGGGGCCGAGGTCAATTCTGACCTAAATAACTCGTTAGAACAGTGCTAGGACCTTCAAAAGCAAATTTTATAAAAGGGAAACTATTCACCCCCCTCTAGGATAAAATTGTGTCCATTGGCGCACTTTCGAACTGCATAGACAATCTTCTGATGGTTCTCTTTTCATTGTTTGTTGCACCATCAAAATATTTTATTTCCCTTCTTTAATGAATATTCTGATACCATGGTGCCACGGCTTCTTGTCAGGTTCTTCCTCTACCATCAGACAAGGACTTGAAAGATGTGACGACCGAGGGTCGAGGTTAATTCTGACCTAAAAGAGGTGAGAACCGGGGGCGGAGGTCAATTTTGACTTGAAAGAGGTGACGACCGGGGGCTGAGGTTAATTTTGACCTGAAAGAGGTGATGACCGAGGGCCGAGGTCAATTCTGACCTGAAAGAGGTGACGATCGGGGGACGAGGTCAATTTTGACTTGAAAGAGGTGACGATCGGGAGCTAAGGTCAATTCTGACCTAAGAAGAGGTGACGACCGAGGGTCGAGGTTAATTCTTACCTAAAATGGGTAACAACCAGGGGTTGAGGTCAATTTTGACCTGAAAGAGGTGACAACCAGGGGCCGAGGTTAATTTTGATCTGAAAGAGGTGACGACCGAGGGTCGAGGTCAATTTTGATCTGAAAGAGGTGACCAACTTTGTGGGTCGGAGCCAAATATAAGGGCTTAAGTTGTAGTTTTCTGGTAGAAATTTGGAGACTCCACTTGGGAAATTTATCTTGCGATTCTGCTGGGGATTATTTTGGGTTTTAGGTTTCGCTGGGGAATTTTTTATTTTCGGTGGTGTCTTTTGTAGACGTTGTTGGGGGTATACGCAATTGATTTTTGGAATTCCACTGGGGATGCAAGAGTACTGCCGGGGCAATGAGTGTGGTAAAATGGTTCTCTTGGTGAAAAGGTTCTACCACTCACTTGGTGTTTTTAAGAATTTTGGAGGAATTTTTTAGGATTTTTCTGGCATTTTTTAGGAATTTCTGTACCAAATTTCTGAGTGATTATCGATCGGCATGGTTGGAAGGGAGCCAAACGAAAATGGCACGATTCTCAAGCAGGTGGGGGGACAACGCCGATCGGTGGGTGGCAGGAAGATGTCGATCGGCATGCCCCTTATCCTCCTATAAAAAGAGGGTGGGTTCACCTCATTTTTCACAGTTTTCTGACTTTCCTTCTTTTGCAATTACCATATGCGAAGCGTTTTAACGTTCCAAAACCACATATGGATGAATTCTCAAGTAGTGCGACGCATATGTCATTGCTAATCGTCGACGACTGGGAAAACTTGGAATTGAGGGCTAGGGTTCCCCATGCAGTGGGCAACAAAAATTCTTTTGACTCATGCAAGCCAATGGCGGATGAGCAGACCCTCTTGCGTGAACCGTCGCGTCATTGTTCTTCTAGGGTAGTGAACCATGGTGACTATGTAAGTATTAATGACCTTTGGTATTCTTTTCTTTTTTCCTGATGACATTGCTTTTTCTTTGGAATTTTGACAAGGGTTTTTTCCTTTTTATCTTTGACAGTCTTATGTCTCTATGTCAACTCTACGTACCCGAGGGATGGTGGGTCTCAAGGATGTTTAGGAGCAACTTTCGTCTGTGGTGCGTTGGGTGGTATCATCAGCTAGCTTGGGGAGACTGGCGTCTATGCTGGACGAGATGCCTCGTTCGTTCTACGGCTGTTCTCTGTGCTCCGGGAGATAGGTGGTGAGATATTACCCACACCATGCATTTTGGCTTCGTGGAGATGACTGTGAATTTTGTAGACGTGCAACAGTTGTTGGGGTTGGACTGTGATGGGGTGCAGATAGAGGTGGATAGGACTTTGCGGTTGACGCCCGAGGCGGTGGCGACGACGATGGGTGTGTCGAGAGGGTAGTCTCTAGGGACTCTCTTCGCTTGTCTCTTTTGAGGGAGTTGTTGCTGAGTAGGAGGATTGATGAGGAGGATGAGCAGCAAGTGCAGTAGATAGCCCGTTTGTTTAATCTGTTAGTGTTGGGAGGTTTCTCAGTGGCAACGTCGTCCACTTATGGTTTTTTCCATTTCTGAGGGTGTTTTCTAACATCCCTCTTTATGAATGGGGGAGCTTGACCTTGGCGACCCTTTCTTTCTATCTATATTCATTCAATCAGTGCTGCCAACAAACTTTTACTAGAGCCACGTATCTTCTTGAGGTATTCTTTATTTTGAACATTTTCCATTATGCATTAGCATTTTTTCTTTTTATGTTTTATTCTTGACTTCTGGATTGCTGACCTTTAGCAGACGTGGTTCTATGAGGTGATTGGGTTTAACACCCAATTGATAGCTTTGAAGGCTAAGTCTGTTGGGGACTTTTGTTGGATGTACCGGTGGCGAAAGTCCAATCGGTAGTCGAATAAGTCTCTTTCCTCGGAGGCAGTGCGTCAGGTCTTGAATAGCCTGACAAGTGAGCGGGTAAATCCTTTTTTTTCTTCTTTTGGGACTATCTTTTTTTTGCTCTTTTTCGATAGTGATCTTTATTCTATTGGGGATTCTGCAGGTGACCTTCTAACCTTGGGGTCTTTTTCGATAGTGATCTTTTTCTCGCAGCACATTCGAGTGTCGACCAGCTGGCTGAGGGATATTCAAGATTGGGTATCTTCGACGACTGTCCATATTCGGGGTGTGATTCTGGCTCCTTCTTGCTTGGTGCCATCTGCCTCGTCTGAGGAAGGGTCTGGCTCGAGAAGTGGAGGTACGTCGTCTCATCACCGGGGGAAAAGAGCGTGCCACAGGGAAGGAGGCTCATAGAGAGAGAGAAAGAGAGAAGGATAAATAAATGGAGAGAGATTTTAAGTGGGTTCGGGCTGAGTCCCGTTGTATTTTCTTATTTTCCTATAGAAAATGATGTAACACAGCAACATCTATGCAAATAAAATGAAGTTATTTTTTAATTTTTGCTTTTAGTGACTTAATGCACATGCACTTTTTACTTTGCTGCTGAGACCGTAAAAATGATTATATATTTCAAAAGAAGATAAGTAAATTTGGAATTCTTTAAGGATATAAAATTAATTTTTATTGAGTTTTTTTTTATTTTTGACAAAAAAGGAAAAAGGGAAATTTCCAAAAATAGGGGTTTGTCGATCGGCATGGCCCTTGTCCTACCTACCGGCATGTCAGTCCAGTCTAATCAACCCAAGGCCTTGATTGTACTTTCTTCAATTGCTTGGTCCTTGGTGGGCCAGGGTTTCCCTCCGATTTCTACAGAGTTTTGTTTTCAGCTAAGTTTTCCAAGTATAAATAGGGGGTATGGGTAGAGCCTTTTCTTCACACCTCCTCATTCCTCTTCTTTTGAATTCTTATTTCTTGCTTTGTGAAAATGGCTCTCCCTGTCAGTGTTGATTTTGCTAACTACCTCAAAACCTTGGAGGCGATGTGCTCATATAATGTTGGCTACGAATCTTTCCACATGCGTCGAGTCTCTTTATGGAGTAATCGACCCATAAAGTGGAATAAGTTGATGGCAGAGGTAGAGTTCTGGTGCCCTGAAGACCTATTTTTTGCTTTGGCTTAGATGAAATCTGTTCGACTTGTGAAGATTTTTATGTCATGCTGGGGATAAATCCCAGTGTTTTGGCGGCTATACCTGAATTTTCCCTATCCTCTAGGGAAATGTTAGCGGGAATTATCCATATCTCGCCTTGGACTGCCAGGTCACTGGTTATGGGAGGAATGATATCTCTTCCTGCTATGTTGCATTCTGTGCATTTGCAAAATGTCGACGATGCGGGCTATGTAGAAGCTGTTATTTTGGGTCTGGTTTCAAAAATAATGTTGGCGACTGGAGAACTGCTGGTGAACCCACAACTTGCAGCCATTGCTTCTTGGATGTTGTACTGTCGCAATCCCGCGGTGGTGATATTAGCAAAAACTTTGAATGGTCTGGATGCTTGGAAAGAAAGTTGTTCTGACTTCTTGAGGGGTAACCCCATGATGCTATTTATGTGGTTGTCGAAGAGATTTTGTATGGCGGTCTCCCCTTAATATCCCTTGGCGGCTGTGCCAAACTTCTTTTCGTGCTACATTATCAGTGTATGCCTGAATGTCGAGAGTTAGGAGAGCTAGTTTTTGGAGCACGGGGCTCAAGGTTTGTGTTGGTCAGTGATTTGGTGGGGGAAACTGTTGCCTATTCTGGAATTTGGGGACTACCAGTATGTTCGATTAGTTGGCCTCAGACAAACCTCTTTCTACTTTTCCTGGTGGCTCTTACACTAATTTGACTCGGAACAAATTGTGCCATCTTGGACACTAGATTTCTTTTCGATTGAGGACTTGACAGAGCATATGCGCATGTGGCTGGTCTCTCTGTGGGAGAGTCGTCGATCGTTGGCCCGTCCTTCCCAATCAGTTGGCCGAGTCTAGCATGATTCTGGGGATTACATGAAGTGGTTGTGAATAAAAGTAGTTGCCAAGATGCTAGCTGTGGAGACTGGGCAAATGTGGTTCGCGATAGCTGACACAATAGAAGGAGGTGTTGTGATTTTTCCTAAGCTGGTACAGGCTTACTGTTCTATGGAGCGTCTGCGAAACTCTATTCAGATAGCGAAAGTTTGGGGACCACAGGATGTGGGAGATGATGGGGCTGGTTCCTCTAGCAGCTGCGGGTAGGGTCCTCTTTTGTAATGGGTGTTTGGTTGTGATTCTGGTGGTAGGAATAAATTTGGAAGGATTGTTTGTAGGATTAACTATTTTTGGTAAAGTAAGGGTTAGGTTGGCAAGGGGAGCTGTTTGACCTCCTATACTGATGTAATTTTACTGGAATTCCACAAAAGTGAAACAAAAACATTTTTGATCATCCAGTTATGCCTCTTGATGAATTTTGCATTTAAATTATTTTTACCAATCGCTAAGACATACATAATCCTTTTGTTTAAGTTTATTGTAAGGACCAAATTTCCAATTGAGTCTTAATATAGTTTTGACTTATTACCGGAACAAAACACGTTCGAGTCATAGGTAGATTTGTATTGTCCGATCCCTACGAGACTATGACTTATCAAATATTAATTGAAGACATTGAGGCAAATCTTCAAGGAATTAATCATGCCGAAGTTTAAATGGTGCGAATTTCTCGTCTTCAAGGTTTAATTTCATTCCGAGATCACACATGTATGAATGAATAATGTTAATGAAACTCGGAATTTTATTTTACAAAAATAAGGATGTTGTTTTTTAAAAGAAAATGTTTTTAAAACTGTTTTAAATATTTACACTTTGTTTTAATCAAATGAGGATGGATTAGAGTTGGTTTTTAGTAAAACTCTATTTTTCAAAGTTGGATTCAAATCAGACTCTGATTACGACGTCGCACGAGATGGTGAGGTCACTAGTTTGAAACCCGTTGAGTCATGGATTGAGACTGAACATAGGCTTGCACTGTATAACTCTAAAGGTTTGCACGTTATTTCTTCACATGTCACACCTGAAGAGTATAATCGTATCATGACTTGTGAGATTTCGAAAGAAGCTTGGGATACACTGGCACTCACTCACGAGGGCACAAGCACGGTTAGGGTGTCTAAGTTGCAAAATCTCATTACTCATCTTGAGACGATTAAGATGTTAGAGAGTGAGACATTTGATGAGTTTTACAATAGGTTCTCCACTATTGTGAATACGGCGTTTAACCTCAGTGAGAAGATTCTCGATAACCGTATGATTAAGAAAATTTTGAGATCGTTTCCGAGTAGGTTTTATGCGAAAGTAACCGTTATGGATTCCCTTGGTATGCTTAACTCGTCAAAATTGGAAGAGATCGTAGGTGACCTGCAAACCTATGAACTCGATATGTTTACCTCCAAGCAAGTGCCAAAGAAAGAAAAGGTCATTGCTTTGAAAGCCCTGAAGGAGGAAACTAAAGTTTTAAATGGCGATTTCGATTCCGACTTTAAGGAAGTCATCTTGTTGGTAAGAAAGTTCAAGAAGTTTCTTCAAATTCATAAGCAATCAAAAGATGCTAAGAAGTTTGAGAAATTCAAGAACAAAGGAGCCTCCACCCCTAAGGATAGTAGTGAGAAGCCTAAGAGAGATGTGTCTGATAGGTGTTTCGGGTGTGAGGGGTATGGTCATAAAGTGAAGGAGTGCCCCACTAGACTTAAGAAAGAGGGCAAGAAATTAATTGCCTATAATGCCACCTTAAGTGATAGTGAACGGTAAGAGTGAGAGGATTCACCCATTGAGCGTAACTTTGTTGCGTTTATGGCATGTCATGTGAGCGACGACCATATGTCTTCCCACGAGGATACTCATGTGCTTGACACTTCCGAGGCTATTGAGAATGCTTCCTGAGAGGTTACGGGTGATGAGAGCGAGGATGAGGAGATCGATGTAGGAGAGTTACAAGTTGCATTTCGAGTGTTTTTTAGGAGGCGGTGAAGGCGAAAAAGGCTAACTCGAAATTGCAAGCTAAGTTGAAAAGCGTGCCGTAGAAAATAATGATATGTTAAGTGAGGATCTTAGGGCATGGGAGAAGAACCTTAGCGAGAAGCTAGAGTACGTTGATAAAGAGAGAGACACCCTTAGAGGTTTGATGGAGGCCTTGAAAAAGGAGATTTTGGAGTTTGAGGAGTCTAGGCGTCTACTCGAGTCTAGGATAAAGGAGTTAGAGGAGAGTTTGAGAGACTCGTCTAGAGTTAAGCTTGACTTGGAGGATAAAAGCGATAAGTTGGATATGATTCTAGGCACCATCCAAATTAAGAGAGATAGGGGATGTATTGGCTTTGATGATCGTGTTATTCCCATTCCCCCCACACGTGTGAGAGATCCACATAGGAACACTAGAAAAGGTACACACGTAGGTCACCTTCCATACCATCGCTACACTTGCACGTTTTGTGGTAGGAAAGGTCACCTTAGAAAGTTTTACTATGACCTTATGAATGCTCCTCGAAAGTTTAGGAAGTTTAGAAATAAAGTTGCCCCGATTACCCCCACCCCCATGCGTCGTTACACACCTACTTGGATTAGGAAGTCGGATTTGGAAGCTTTAGAAATAAAACTTCATGGTTCCCATTTGGTTGCACTTGATTCTTTCCATGCTAAATCTAAAGGTTGAGTGTGTTACCATGTTTATTATTTTGTATTATATTTTTCATTTATTGCATCTTATTTGAAAAAAATACATAAAGAGTTTGTTTTTTATAAATTTTTGAAAAATAGAAAAAGATTTTTGTTTTGAAATTTTTTGAGAAAAACACAAAAAGATTTTCGTTTTTTTATTTTTGAGGTAACATGTTTGATGTGGCATATTGGTGTGCTTGGACCCCCTTCCTTCCATCGTCCATGTGGCTAGGACATTATTATCGATGCTTAGAATGATCTCAACCATTGTATTATGGGGTTGTTTCGAAGTTGATATGCGTTTTGATTCGACTTTGTATATATGCCATCTTTGCACACATACACGAGTGTAAATGGATGTTTGACTACTCTTGCATATTTGAGTTTGGTGAGACGTTCTTATCTCAATTTTGTCATCTATACGTAAGTAGACATATTGAGGAAGCGTGCATGTAATAACCGTTTACCCGTGAGCATTTTAACCTATATTGAAAATATGACGAGTGTACGGGAAAGGGCTACGAGAGTGTAAAATTTACTCATCGTGAGTCATGAAAGTCACCTTTTAAAAGAGCCCAAAAAATTAAATGGAAATAAAAAGAATCATATGCCGAAAATGGGCCAAATTAGTTTAGTTCATTCAAAAGAAAAAAAATTATGATATATATATTTGAGGGTGTTTGGATGGATTAAAAATTTAAACGGGTTTGCACAAACAATCCTATAGTTGAAAATTCGTTTCATGACGCTATTGTTTGTAGAATCGTCAAAATTCTGGATTTTTTATACATGATGTTTGTTTTGTTTATTAAGCTCACACTTAAATTGTCACATATAGCTATGATAAAGTTTGATGATAGATTGCTATCAATTAGAGCTCCTTGATTATTTCGATGCGTTGGAATTGTGATTCATTTGTTTTAGTTCACGCACATACATTCCGTGTTCATGTTTAGGCACATCTATACTATGTTAGCATGTTACTTATATTTATTTGTTTTGAGTTTTCTTAGTTTAACTACTGTTTCGCAGTTTTGATCCCCTTCCAGTTTTAATTTTCACATAATTTTTTCACTAGGCAACACTGTTTAATTTTCTGGAGAATCTGTGAAAGTTTGATAATGTCATTCAAATGACATCGGTCTTCGTTCGAGCGATGTCACTTCTTGTTCAAACGACATCCCTGGCTCGTTCGAACGACATCTTGTTTTACCAGTTTTGACTTTTTCTGGTTGATTTCTGTTTCAGTATCCTGCTACATATTGATTTATATTTTGGTATTGGGTTTCAGTTTATGCAGTTTACTTTGCTCATTTCCATATTTTGCTGCTTTTAGTTCGCTTATCACACCTGCTTAGCCTGATATATTATTGTGTGATGCATTGTTTGCTTTGTAAGGACATAAATTTCCAATTGAGTCACACAACAATATATGAGGCTAATTCTGTGAACAAAACTGTGTTTGTAATATGTCATAGGGAGATTTTATTTTATCACGATCCCACTTGGTCTATGACTTATTTAAGAAATTAAAGACGTTGCGTCAAAGCTTCAAAGAATTAATCTTGCCTAAGTTTAATTGGTGCAAGTTTATCCATCTTCAGAGTTTATTCATATTGGTATGTATTGTAAAATTGGTATCATTTGGGTATATATTTGTTTCATTTGTTCCTCCATACTTCACTGGGTATTTATTTGTCTGTTTCATGTGTGTAGGTATTCTTCAGCAATTCGAGATTTCAAGTCTACATCACATTCAGACAGTTCATGCTTGCCAGTGCTACATATACTAGTCTGTGTCTTGCATTTTTGATTTTAGGTTTATGGGATGGGATTTAGGCGTCATACGGCTTGACGGCCCGGTTATGAATTTCACTGGTTTAGTTTTGTCCCGGAATAGTCAAAGGGGGAGATTTGTAAGGACATAAATTTCCAATTGAGTCCCTGTAGGGGTGTTCGCGGTCCGATCCAGTCCGGTTTTTAGGATTTTTAAGGACCAGACCGATTGAACCGGTCTTAAAAAAACGGACCAAGACTGGACTGATTGTATAAGTCACCCGGCTCTAGTCGGTCCGGTTTTTTATAGGGTCGGTCCGGTCTAACTTGTCGATCCTAATCTTACTAAATGAATCATATTTAAAGCAAGACATAAAAATAAAAGAAACTCACTGATTGATTGGGCCCAAAACTAAAATAATACATCTGAGATAATAAATAAAAAATCTGAGATATATATGTTTTTTTAGTAACAGATGTATTTTGAAAAATACATCATATGTTTTTTTTTAGTTTCATAGTTTCGTAGTTTTTTTTTAGTACCTGAGTAACAGGTGTTCTACTATTAAAAGTAACAAATGTATTATTATGATGATTAACAGATGTATGAGAACAAAGAATACCTATGTGTGTGGCTCAAATGGTAGGAATGGTGGGTTCCTTCTCATGACGACGTAGATGACATCGTACTCCGTATTTACATATCCACCATGCCGATCTTCAAAACCCCCTTCAACGGGTACGCCGTGAAATTCAGCCCCTTCTACGAGCAGCGTCTGGTCGCAGCCCCTTCTACGACGCAACGATGGGTTTGTTTCTCACTGCGGCGGTGGGTTTATTTCTCAGATTAGGGGGTTTATTTCTCAGCGCGATCGGCGAAGAGAAGATCTGAAGATGAGAGGCTTGAGAGCGCCGTGAGAAAGAGAAGAGAAGAATGGTGGGCTGTGTGACTGTGAAGTGAACTTGTGAGCGTGTGTTTTGTTTGTCTGATTAGATTAGGGTTATTTTTTTTAAATGATATGGACGAGCGTACTCCCTTCTTTCTTTGAGTATTTTTTATATATAAATATAATTAAATATATATGTTAATATGTAACCGGTCCGGGTCGGTCCAAACCGGTTATTTAATAAGGAGGACCGAGGACCGAGGAGCGGACCGACTAGACCGGTTTGTCAAAAAAAAAATCTGGATCGGACCGATTATAAAAAAACGATAAAATTAGGGCGATCCGGTTTGGTCCGGTTCGATCCACCGGTCCAATCGATTTTCTGAACACCCTTAAGTCCCTGTATTATTTTGACTTAATTCCGTGAACAAAACTGTGTTT
Source organism: Sambucus nigra (assembly GCA_949130495.1). Lineage (NCBI taxonomy): Eukaryota > Viridiplantae > Streptophyta > Magnoliopsida > Dipsacales > Adoxaceae > Sambucus > Sambucus nigra. Next base: position 17,452,254 of record OX422215.1, on the reverse strand, counting down.
GTAATATGTCATAGGGAGATTTTATTTTGTCATGATCCCACTTGGTCTATGACGTATTGAAGAAATTAAAGACGTTGCGGCAAAGCTTCAAAGAATTAATCTTGCCGAAGTTTAATTGGTGCAATTTTATCTGTCTTCAAAGTTAATTGCATTCCGAGATCCCTCAGGTATGAATGCGTATAATTAATGATCCTCGAAATTGTTTTATAAAAGATAAGGATGTCATTTTTATAAAGAAAAATGTTTTAAAATATTTTAAAGTGTTTTAAATGGTTTGCACTACGTTTCTATTCTGATAATCTCGAAAAGGAGTTTGACTTTTTTAGATCTCTATTGGTAGAGAAGTTTTAATCAAAAAGTTAAACTTCTCGCTCGAACGACATTAGATCTCGCGCGAACGAGATACCTATGTCGCTCGAACGAGAGCCTTTTGTCGTTCGAACGACACATTTTTCGAGGCGGTGTTTTATTCTTATTTAAAGCATGTTTTTATCAGAGTTTCGTAAGTGTGCATTTTGGAAAACAATATTCAAACCAGAAACTTATTTGCACATGTTTTCTAAGGTTTACAAAGCATAAACACATCCTTAGAGTTTACAAAGATCCGCGTTATCATTCTTATATGTTTATGTGATCTTGCGGCACCAAAGAAGTTTGTTCTACACATTGAACATCAAAGGGTTTTGCGGTGAAGAAAAGAGAAGGACTTTTTGTTCGACATCGTAGACGAGTCAAAGCCATTCGGTGGACACCGAGACATACGTGGACGCGTGTGTTATGGATAGGTATCGTGGAAGGAGAAATTTCTACGTGGGCACTATTAAAAAACGGTTGAAGATCAGAAGGAGCGTCAAGACCCATGGGGATTGAGTCATTGAGTAAAGCTAATCTGTCTTTGTAAAACCATTGTTCATAGTGATTGTCTGGCTTGGGTCGTCCGAGGTTGTTTTTTCGTCTTGGGTTTTTTCCTCGTACATCCGGTGTTATGAGTATTCTTTACTTTATTTTACTTGCTTTAATCACTAGATGCATGTTTAGGATTAATCAACGTAAAATTGGTTTAAAGTAAGAATTAAAAGTTGGATAACTTTTGGACATATATTGGTTTAATTTGAAACACACATATTGGGCACTTCTGTGGAGGTTTTGAGTGTATCCCATGTTAGTGAGGGTGAGTGACGAGGAGGAGGTAGATGTGAAAGAGTTGCAAAATGTGTTTAATGAGTTGTATGCCGAAACGGTGAAGGTGAAAAAGGCTAACTCAAAATTGCAACCTAAGTTGAATGAGCATGCCATAAAAAATAATGATAGTTTGATTGAGGATATTTGGGCACGAGAAAATAAGTTTAGGGAGAAACTTGAGTTTGTGGAGAAAGAGAGAGATAATCTCCGTGGTTTTATGGAGTCATTGAAAAAGGAGATTTTATAGTTTGAGGAGTCTAGGCATTTGCTTGAGTCTAGGATTCACGAGTTGGAGGAGAGATTGAGAGACTCATCTAGAGTCAAGTTTGATTTAAAGGCTAGGTCGGAGAATTTAGATAAGATCCTAGGCACCGTCCAAGTTAAGGAAGATAGGGGAGGTATAGGTTTTGATGAGAGAGTTGTTCCCATTCCCCCCGCACGTGTGAGAAACACTAGGAAGGTTAGAAAAGGTCCACATATAGGTAATCATTCCCACCACTGCTACACTTGCACGTTTTGTGGTAGGAAAGGTCACCTTAGGCGTTATTGTTATGACCTTAGACAAGCTCCTAGAAAGTTTAGGAATAAAGTTGCCCCGATTCCCAAAACCCCCATGCATCGTTTTACACCTACTTGGGTTAGGAAATCGGATTTAGTGGCTTTAGGAATTAAACTTCATGATTCTCGGTTGTGTGCACTTGATTCTTCCCATGTCAAATCTAAAGGATGCAAGTGTTGCCTTGTTTGTCATATGCTAGTTTGCTTCATGAT